>CM076570.1:1616044569-1616146416 GCA_034641835.2 Pinus albicaulis | reverse complement strand
GTAACAGCCTAGTTTTCCAACAACGATCTAAAAATTTGTCAAATTTTCTAGCTGGGAAAACACCCATAAAACATTTTTACCCTTTTACCTTTCAGTTCGCCCATGACGAGATGACACCTCATGTAAATCCTACCTAGCCTCAGCCATACTAGTTTTCCCGCCAGCTCTAAAGAGACAATCCAAATCTGTTCAAAAAACCTCCCCTAAGTTAGGAAGTGGTGCTTTAAGACATTTATCCCTTGGAAATCATCCAAAAGCCAGAAACCTCCATCTACTATAGACCAGTCACAACAGACCTCCCACTCTGCTAATGAAGTTAGTCACAACCCTAAGTCACGCCACTTATATACCCTTAAGTCTCAGCAATACATAGACCATAATATCAAGCTGATTCTAGGTGCTTTACAGTGATTGATGGATTTTTCAAGAACAGAAACATATCAGCATCTCAGAAGACAATTCTTGGCTCCACATGAGAAGACAGCTACTTCTCAATGTGATCCTGAGCCTGAGATGCATCTACAGGGCATAGAGTTATTCATCAAACTCTTGCGATCTCGTTCACAGCCTGAAAGGACAACAGAAGAAAAGAAAAACCGTCAAGAGGCTGTTGATAAGTCATGGCTAAAAACCTCCTTCATTTATAAGCAGAGGGTTAAAGCGCCTCCTTCATCTATAAGCAGAGGGCGATGGCCAAGGTTTGACTTGAAAAGTTGCAACTCACTGTGAGACAGATTTTTTTTTAGCAAACAGTGAGACAGTGACTAGGGTAAGGTGATGTTTGAAGGCAGTGGTGAAAGTAGTGTTTTTTGAAAATTTTCTTGCCTGCCATCATCCATGAGAGAAACCCTTGTCAAACATGTTCATCAAACTTTCTACATTTGATTAAAGATAGAGGTTAAAGAACATCAGACACTTTGCCAAGTGAAAGGCCTCCTTCATTCACAAGCAGAGGGCCAGGGCATTGACTGTTTTCAAAGTCTGTTTGATCAAAGAAACAAGGTAAAATACCAAAAGGAAAGCAGGGGTACCACTGCAAATCCAATGGGTCAAGCTTATCTCTTAACAAGATTTTGTCAAAAGATAGTCCACAACTCCAACAAAACAAAATTTGAAGAGTGGTGATAAGATGAGTCATTGCATAGGTGAAAGGACATAATAGTGATTATAGTTCAAAGGACACTGACCCCCTTACTCCTAAGAAGATGTCTTTCAGTTTATTTTCATAAGGTTGACAAAGAAAATCTGAGCCCAGTTCCCCAAGAGGTACTGCAGCTAGTATACAGGTTCATAAAGTACAAAAGGACTTTGACATACTTTCATATTCTGGAGAATATTTCAAAACAGATATAAACATGCTCATTATTAAAAGGCCAGAGGGACCTTATCAATACATTATAAGTAAAGAGAAGAGTGGTAAAAAGTTCCCTTTTCAAATAGACAAAAGTGGAAGGGCCTAAGCAGATGCAACTACATTTTGTACCCACAGTCAGAACATGAAGTTAAAGGAAACCTATAAGTCAAGATTAGTTTCACAGTGGGCATCATTCCAAATCCAAAAGCATTAAAGAGCAAAGTGTTAGTTTATGTGAAAAAAGGAAAAAGAAGCTCTGTCAAAGTGTCAAAGAATACTCCCTGTAGCATGAAAAATCCTCTACAGGTGTGCTCTTTCATAGAAAAGCACCAGAAGTATTAAAATGTTTTCGAAATGACAGTTTACCTTCTTCCTCAGCCAAGGACATTTCAAATAGGTATACAGGGTCATAAAGGTGCAGGAGAGATCATGACATGTGTTTCAAAACCTGGAACCCGGTAAAGGCATTGTAAGCATGCCACTGCTACAAAAGGAGATATTTTTTCCCTCTAAGTGAGAGACAGTCAAAGTTTTAAAAGACAAATTTCTCAAAAAATGTTGTGTCACTTCAAAAGGGAGGGTTTGGCTTATAAAAACAAACATTGTCACTATACTTCGATTGAGAAGAGGAAAAAGTCTTAGCTGTGATATTATAAAGGGAAAGAGCTCCATGCTTTGATTTTGAAAAAACAAAAGCTTTTTGAAAGTTTTTCGACACCATCATTTATCACACCAAGGGTTTCGCTTTTTTCAAATACAAGGAGGTCGAGTACCGTTACAAATTCATTTTGAAAACTCCAAAATTACGAGCAAGGGACCCCTTTTCTTCCATCGAGATCAAAGAAAGGTGTTTGAGCAAAACAATCGCAGAGGTTTTGAGTTTTGAACTGCGCGGCGCGCCCGTAGATGCGCGCGGCGCGCTCAGGTGTGTTTTTTACACAGCAATACACGGCGCCACGGTGCGCCTGTAGGTGCACGCGGCGCGCCTGTGCACTCGGGTCCTGTCAGCCTGACAGGTGACCCGACACCCATTATTGCATGGCACTCTCCATTGCAAACGTGTCGCGCACGTTTAAACCATCCAAACACGCCTCCAAATCACATGTGAAGCTACTCAAGCTTTTCAAAAGGCCTTGTCATCAATCCAGAGGTATTTCGTATGCTTGTTTGCTCTTTTTAAATTGCTGTGACAGGGTGAAAGGGTTAAAAGTCAAAGTTTTAAACCATAGGTGTGAATTTTGTGTGAAGAACAAGATTTGTTGTGGCTGGTGAAACATCAAATGCTTGTAAGTTTTATTTATAAAGACCATCAAATTGCCCTCACTACTGTGATGAAACAAGGTTGAATCTGTCATGCTATGTGCATTGTTTGAAACAATAAGAAAGTTGCCATGTACAGTTGGAGGGTGTGTGGATCAAATTAGTGTGATAAGCAGTAATACAAAGGAAAGGCAGTTTTTGTGTGAGAGGAGTCTCATATGGTTTAAATGATAGAAGGTTGTTTGTGACATCATAAAAACATCTCAAAAGCTGTCACCATGTCCTTTAAAACACAGTAACTATTGACTATGTATACACTCTATTTAACTGTGTAGATGGTGTGGAAGTGGTTGGTTGAAGTTTCATACCAAGTAAAGAACAATATTTTGTTGAAAAAGAGTTAATTGTTGATTGAATGCTACAAAACTCCATCCTCTTATCCTATTACACAGAAACTGTTGACTGTGTAGATGCCTCCTTTAACCAACTGTCGTCATATTGTTGAAAATATTTGTTGAAAGGCACACCTAAAGGGGCAGTGTTTGGTTGAAGGGAGCCTTGATTGTTTAAAAACTCCTACAAGCCTTTGATAACACCTCAGAAGCATTTCAAAGCTCTGCCACCTTGTCCTATGGACAGTAAATTTTGACTGTGTGTATATATAATCTGGTTGACTGTGTATATGGTGTGGACTTGATTGGTTGAGTTGCATACCAAGAAGAGGGCAGGATTTTGAAATTAAGGAGTTTGTGATTTTTACCTCGGTCAAAGACATAAGAATATATTGTTGTCCTCAAAACTTCAAAGGGCAGGGTGACCTTATCACAACACACAACAAATTCACTTTGACTGTCTATCTTCATTTCACTGTGTTTTTCTTCTTAAAAGTCTGCTTTTTGGATTGCATATTAAGGGGAAAGGCAAATTTTTGAAGGAGCAGGGGTTTTATATCAAAAAGGGGCATTTTACATAGTATTCAAAATCATTTTTGCCTTCCCAAACAGTGATTTGACAGGCTGGGACAGAGTTGGGTTTGAAGAGCACATTTCAAAGACTGTGAAGCATTTTGGTGTTGCAGGAGCACATCCAAGTCAATATGCCTCCTAGGCAAGATAGCAGAACTGGGTTACACAAGATATATGAGCCAATTTCTACTGAAGAAGTCAATGCACACCCATCTATCATTTTCAATTTTCATGAGGTGGGGTGTTTGGATTTCTGCCAGAAGGTACAAGAAGTCAAAATTTTCTCGCCCTTAACACACTTGTGCACCTTGAGGTTCAAAAGCAAACATTTTCAAGTGGCGGGCCATGATTTAAAGTTCTCCCCGAGATCTATATCAAGGGCGACTAAAATCCCATACATTGGCGAGAAATGGTTCAAGCAATCCTACCTAGACTTGGATGACTACAAACCCTTCCTCAAGCCCGAGCACAGAGAAGCATGCACTGATATTTTCCCTTTCTCTCATCTTCTAGCCAGCTATGCTCCACTTATGAAGATCATAATGAGATATTTCACTTGTGAAGGGAGATTTTCCCGAGTTTATGCATAACACATCCGACTGTTAATGCACTTCACAAGAACCAAGCAGCTCAACCTTCCTTTCTTCTTGTGCAAAAGCATTGAGAAAATGGCCTCCTTAGTGCAGAAGAAGCCCCCATCACAACAAATAGCCTCTTTATTCCATCATTCTCTTATTAAAATCATCATCCTTCACCAGCTGGAGAAGAAAGAGGTTTCTTGGGATGTTTTCTTTAGTCACCATGATTTCTCCACTGTCCCTCCAGTCCATACATCCCCCACATCACCTACTCATCGCCCCTCACCTTCCTCTAGCAGACCTACTCCTAGAAGGCTCAGATTCACCACAGAATAGTCAAGAGAGCATGGAGAAGGTGAGGGAAGTGGCCAGCAAGAGGAGGAGGGAGATGAACATTAAGAAAAGGATGAGGAACAACAGGAAGAAAGTAATGGAGGGCAACAGCATGACAGTGATGCAAGTGAACAACAGCAAGAGCAAGAAGAGAAGAGTGCTAAGCAGCAGCAATTCAGTGAGGAAGGACAGTAGTTTGGGCAGCAGTTTGAGCAGCAGCTTGAAAAACAAAATGGACAGGAAATTGAAACACAGCAGCAGCATGATGTTGATGATCAAGGGCAGCAGGAATTTGAGACAGAGTAGCTTCATGATGTTGAGGAACAGGGGCAGCCCAAAGAAGACACTCAGCATCCTCCTCATGATACACCACAGCCCCAAGAAGAAAGGCAAATTCAAGAAGGTGAAAATCAAGATAACAAAGGCAAAGCAATCATGCCTTCCTCTCCCCAAAAGGCTAAGCCCAAGACAAAAAAGAAGAAAGTGCCCAAGGCTGTCACACCAAATGTGACAAGAGCTCTCCGTAGCAAAGGGACGTTGCCTGAAAAGCCTACCATTGACCTGCCTAGGAGGAAGAGCACAAGACTAGCCTTCAAGGGCAAAGGAAAGGGCAAGGTAGGAGAAGGACATGAGCATGGGAGTGCTTTGGATGCCATCCCAATCCAAAGTGACGACAGTGACAATGAGGCCCAGATTCCTGAAAACCTTCTAATCCATAGAGAGGGCCAAATTGATGCATTAGAGAATGACCTTCATCGGGCAAGAAACTTCAATCAATTCTTGCAAATCCAAAATAGCCAAATGAGTGCCCATGTGGCTGTCTATGAGGCACGAGCAATCAAATACAAGAAAGAAGCTGCCAAAGCCCAAGCAAGGATAGATGAGCTTGTAGGTGATTTTGATGAAAGTGAAGAAGAGGACCAGCCTAGGCGAGAAAAGGCCTAGAACCATAGGGCTTAGAAAAGCTCTTGAGAGGCAAAAGGAAGAAGAGCAAGCCCTTCTTCAAACCACTCCCCTCACTACACTACTTGAGCAAGAGATTGAAAGAAATAAGGAGGCATGGCTAGAAAGAGCCAATAAACATTTGGAGATGAAGCTTGAGAAGGCAAAAAGGGACTTAGAGCTGCAAAGGAAGATGACAAAACATTATCAAAAGCTAAATCAGTTTGTACGGCGCAAGTTAAAGGCCACTCAAGAGAAACTAAAGGAAGAAAAAGGGAAGCGCCCAGCACGGAAAGAGAAGAAGGACACATCAGCACTTGACATTTTGGCTTCAGTTTCGGAGCATGTTGCCGAGGACCCTTGAGGGTTATGCGCACCAATTTTGGGCACTTTTTAACAATTTTTGGTTTTTTGGCATTTTTGAGTTTTTGGTCAAAACTCATGAAATTCGCCATTTCATTTTGGGGATTCGTCAAAGGAGGAGAATGGTGTCATTGGATGCCATAATTTCATGAGCACATCCTCAGCGATTTTCAGGAGATTTGGAGATCATTTTCTTCCCCGAAATGGCGAGAAAGGCTCGCTTTTTGCACACTCTGCCCGGTCTATCAGCAGACTTTAATTTTTGGTTTTTTACACACAGGTGCAGTTTTGTAGGACTTTCAGAAATTATACTGGGAAAATTTTAGTTGTTCTAGAAAGTGGACACTCGGAGCTTTCCAACGGGCTATCATGAGCCCCGTTTTGACATCAGGAAGGCTGCCAAATGTTGCCGGCAATTCAGGGGACCTTTTGCTGATGTAAATTTTGAATATTTTTGTAATTTTTGAACCTCTAAAATCTGCTTTTTCCAAATTTGCGTTTAGCTATTTTTTCACATGAAAAATGATGCAAAGTCAATTATTTTTCCTTTTTTAGCATTTTCTAGATATTTTATGAGATATTTTTGTGCCTTGGGCTTTGCAAAGCCTCAAGGACAAGTTTAGATATTTTGATTAGGCCAATGAGGATGCAAGTTGAACCATGAGGTTTTCCTCACTTGAGCCTATTTATTCCACAAGCTCTCATTTGTAAACGAGGCTGAAATTGAAAAGAGAAGCAATATATGGTCATATTAGCTTTGGAAGAAATACTTGTCTTATGCTTTTGGATTGCCTCTTGGATGTTCTTGGATGAATGAAGAAGGATTGTTGATGGATTCCATGACTTGGTAGAATGATATAGTGTCTCTTTCTTTGTTGTTGTCTTCTAGTTTTCATTCATGAATACATGTTTCTTGCTTGCTATAGATCAGTAGAGAACAAATTTGAGATATGCCCATGGAGGCACCTAAAATTTCTTGTTTCTTCATAGCTTCTTTGTTTTCTTCTTCCTAAGTAACATTAAAGAATTCTTGACTGCTCTTTAATCATTTAGGATATTGTTGCTTATTTCAATCATAGTTCTATGCATTGCTAAGTATGATTTATGGTACGCCCTGCTTACCTATGGATATCCATAGTTCCATCCATGAAATTATCTCTTTGACTGATTAGATTCTCATTTGTTGAACCAAGGAGGCCTAGTTCCGATCTAGCCCTTTGTCTAAGACTATGCAAATCCTATTATCAAAGTGCCCAATGACTTGAAGTACTGTGTTTAGGCATTCCGGCATAGTGAGTTGAGTTGTTTGTCTGTCTTAAGTGTTTTCCCCAAAGTCTGATAGCCATTTCCCGAAGTTAGAGAGTTAAAAGCCTCTATGCATGGCTTGAATGTTTATTTCTATGTATTGATTAGCTTATAGTTACATTTGCATGATTAATGGTTTTCCCTACCATGTTTATGACTGCTATTAAACTAGTTATGCTTGAAATCCTTTGTTGTTCAAAAACTTGATGTCCATTTACTCCATTTTGCCCAAAGATCCTTTCTACCTTGAATTAAATCGACCCTTCAACAGCCTTGTATCACCATCTAATAGCTTTCTTGACCTTTTTGACCCCATAGCCCAGTTAATCTGACATCTTTTTACCTATCCTATATCTTTGATCAGTTTCATCCCTCACAACCTAAAAAACCAAAACCAAAAAAACTTACTTCATAACTAGCCTAAAATCAGAACACAATAAGCAAACACATAGATATCCCTTACACATATAGAGAGAGCCCTCTCTGAGTCCAGGAAGGCTAGGTCATTGGGCTCCAAAGCTTGGTTTGATGTTACACTATCATTTGGCTTTCCAATCAGCCAAATCACGGGACCCTAACAGAGGTGATGTGATGTCTTCTTGATGAGAACAGGAAGCGAATGGTACTTCCTCTTCTTTTTCTTCAATCTTCTTGACCTCCTCAAAGGTGGATGAATTTCCTTTGGATCTGAAAAGAGATGAGAATAAACTCATCTTCTTCTTGGGCTTAGACTCATAGGGACCAGTTGATCCCTCATACATGGGAAGAGGTGATCTCCCAGTGGTACGCTGCAACTCTGAACTCTGCATGATAGAAACTCCTCTATTCCTTCCTCCTTAATCCTGCCTAAGCTGACAGTAATATCTGAAGGGCAAAGCTGCTTTGAAGTCTTCCCCCTTGGACTGCCATTCTCGGAAATAATCTCCAAAGGGTATATGATCATGTTGTTGTGAGATCCCCAGATTTGTCGTAGATAACAAGCTCCACAAGCTGAGCCAGAACTATTCTCTGATACCACTGTAATATCCCTATCAAAAGCTCTGATACTACTGTAATATCCCGTTTCGGGATATCTCTAAAACACGGCAAACTCCAACCAGAGATTGACTGGGAGGGCATTTACCGGATATGTCACCTCTAAAGTGGATGAGATATGGAGGATACCTGGCCCTTTCTAGAATCTCTATAAGAGTGAGAGATAAACATACCAAGTGGTATAGAACTAGAACACTCAAACAATAATAGTGCAGCAGACTGTAATATCCCAAAAATGGATTTTTCATCAGATCATGCCAGAAAAATGCATTCTTTAGGTATGAGGGCTTCAGCTATCATAGAATATGTTTGAAAATTCTTAGCAACCAAAATAAAGAACAGAAGAAACCTTTACTCAACTTTTAAGGGCAAAAAGGTGGGGAAAAGTGAGGATTTTGGCCCTAAAATGAGTGTATAAGAAAATCTGCGTAACGTTACGGGTCAAGGTTTTGGAATATGTTAAATTGGGTTAAGAGGGACTTCCATGTCAAATTTAAACTCAAAAAAAGGCGTTTTGATAAGTTAAACAGTTCCTCCTTCCCGACTAGTCAAGAAAAACCCTAATTTCCCATGACTTTGAGTATGCAGAAATTTGCTGAAGCAAGGGCAGCATATTTTCTGAAGGAATAAGATGTAAAACACTATTAAAAATCATAGAATAATTTTAGGAGCACGGCATAGGTATTAAGCAAGGTTAAACGACTATTTTTCATAGAAAATCCCTCAAGATTGAGGTGCTACAAGACAAGAGAATGATCAAAAGTAGGACTGCAGAAAATAACGCAGTGTACTGCAACTCTGCATTAGAAATGACTGAATATTACAATATCAGCTTAGATAAATCAGTGGAGCAAAGCTCTAACCCTTATAAGCAGAAATACATCAATCCTCCAAGGGATTGGTTGAAATACACAAAATAGCCAAAATGCCGGAGTTGTTGGGCAGCTGTTGCAACTCAAATCTGGAACTCAATATAGAAGGCTGAAGATGATGGACAAACTAAAGTAGAACTCCTCCAATGGATCTCCAAAGTGGAAGGCTAATCCTTACACTTGAGATTTCACCCTCAAATCAATCTGAAAACCCTCACTGTCGATACACCATGAAAATAATGCAATCACTAAGAGGGACTACGCAGTGAGTGGAATAGAATGCTTTGGCCAAGTGCCAAGATCTGAAAATCAGCCCAATGTCCTCCAATATGATCCTCCAAAGGTAAAAAAGACTCTCCCTCTGAAAAAACAAGAGAAGGAAGAGGTGTTGTGGAATCTCCATGGCAACACCCTACAACACAGTATTATGCTGCTGTAGCAATAACGCTATCCTGGAGGATGATGCTGAAAAACTAACCTTGCCCGAGTAGGCACTTGAAGTTCCCCTGGGCTAAGGGTGAGATCTCTACATGGAGACACTCGGTTGCACTAAACAGTGTTGTAGACAAGCTAAACAGCTAGCGTGCTAAAGAAGACAAATGTCTCACTCAACAATCAATAAATCAAGCATGTATGAAATGAGGAGGCTCCTCCATCTTTTATAATGTTGGTTTCCCTCCAAAACCCAATGTAGCCTCTCTCTGTCCTCCACATCCTCATCCATATCTGTGCAGAAGCTTGCAGAAGCTTCTAGAGTGTACATAAGCCCCCTCCTCCACGTGGTGTTGGGCCCCCCCTTGACTCCCACTTAAATCACAACGTTGTGCTACTAGGTGGATGTCTTATTTCACTTAAGTGAGTTAGACCCTCTTCACTCACTTTTTATTTATTTACAAACTATAGACAAAAAACTAAACAAAAAAGAATATTCCAATTAGCTGTCGCTAATTAGGAATATTACATAAATCAAGATTTTACCTCAAAAATTTTCACCAGATTCCGGCACCAGAAACTCCAAAAAGTCACACTAAAGGTAACTCCAAAAAGATTTCCACTCATCTATAAATTATTCTTAAATCTATTAAATTGAGTATAAAGAAAGTTATATTAGAATTTGGTTTTGAGAGAAATTTTTTATTTCATTTATAGATTATGAAAATATGTAAAAATCTGACCAAAAATTGTTTTTAAATTTTAAAAATATCTTGACTTCATTCTAATTTATCAAATTCTAAAATATTCTTAAATGTATAGTGGACAATTAAAACAAATTCAATCATTCTAAAATTAATAGACAAATTCAACCATTCTAACTTGACCAGGTAACAGTTAGTAATGACGCAGAACTATGGTTGATGCAATTAAAGATAAAATATCAGTCTACAAACTATATTAATTAATCAATCTCATTACACACATTTATACATAAGATAGTCTCAAGATAGGAAATCTATCTTGGATGCACAATAATGTAGTTGAGAGAATATCTCAACCTCACACTAAACTAGGAACTAACCTATAAGATAGGAACAAACTCTATACATAGAGAGAATCACAAACAAAAGACAAGTAGGAATTACATATTCCAACACTCCCCCTTAATGATTACTTGTCTCAATATCTATCTGCAAAATCTACAATTGGTTCTATTTAGTAATTCACACTGTTGTCGATGTCCATATAAAGGAACAACCATGTACCTAAATGCATGGGTTCCAACCGCTGCAACCGCCAGTCTACTAGGAAGTCCTTCACATACATGGTTCATCCAACCTCTCGATTAACTCCCCCTTGATATAAAATTTCACCTTATGGAGTCTAAAACCAATACGACCCACCCAAGTGTATCCATCCCGCATGACACACTCTTCCAGGGTGTTAAAACTCTCTGACAGAGGGAACATATAACAAAGGGGTATGCATGCCTCTCTAGGTCTTACAACATGTACAAACAATAAATGACATGTAGATTTGCTTCTAATTACAAACTGTGACTCATACTCTACCATAGTCATGAGTCTATTCCAAGAAATTCACACAAAACAAACTCTCACAAACTTGATTATCCGTCCTCCTTTGTCGCTCACCATACCATTCACCTCCAAGAACACGACACTTTCATATGCTGGAACACACCATTACTTTGGCTTTGTACTTTTGAGTCTTTGGCATCTTCATTTCTCTTTGGCAAGCTGGTCTTGGTCTCCATGTTTTACCTGTCATCAATTAGAGTTGAAAATTCTGACATAATGACATCATATTGAGGTTGCAAATCTCAATATTTATACAAATTTCCAAGACTTCTCCATATTTACCCATACCAAACAAAAACAATACCAAATGACAATATAAGCACAAGCGATAACCATGACAATAATACAATATCCATGAAGAAAAAAATTGGCATGCAAACGTTCAACACATTGCCATGCCATTCACTGCTGCGAACAAACTGCCCTGAATTTCACAGAACACTGCCCACACTGTTGTTGTGAGTAGATCCAAGATCATACACTGCACGTTGTCTTCGATATGATCCATATCATATCACTGACAACTGATCGCTCCATGTTGCTTCATGAACATGCACGAGCAACACCCTTTCACCTGCTTGCTAGTTCACATTTCGAAAAGCAGTAATTCACCTCCAATGCTTAGGCGCTCAACCTTGAGGATATACAATGTAGCCACCAAGGCTCAACTCAGCCACCAAGGCTTATCATAGCCACGAAGGCTCAACACAACCGCAAAGGCTCAACTCAGCCATGAAGGCTTATCATAGCCACGAAGGCTCAACTTAGCCATGAAGGTTTATCACAGCCACGAAGGCTCTCTAGCCACCTAGGTTTATCACCGCCACGAAGGCTCTCCAGCCACAAAGGCTTGTCACCACCATGAAGGCTCTCCAACTACCCAGGCTTATCACCGCCATGAAGGCTCTCCAGCCACAAAGACTTATCACCGCCACGAAGGCTCCTATAGCCATGAAGGCTCCTGTATGTGGTTTCTAGTTCACCACAAACTGTCACTTTACAGTGACAAAAGATGGTTTTCGGCTAACCATAAACCTGTACTTACAAGGTGGTTTTGAGATTACCACGAAATTTACACATGCCTTAAGAAGGTGTACATTCCATACTTCAACGTTTGGAGTTTCCGGGTACACATAATGACCATTACAACAACTTTCTCATAACATGTTAGGGAGTCTATTCCACAAATCCACACTAACTCAAACAAACACCTACTTTGTTATCCATCATAACAGTTGTTGCTGCTTCATTGCCTCCTCTTTTGTTGCTCACATCTTGGGCATCCTTGTCTTTATTAAATAAATTCTTGGAACTCCATGCTCAACCTCTCATTTGTTAGAGTTGCGAATTCTAACAAAATAACTTTACCTACATTGAGTTAGCTAGGCTCAATAAGGCTCAATAACTTTAAACATGATTCCAAGAAACTAAATAAATAAAAAAACATAAACTCTTCACATTAATTTCTTTTTTTCTGCTCGAAAATGATTATTTCCCAACCATAACAGCATCCATTTAGAGTCTAGATCACTGCTCGTTCTGCGAAATGCCAGGTTTGTGCCTAGCTTCCTCTGCCATCAAGGTAACCGCCATCGCTGCCCTGCCTTTGACACAGCCATCACTGCCTTCAATGTCCATTGCGGAGTGGACTGCCAGCCGTCCAACCTCCAAAACAGTAACACATTCGCTCAAATCCCACTCGGCTCATCAAGGCATACATGACACAGAGTAGCAATACCATTGAGAGATCCTCTAACCTCGCTGCGTGGCACCAAAAAACGCAAACTTCATAGCAGATCTGGGGATTCACACCTCCTCGACCAGGGTCCACCCTCACTCGCACTGCACAGCTCCACGCACAGGCAGCAGCATTCATGAACAGATATGCAGCAAAAAAACACAGCAACCATTCGCTGTGCATCCGAACAGGTTCACATCGGGCTCACCAAAGAAATTCACGACGCTTGTAGAAACTCACGACACCTTCTCTCAATCCACCGAGAAAGAGACACCCACATACGCCTCCGCTACGCACGAGGTCCCCAAGCTCGGCCTCCACGCTGATCGAACTCCTCGCAGGCTTTCCATTGAATCTCAATGTTTATACAGGCTTTCTCCACCAATCATCAATACCAACTCCACTCCATCACATCTCCCGAATCACAACACTGGGCTCTTTTTCACAGCACTCAGCTACCACAATCGTATGGTTTATGCAAGCGTACAGGGAATTGCAGTCATGAGAATGTGTGTCCGCATGGTGTTAGAGACAGTGATTTTCCCAACCACAAAATTATTGACACAGTCTTCTTAACAAACAAATAATGGATTAGAATTCACTGCAAATATGGAATTGCAGCCATGAAAATTATTGACGCAGTGGCCTTAACAAGAGATTAAATTCACTGCAATCTAGACTACAAGTACATTCACTATGCACAGTCAACTCAAGAGCGTAATACCTAGAGTTATGAAAGGAGGCGTTGTCCTTTTTAATTTGCAAATCGAAAAACTAGTAAATACACAGTCTCATCAGCAGGGTCTTACTCAGTTGAGCAATGACCACCATGCGGTGACCTCCGGCTGAAGAATCACAATCTAAGCCAACAAACCCGCAGGCCTCTGTGACAAAGATGAATGCGGAGCTCCTTCAGATATCGAGACAATGACAATTGTGCTCTCCTGCCATCCACACCATTCCATCCTCAAATTTATCCCAGTCATCATCCCACTCAGCTACCTTATGGTTGGCAACTTCGTATTTGCATTCTTTGCGCCAACAACAACTCCTCAAATGCTTTAGTTTCAAAGCTACAAGCCACGCTCCACCTAGCGCTGTCTGCAGCAAGATCGACCCCATAATTTCCTACCAACACCACAACAACAGCTTCAACAGATTTCTCCCTGCCACAAACCACGCAACACGCCAACCTTTGGCTTTTCTCTTCAATCAACAGTTTCACAGTGCTCTCCACATTCGTCCTCTGCAACTCTATGTCGGCACCCCTGCAACAACACACCCTCGCCAAACAAATGGACAGCCAAAAAATAAACTACAAACAAAACTCTCTATTTGCTATTTCCCCCAGCCCATGAGGGGCCGAGGACCAGGCCCTTATAGCTCTGATACCAAGATAAAATATCAGTCTGCAAACTATATTAATTAATCAATCTGATTACACACATTTATACATGAGATAGTCTCAAGATAGGAAATCTATCTTGGATGCACAATAATGTAGTTGAGAGAATATCTCAACCTCACACTAAACTAGGAACTAACCTATAAGATAGGAATAAACTCTATACATAGAGAGAATCACAAACAGAAGACAAGTAGGAATTACATATTCCAACAATTAAGGCAACCAGTCTAAAAAGCCTTGCCTTTTGAATTGTTATATATTCACATTTAGTTTACATACATATATGAATTTATATTCATTTTAATTATTTTTTTTTATTCATTTTAATTTGGCTATTCTCAACTTCAACGTCTCAAATTATGTAGATTATTTTCAATTTCTTAAATTTATATCCATTACAAATTTTGAAGATATTTTCAATTTCTTTTATTGATTTCAAAATATTTTAAAAATCTCTATATTTCTACCCATAAATAATAATAAAATAAAAACAAACCTGAAAACATTTAGGGGCGTAAAAAGAGTGACTGAATTGATACTTACGCCTAGATATATTCTCAACTGGTTGCCGAAGGTATCATCCTTGATGCCTCCACGGAATACTTGTGGAAATTGTACAAAGCCACATTCTCTTTCGTACTTACAGTCGAGGAAATAGTTTAAAACTTTTTAATATGTTTTTTCCTGTTGTCCTAGATTCTCATGGTTTTTTATTGATATGTTGGATTTTTAGTTGGATTCAGAGACCAAGCCTAGGGTCACTCGGTGGAAATATGAGTGGATCACAGTGGAATTAGAGTTGTACGAGCTTGGGTAACAGGGTGAAGCACTAGTGGGTCACAATTGAATTTAGCTAGGTTCATAATTTGTAAAAAATTGTTTTAGTTGATAATCACATAGAATCACATCTAATTATTATTTATTTATTTATTTCATTTTTTTTATTAAAGTTTTAATTTTAATTTTATTTTACTTATTTTAATTTTATTTTTAGTTATATTTTTTTAATTTAATTTTATTATAAAAATAATGTTTAAGGAGCACATATGTATTATTGGGTGAATAATTGAAATACAATAATAAAATTATTAAAATTAATTTTTTTTTAATGTAATTATACATGAATAATCAAAAATATACTTTGTTTATTAAATTTTTACGCAACTATATAATTTTTCTATAAAAAACAAAAAAGTTATAAACCTCATTTTTAAATAAATTAATATAAGTTATATAAAAAAATTAACTTAATATATCATTAGCATAGATCCATCTAACTCCACATTACTAAGAAGTGAAGAATCAAATCTCTGAAGATGCAAATCTCTTTTTTAATACAAAACTTGAGGAATGGTTTGCACTTGAAAGATGTAATTCCTTTTCAGAGTTAATAAATCTAAAGTTAAGATGATTGTACTTAATAATATTATTTATATTTGTATCTATTTCACATCTTTGTATATAAAAATACCTCACATATATAAATTTGTTCTCTCATATACCCATTACCACCCTCACAATTAACCTAATAATACATATAGTTACATAAATACCATGAACATTTTTTTTTAACAAATTATATATATATATATATATATATATATATATATATATATATATATATAGATATATATATATATATATATATATATATATATATATATATATATAAGATTTATTAATTAAATTTATTAAGTTTTTAGAACATCTTTCATCATAATGATTTATTATTAAAATTTGATATAAGTTTTGGATAATTTGATATCATTGAGTTTTTTTCTCACATAGAATAATTAGAGGGCAAATTAAAGTTGTTAATTATAGTAATAATAGTTTTATTAAATAATTAAACACATTTACCCACATTGAAATAAATCTCTATAGAATAAGGAAAAGTAACTCTTATTTATTTGTGAATGTTTAATTTATACCATTGATAATATTTATAAATGATAAAATGAAAATAGGAAAGTTAATTAATTATAATAATAGTTCTGTGTGATAAGGATGTTTAATAGGAATTTGATTTATTTATAAATTAACCAAAAATGAAGATGATAAAAGATGAGAAATAAAAAATGTAGATCATAAAAGATGTGGAATAGACTTGGAGATATATCTTTATTGAATAAGGAAAAAAAAAACTATATGAATGTTAAATTTATACCATTAATAATAGTGTAAATAATCAAATGAAAATAGGAAAGTTAATGAATTATAATAATATGTGGGTGTAATCAGGATTTTAATATGACTTTAATTTATTTATAGATTAAACAAAAAAATCATAAAATATAAGACAAAATATTGCTGAGATATTATTTTTACTAATTAAGGAGATGGAGTTGTGTTATCATTAAACCATAACTAGCAATTGCACTACATGTTGCAAAAGAAACAAGGTAAGACAATAGCATAGGAAAGAGTATCCTAGACGAAATAAGTCGTTGCAGAGAAGGAGCTATCATAAAGAAATGAAAGGCAGGTTTCAAAGATATTGATGATAAGAGTTATCAACCATAAAATTTTGTTATAGATATTGAAATAAGCAATTGTGGGTGAAAACATATATATAAACCAACATAATTTGTTCACATATAAAAAAAAATTCTTATAGATATTGATATAGGAAATATTTTATAAAACATAAAACTATAACTTAAAATTGTGAAATTACTTTGTATTGTTTTGTTTCTTATGTATAGAGAAAGAATAAACCAAGTTTGGAGTTAAGAAAATAAACCATAACATAAAGAACAATATCTCCTTCCAAAAATGTCTCCATATTAAAATGACATTTACTTTCTTGTATACCAAGACTATTGTTATTCATATACAATATACAATTTGTGACAAGCATGCAATTAGAGCTCAGATATGTAAATGAACTTGGAGTAAAATCTATAAATGTTAATAAAAATTCTCTTTATCTACATCTATGCTAGATAGATTGTACTTGAATGTATTTAAAATATCTTATTTTATTTACATGCTTGTTTCAGAGGATTATTAATCACCATATGATTTTTACCCTATAGTATGAAGCAGATTGCGTATAGTGTGAAGCAAATTGCGGATAGTCTAAGGAAGATTACAAATGCCTGAAACAAATCTGTGGATATATGTTGCAGGATGTAGCACCAACTAACGTTGTTGATAAGACTATTAAAATAGAGACAAAGAACGAACCCAAGGGTTTATCTGACCCTGCTGTGTCAAAGGTTTATGTTGTGGATAAGACTGTTAAAATAGAGACAGAGAACAAACCCAAGGGTTTATTTGACCCTGCTGTGTCAAAGGTTGATCAAAATAAGAAGAAAAAACAAGGCAGCAAGGAAGCAAACAATGAAGATGGCAGTGGCAAAGATAAGTTTTCCGGCTTGATTTTTATGTGTAATTCTCAAACAAAGCAAGAGTGTTTCCGATACAAAGTGTTTGGGTTGCCACCAACCAAAAAGGAGCTTGTAGAAAAGGTGAAGCCTGGAATGAAGCTCTTCTTGTATGATTTTAACCTTAGACAAATGTATGGTATCTACAAGACAACGTCTGCCGGAAGAATGAATGTGGAACCAAATGCTTTCTGAAGTTGTAAAAGGCCACTCCCAACACAGGTAATCTGTTTATACATGAAAGGGGTGCATCAAGCTTGTGAAGTTTGTATTCATGTTGAATGGAAAAGTTTGACACCCACTTTGCAAGAAGATGTTAATAATCATGCAGCTAATGAGATTGTAAAAGAAGAGGATGTTGAAAGCTCTAGAGTCATTGAATTCATTGCTAGCATTCAGAGGAGAGCCACTACCTCATCAAATTCACCTCCTCAAGAAGGCGACAACGATGAATGTTCAAGGTATAAATTTGCCTCTAATCAAATTGCTTTTGATTAAGATAAATATGGTAAATATTCACATAATATTTGGAAAAGAACTTGCATGTTCCTTTTGTGGTTTGAATAATCATAATGTTTATAGATGTTGGAAGAAGATATCCATGCATGTATGAAACTTTCTAAATAAATGAGGCAAAAGGTCCAAGGCCCATTGGACAAGGAAAATGATGTTGAAAATAAGTTGCAATTGTTTATTACTCATTGCCATAAGAAAAGTCACCTTGTAGACAAATGTTGGACTTTGTATCTCTCTAATTAAAAAGAAAAGGCATCTTCACTGATCATTAATTATTACCGGAGAAAACTCCTCATGTATATCAATATGGTTGACAATATGTAATTTTTGTTTGTGGATGATCGTTTAGAGTTACATTGATTTATTTTTTAATACACTTATTGGAATATTTGGGTCCCAAGTGCAGATATGTGATGAAGTTATAGTGAATAAAATTAAAGCAATGGGTTGGACTAGAATTTCTTAGAGAGTTCCTTTATGACAAGGGTAACCTAAACAAGAAATTTTATAGGAGAAGTTGGTAAAGATTTGTTAGGTGAGGTGAATTATGGTTACTATTTCTTTAAATACTTTCTCATTTAGTTACAATCGACCTATGAAGAGAGAAATTATTAATGGCTATATAGAGTAGCTTTTAAATTGTGATGACCTTCTAAATTATCACTTTGGGTCCCTACATAGATGAAATAAATGCATAAAGTATCTCTTAAGAATGGATTTTTTGAATTTTCCTTATTTAACATTTGTGACATCATCATCATCATCATGAAACTTGGGTAATAATGTAGAGAACTGTGTCTAAATTTTTAGCATTTAGGAAATTTGAATATTTACATATTTTACTATTGGATACATTTAATTATGCAATCCTTATGGTATGAACTACTAAATACTATATATAATAATTAGGGTCCCAGCTAACAAGCACATGCCTTTAATTTTAAAAAAGTTTTACATATCAAAAATATTAACAAATTAGGGATTTAGAAATTTTATAACTATACCCGAGCTAGAAACTTAAAAACTACAAAAAAATTGATGAAAAAAATGGACATTAATTACTTTAATAAAAAAAAATATGCACTCAAATGATTTCAACATAAAACTTATTAATTAAAAATTCATCAAAACAAAATTAATCAAAATATAAAATAAGCCTATGCATCCATATTTACATTTGTGACTTTAATCAAGACTGTAGACCTATATAAATTTGTTACTTTAATCAAAAGTTACACCTAAAATGATTTGGAAATAAATTGTTTGTTAAAAATTCATCCCAAAAATATATCAAACTATGAAATTAAACGTTATACCTCTTCTTAGTAACCTTTCATTAAATTCTAATTTTTTATTAATTAAAATTTTAAAATAAAAATTTATTATTTTAGAGATTTTAATTTACAAAATAATAACTTTAATTAAATAAATTTAAGTTAGTTTTTTTATTTTACTGGTTGTGAAAAGTTAATGTTTTGTCTAATGTTTTGCATAACAAAGTTTAGAGTTAAGGTTGATGATATATGATCAAAGTTAGGCCATGGCCATTTAAGAGGAAAAAAGTTACTATTTGGTTAGAAATAGGGGTTTCAGATATGACATAATCCACAAAACTACTAGGCCCATGGCACAAGTCATTTGGCAAAGAAAATGACATTATACCTAATTATGGGAGGCGAGATAGTAAAAAAATGGCATTATAGTGAGCATTAGTTTCAAAAAACTATAGTATGTAATTAAATGGTATGTCAATTACCATATTGCCAAGAATTAACAATACACATAACACATGAATTCATGTCGAAATTTACAAAAACAAGATATCTAAACTTTGAGAAGTTTCAATCATACATCACATAAAATAACATGTGAATTCCATGAATGAGCATGATGACAAGAATTAATATTGTTATCTTTAGGAATCTAACATTGTTTTTAAGTGTGGAGATATTGGCGGCTAGAAATAAGCAATAAAACTTGAATAAATTGCAAACATCAAGGACAAGTATAAGTTCCAAGAACCTAGAGCAATGTTGAATACAAAGAATATTAACATGCAATCAAGATCAAGAAAAAGGAGATTAAGAGTTGAAGTGTCTGGACAAGAAAGGTGAAGATGAAGCTTCACTAACCAATGAACAAGCATGGACCCTTTAGCAAGGAGACAAAATGAAAGCTTAGTTATCAAGTTATTTTATATACCATTATAAGTGTATCTAAGATTGAGACCAACAAAGGTATCTTATTCATGTTGTGCTTTTATTCATTTCTCCAATAGGGGTATCTTATTCATGTTGTGCTTTGATTCATTTCTCCTTTAAGAGAGGAACTTGAACTTGGAATTAATGAAGAAATATAGAGTATTGTAGAATGTATTATTAGATGTTTTTTGAGATTATGGTGTCTCACTCAAGTTGTGAGATTTATATAAGATGAAAATCTTATTTATGAGGAAGTTGTTCCAACTCCTCAATAGATTTGTAATACCTTAAATGTATGCGCTTTCTTGCTAATAAATGTTCATTTTCTCCATTTTCTGTCTCCTAAATTTTAGTTTTTTCATTTTCTCCATTTTTTGTCTCCTACATGTTAGTTTTTTTCTCCATTTTGTGTCTCTCCTAAATTTTAGTTTTTTCTCCATTTTCTGTCTGTCCTAAATTTTAGTTTTTTTCTCCATTTTGTGTCTGTCCTAAATTTTTAGTTTTTTCTCCATTTTCTATCTATTCTAAATTTTAGTTTTTTTCTCCATTTTGTGTCTCTCCTGAATTTTAGTTTTTTCATTTTCTCCATTTTCTCTCTCCTAAATTTTGTTTTTTTTTAATGATTTAAATGAATTTTCAAATACATAAATAGATCTAGAAAACCTTTTAAATACTTAAACTTTACAAATTAAACTATTTAAACTTTAATTTATGATTATTATAAATCTCTACTAAATTTTGATAAAATCTACTAAATTTTAAACTTTAAACAGAATTCACCAATTTTAAACTTTAAACAAAATTCACCAAAGAAAAATCCTTTTCCTTTTATTTTTATTTTTATTTTAAACTTTAAACAAAATTGAACAAGGAAAAATTTGTTTTCCTTTCCTTTTCCTTTTGCTGCTAGAGATATTGAACAAACTCCACTTAGGAAAAAAAAACATTTTTATTTTCTTCTTTTCCTTTTTCCTGTGAGAGATATTGAAAAATTCCACTGAGGAAAAAATCATTTTCTTTTCCTTTTTTATGTGAAAGATATTCAACAAACTCCAGTTAAGAAAAAATCATTTTGTTTTCCTTTTTGTGGTGAGAGATACTAAACAAAATCCACTAAGGAAAAATTCATTTTCTTTTCCTCTTTGCTGTGAGAGACATTTCATTGAAATTCTCCTCACACTGTCCATGCAATGTCGAAGTTACCTGCTACTAAAAGCAGAAAAAATCTTTGCAAAGCGAATTGTCGGTGGCAGATGTTAATGAAAAACTCAAAAACACCTAACAAGGTCAGAAATGATGCTGTAATATGCATGAATAATGACACACTGTCCATGCAATGTCGAAGTTACCTGCTACTAAAAGCAGAAAAAAGCTTTGCAAAGCGAATTGTCGGTGACAAATGTTATGAAAAAATCAAAAACACCTAACAAGGTCAGCAATGCTGCTGTAATACGCGTGAATAATGACACACTATCCATGCAATGTCGAAGTTACCTGCTACTAAAAGCAGAAAAAAACTTTGCAAAGCGAATTTTCGGTGACAGATGTTAATGAAACACTCAAAAACACCTAACAAGGTCAGCAATGTTGCTGTAATACGCGTGAATAATGACACACTATCCATGCAATGTCGAAGTTACCTGCTACTAAAAGCAGAAAAAAGCTTTGCAAAGAGAATTGTCGGTGACAGATGTTAATGAAAAACTCAAAAACACCTAACAAGGTGAGCAATGCTGCTGTAATACGCGTGAATAATGACACACTGTCCATGCAATGTCAAAGTTTCCTGCTACTAAAAGCAGGAAAAAGCTTTGCAAAGCGAATTGTCGGTGACAGATGTTAATGAAAAACTCAAAAACACCTAACAAGGTCAGAAATGCTGTTGTAATACGCATGAATAATGACACACTATCCATGCAATGTCGAAGTTACCTGCTACTAAAAGCATAAAAAAGCTTTGCAAAGCGAATTGTCGGTGACAGATGCTAATGAAAAACTCAAAAACACCTAACAAGGTCAGCAATGCTGCTGTAATACGCGTGAATAATGACAATGATATCTATAGAAACAATAGACATTACGGAACACTCAACTGTATGGAAATTTTGATAAACAAATATGGAAGTAAAAAAATATCCTGTAATAGGATTCGTATTATGCTCGTTTGCAGATGGAATTCAATCTCACACTGTGGCCATAAAATCCTAACTCCAACAGAAACCAGGAAACAAAAAGGAAGGGCCATCCTTTACCATCTTGAAAGCACTGCTTTACATATACATAGGTCAAGATTAAAAATCAAAATCCTAAATTAAAACTAACTTTTGACTGCTAAATTTATGAAAACATATATACTCTATACATATCCTTGTTATTCATTATGCAATCACAGTGATTAGTATCCCAACCATTTCAACCTTTTTAAGCATGATGATGTTCATATTGGTTACCTAATTAAAAAGAAAACATACATTGTGGTTTTGGTAGAACATACCCGATGAAATCACACACCGACGAGAGGAGCAGCAGCGCTGAAGGGAGCAGCTGAAACGCGCGAACAACAACAGCGTTGAAAGGAGCAGCCGGAAACACAAATTCGAGGCAATAATGAAACAAGTAAAAGAATAGTCTTCGCGGGCGATATATTTATAGGAATTAGTTCGGCCGAACTATTTTAAAAGTAAAATTTCGGCCGAACTTTTGTTAAGACTTCGGCCGAACTTTTGTTGCCGGTTTTCCAATTTCCGGCAAAAAGTCTGTTTGCCCGCGCCGTCTGTGTGTCGTCAATCTTAACGGAATCAAGAGTTCGGCCAAACTTTCTAAGAAAGTTCGGCTGAACTATTATAGAGTTCGGCCGAACTTTAGAAGAAGTTCGGCCGAACTATTGCCGAAAAACATTTTCTGCCCCCGATTCTCACAAAAGTGTAACCCAGCTTCACGTTTCGGCCCAATTACAAATCTAGTTTCTTATTAAACTATTTTACACACATCTATTTATTCAAATAAATTATATTGTGAATATGTTTTCTCCTATTATTTGATTACAAAATTATTGTACTCCCTACTAAGTAAAACAACTTGATTAATAAAGAATTGAATGTCAGATTGAAAGATTACTCAACCGAGAACTACTATAATATATAGAACTGAATTTTTGATGTATACATTATTTGTTTTATATGTCGTTGAATTTCCATTACCTATTATCTTCAAACCCGATGGGGGAGGTATTGAACATAGGCGCCAACTTTAGGTAAATAAACATTCACATTGACAACTTGGAAAAAAAAATTATAATCCTAAAATTCTCTTACCTAATCATCTTTTTAAATATATAATTGAGTTCCATTTATTAAAAATAAAGGCAATATTAAGAACCTCCTAGAGTTATAAAAGGTAATTGACATGAAAAATAAAAAATCTCCTCATGACAACATACAAATGTTAATCTTAATTGAATCATTAAAAAACTAAAAAGGGATAATAGACACTATCACAATTTTCTAATCATAACTAAATTCTCCTATATGAAACAATGATGAATTTCATCAGTTCAAGAGAAGTAAAAACAAGCTCACTGAGAAAACAACTCTAGCACTGAGAGAGATTATGATGTCCATCACTATGTATGGGGTTCATTACAACCTTGAATATATTCTGTGAGTTGTTGTGATTTTTTTTCTTCTGGCTAAAACTTATTTTTGGTTGTCACCTAGTTATCATGATTCAAAACATATCCTTATAGCATTAGATATATTATGTGAGCTAATGTGATGTTTTGTTTGTCACAATGATTCAAAAATCAGTTATTATACCACAATATTGACTTTATCATTGTATGTTTTGTTTATGATTTTGCACTCTGATCTCCCGATCATGGGCGGGGGTTTCAAAAATTGGAGAGTAAATTGAAAGGTTATTATTAGAAATTATTGTATAAGATGGGAAATTTGGATGGTTTGTAGAGAATATGGATTCCATAACAGATAAACTGTCAATAGATATTTGATTGTGGATCGGGATATAAACTAGAATACACTCTCTCTTCATAAGAATCTACAATATATATTGGATGGAGAGAAATTTTATGATAAAACTTGTAAAAGAAACCCTTATGGTTATCTCAACTTACTCTATTGTTAATCACATAGTGTCAATTTTGTAAATCTGAGTGAGTTTTTTCTTTTGTAAGTTTTGTTTGAATTGAAAAATCAAAATAATTATAAAAACTAAAATTGTGTAGTGAAAAACTTTGTTTAAAATGTCAGAATAAAAAGTTGAGTAAGTTTGACATCATATAATATGAAATTTGTTTATGATTATAAAGTAAAAACATATAACATCTTTTAGCTACAATTAGGTACTTAAAGATATCTATATAGATTTTTTTTAATAGAAGAAATTTTATATTCATTAACAAGAAAAATCTAAAGGGTATGTATGTAGTTACAAACTATTACAATTAAGTAATTAAAGGTAAATTTAGTGTTATTTAAGAAATGAGAATTATGAATATTCATCATTAAACTTGTCCTGTGAAATAATTTCACATATTTTAAAAATTTTCATTATTAATTTAATTTTCTATATATTAAGAAATACTACTCATGAATAATAAAACAATTTTAACAACTATGTATATTTCGATGTATGAAAATTTAGATACATTAATTTTAAAAGAATAATGGTTATAAACAATTAAAAATAATTTTATTAAGTAGTTAGTTTAGATGTATATTATATTCAATTCTCTTTTCACTCTAAAATCTATCCTATTTCAATAGAAAATCATTTCATTCTTCTTTAGTGATATGTGAGTTGTCTTGCTTATATTTTGTGTATTGTTTGTTAAAAACATAGAAAATGAAACATGGCTAAGAAAATCTGAAAGAAGCTATTTGCATTCTACAATCTTAATGGAATGATGATATCTTATTTACAAGTCAATATAACTGATTATTTTTATTTGAAGAATTTCATATTTAAGAAATATTATTAGAAATTATTATTTAGTTAAAGCTAAATCATTACTTTCTAATGTCTATATAAATTTATAAATATTATTGAAATCTATAATCCAATTATATTTAACTCAATATTATTTTATTGTTAAAAAAGAAAAAGAATACCCTACCCTACAAAATGGAGAGCACAGGTCAATTTGGGTTGTTATATTTTATCAATGGTTAATTAATTCGTCGATTCTCCTATAAGCTAAACACACGTACTAGATATAGTCAAGATGGTTCATGGACAACATTGGATGGGGTTGTTGATCAGTGGTCCAGTTAAGTAAAACTCTCTGCCAAATATTAGTCCTTCATCATAAGGAATCGGTTCAATTCTTTTTAGATCCATTAAATTGAGTAAAAAGAATCGAGTAGTTTTTAGTGCAATTTTTTGAAAGCTTTTATAGTAGATTTTTCTGGTGTAATTTCTCTAAAATCCCGCAAGAATTCATTGAAAAAAAATTTCCTCAAAAATTTTCACCATATTCGGGCACAGGAAACTCCAAAAAGCCACACTAAAGACAACTCCGAAAATAATTCCACTCATCTATAAATTCTTCTTAGATCTATTAAATTGAGTAAAAATAATTCTACTCATCTAAAAATTGTTAAAGTAAGCTAATTACTCCAGCGTGAAAAGTGTTCTATATTTAGAGAGTTAGTTATGCCATAAGGCGTTCTTATTTGAAAAAAACTCACCTAGTTGTCACGGTGTACTTATCTGCACCATCAAATCAAATGTTAGACGATTGAAATGTTTTAGGCCATTCATCCAAACCTCCTACATTTAAGCTAACTACCTAACTAACTCTCTAATCTCTACAAATCTCTCTTCCCCTTAAATATGATATACAATCTTTAATATCATAATAACAATAGAAAATCATAAATTCTACCCTTAAGCCCTTAATATACACTATAAATATCAATAAATAAATAATCTATTAATTTTTCTCATTATTTATAAGTCTACAACATAAATATTTTATTCATTAGTAATCTGAGATGTTTGATATTTTGGAAAGTGAAAATCATTTACTATATATAGTGATTGATGTATAGTTTTCTGAATTTCATTATAAATATGAATCAAACAAGAGATAGCTACACACTCAATTATGCCCCCAGTTTGCACAAGTGCATAGAAATTTTTACTCCTAACTTAGGTTTATCTAATCTACTTACCTAGTGGATAATTTGATTAACAAGTAAAGCTTGAGACTAATCATTAATAATATCTGCTCATCAAGTAGACAATTTGACTATGTTTTTTATTTAAATAGCTAATAATGTTTTTCATACTTTAATGTGAGTTTAATATGTGAATTTCATTTATTCATTTTAATATCATGGTATTAAAATTTTCAAACAGATTATCATATCTATTGTGTAATCATGCATATAATGTATAATCAACTTTGATTTTACCAATTAACATTGTGGAATGAATTTGGACTATAAATAGAAATAGTCATATGAATTGTAATTACACATTGATTGTTAATATCATCACTTAGAGTTGAGTAGTGCAAATTATGCATCTAGATCTTCTAGCTTGATTTGATTTGAAGACTAGTATTGTTCTTTTTTAATAATGGCTTTCCTTCCTATTACTAGAATTCCTTCTCAGCATAAATATTGATGATATAATCACTTAGAGTTGAGTAGTGAAAATTATACATCTAGATCCTCTAGCTTGATTTGATTTAAAGTTTAGTATTGTTCTTTTTTAATAGTGGGTTTCCCTCCTATTACTTGACTTACATCTAGATCTTCTAGCTTGATTTGATTTAAAGATTAGTATTTTTCTTTTTTAATAGTGGGTTTCTCTCCTATTACTAGACTTCCTTCTCACTATAAATATTGTCTTTGATTTCTTATGTGATTGCTCATTGGTTTAGTAATAAATTGAATGATACATTTATGTTGTTAATTTACCAATGTTATATGTTGTTACAATCATTATATATTTAGAATTATATTTAAAGTTATCTAATAAAAAACAATAAAAACATATAACTTCTAATAATTAGCACTTAATGTGTATCTTGAATGTGTGGATTTTTGAGGGAATTTTTTTTAGTGTAGTAAATTTCATAGAAAATAAGTAAAAGAAATAAATGAAGTTTCCAATGGTATGATTTTATATTTATATCTTTCTTTGAAAGTGATTGCACTCAATTCTACCCTCAATCTACACTATAAATATCAATAAATAAATAATCTATTAATTCTTCTCATAATTTATAAGTCTATAGCATAAATATTTTATTCATTAGTAATGTGAGATGTTTGATATTTTGGAAAGTGAAAATCATTTACTATATATAGTGATTGGTGTATAGTTTTTTGAATTTGGTTATAAATATGAATCAAACAAGAGATAGCTACACACTCACTTATGCCCTCAGCTTGCACAAGTGCATAGAAATTTTTACTCCTAACTTAGGTTTATCTAATATACTTACCTTGTAGATAATTTCATTAACAAGTAAAGCTTGAGAGTAATCACTAATATTATCTTCTCACCAAGTAGACAATTTCACTATGTTTTTTATTTAAATAGCTAATGATGTGCTTCATACTTTAATGTGAGTTTAGTATGTGAATTTCATTTATTCATTTTAATATCATGGTATTAAAATTTTCAAACAGATGATCATATCTATTGTGTAATCATGCATATAATGTATAATCAATTTTGATTTTACCAATTAACATTGTGGAATGAATTTGGACTATAAATAGACATAGTCATATGAATTGTAATTACACATTGATTTTTGATATCATCACACGGAGTTGAGTAGTAAAAATTATGCATCTAGATCTTCTAGCTTGATTTGATTTAAAGACTAGTATTGTTCTTTTTTAATAATGGGTTTCCCTCCTATTACTAGACTTCCTTCTCATTATAAATATTGATTATATAATCACTTAGAGTTGAGTAGTTAAAATTATACATCTAGATCTTCTAGATTGATTTGATTTAAAGTTTAGTATTGTTCTTTTTTAATAGTGGGTTTCCCTCCTATTACTCGACTTACATCTAGATCTTCTAGCTTGACTTGATTTAAAGATTAGTATTTTTCTTTTTTAATAGTTGATTTCTCTCCTATTACTAGACTTCCTTCTCACTATAGATATTGTCTTTGATTTCTTATGTGATTGCTTATTGGTTTTTGAATGGTATATTTATGTTGTTAATTTACCAATGTTATATGTTGTTACAATCACTTTTACCCCAATTCGTATATTTCATTAGCAATATTTTAAAACAATTCAATATTCTAATGATAAATAAAAATTGTAGATATAATAGTAAATGCAAAGACCAAGAGACATGAATCCACACCACGCAAGAGCTTTTGTAATTTTTATATCAATGTTGCTTTGTCTTTCTTCTATAATTTTTGTTTTATGTGTCATCTATATGCATTAACATCAATTTAAATTTGAATAGTTTCAATTTTATCATTTCAATTTTGTTCTATTAAATTTGGAATTGTAATTATTTTTATAATAAAGTTTTAGCTAAATACAATATATATGATTGATTTACTTTTATTTTAATGTCAAATTCCAAATTCTAAATTTAATTATAAATTTAGTTTTATTATAAAATTTAAATTTAATTTTATCAAGTATTGAAAAATTTAAAGGAATATAAATATTTCCAAAAAATGTAGAGGTTAAATTTTTTTTAAAGTCCACATCACATACAAATGCTTGCTAGAGTTTAAATTGGGGAAAAACTTAAATGGATCATTTGAATGGAACCCAAGAGAGTTATATCAATTGCAAGAAATTGAATCTCAAGTAAAGTTGGTATATACAAATAGGGTTTTGAATCATTCAAATACTTCAAACACAAGTGTTTTGAGTCAAAATACATATGGATGTTTCAACAAAAGGCCAAATCACAGTCTTCTCGTCAGTAATTTCTAAGGATAGAGATCTTTTCTATCCCTACAACAACTACAATAAATAACCAAAAAGAGATAACCTGATAGGATGGACAAACTTGTCATATCAATGATGAAATTGGTGAGACCCACCTCTTTAACTAAGATCCAAAATTGGCTCTTTTTGTCATATCAATAATGCAATTCTTGAGACCCCCTCTTTAACTAAGATCCAAAATTGGCTCTTTCATTGTCATCATGGAAGAGTAACAATTTAATGCTACTTTTTCCTACACTACTTCCTTATGGCGTTTCCTTTGCAACATCTGGTGCAATTGCTAGTTAAGTGAGTGTTGAAAGCTTTGAGTCAAGTCTAGTTTAAATGATAGATGAATTTAGAGAGTATGTGCATTTCAAGATATATTAGATGAGTTTGTAATCCGGTTCCAGAGATAAAATTTGAAGGGAAAATTTCTCTTCACGAGCTGATTTACTTTTTACAACCCGTCAAATTTTATATTAAAATGATTTAAACTTGTATTAAAATTGCTGAAACCCTCAAATTTAATGGGTACTTAAAATTTGAAATTCCTACGTTCATTCTAATCAAGTCATGTAATCTAAATCAAGTTTATATAATCAATCGAGAAGAATCACAATTCATTTGTTTGTGTGTTAATTTGTGTCTATTATAGGAAATAAATATATATATTCGTTTCAGACTGAGGGAAGACAACCTACCTCTTTACCCCAGGCAGTGTTGGTTTCGTAGCTGCAGGCAGAAACGTTCAAGGCCTGATCTATAGCCAATGAAGGAGAAGAACGGCCACCGTATTTGGGGTCTCTCATGATAGTCTGAGTTGATGCTGAAAGGACTGAATATGTTCCAAATATACTAAGCCTTGAAAGACAAGGAGGATGCTTTTAAATCCTGAAAAACTGCAAAACAACCCATTGAAAAAAAACATTGTATCTTAATCAATCCCCCTAATGTACATTTTTTTGTTTTTACTTCTGACTATAACCTGGTGTATTTGCATGTAAAAACTTATGCATGGAGGTTTTTTCCCATCAGAATCTTAAATGCAATAGAGAGATGAGTTAAATCATAAGTGCAGTAGAGAGATGAGTTAAAACTATGATTAAAAAATAAATTTTTTTTCTCCAATAATATAATTTTAGTTAGAAGTTATAAGGTTTACTAAAAATTGATTAGAGTATAAAAAAAGTTATATTAGAATTTGGTTTTGAGAGAATTTTTTTATTTAATTTATAGATTATGAAAATATGTAAAAATCTGACTAAAATAAGTTTTTAAGTTTTAAAAATATCTTGACTTCATTCTAGTTTATCAAATTCTCAAATATTCTTAAATGTATAGTGAATAATCAAAACAAATTCAATCATTTTAAAATTAATAGACAAATTCAACCATTCTAAAACTAATAGACAAAAATAGCTTTGACCAGATAACCGTTAGTAATGACGATTAAGGCAACCAGTCTAAAAAGCCTTGCCTTTTGAATTGTTATGAATTTCTCTGAACATGTGGTACTCCATATGATGCTTTTATTCTATGGAAGCAGCCTGTTCCACAATAGGGAGGGCCTTGGAGACCATTCATTCCTCTAGTCATTGTCGGTATACACAGTATTTACATTTTGTTTATATACATATATGAATTTATATTATTTTAGTTATGCATTTTTTTTATTCATTTTAATTTGGCTATTCTCAACTTCAACCTCTCATATTACGTAGATTATTTTCAATTTCTTAAATTTATATCAATTATAAATTTTGAAGATATTTTCAATATTTTTTGTTTATTTCAAAATATTTTCAAAATCTATATATTTCTACCCAATAAATGAGAATAAAATAAAAACAAACCTGAAAACATTTAGGGGCGTAAAAAAAGTGACTGAATTGATACTTACGCTTAGATATATTCTCAACTGGTTGCCGAAGGTATCATCCTTGATGCCTCCATGGAATACTTTTGGAAATTGTACAAAGCCACATTCTCTTTCGTACTTACAGTCGAGGAAATAGTATAAAACTTTTTAATATGTTTTTTCCTGCTGTCCTAGATTCTCATGGTTTTTGATTGATATGTTGGTTTTTTGGTTGGATTCAGAGACCAAGCCTAGGGTAATAGGGTGGACATATGAGTGGATCACAGTGGACTTAGAGTTGTACAAGTTTGGGTAACAGGGTGAAAGCATGAGTGGATCACAACTGAATTTAGCTGGATTCATAATTTTTAAATTTTCACATAGAATCACATCTAATTATTATTTATTTATTTATTTCATTTGTTTTATATTAATTTATTTATTTCATTTGTTTTATATTAATGTTTTAATTTAAATTTTATTTTAGTTATCTGTATTTTATTTTTGTTATATTTTCTTTAATTTAATTATTGTAAAAGTAATATGTTTTATTGGGTTAATTGAAATACAATAATAAAATTATTAAAATTAATTTCTTTTATATAATTATACATGAATAACCAAAAATATACTTTGTTTATTAAATTTTTACACAATTACATAATTTTTTTATAAAAAAACAAAAATGTTATAAACCTCATTTCTAGATAAATCAATATAAGTTATATAAAAAAATTAACTTAATATATCTTTAGCATAGATCCATCTAACTCCACATTTACTAAGAAGTGAGGAATCAAATCTCTCAAGATACAAATCTCATTTTTAATACACTTGAAAGATTTAATTCCTTTTCACCATTAATAAATCTAAAGTTAAAATTATTGTACTTAATAATATTATTTATATTTGTATCTATTTCACATCTTTGTATATAAAAATACCTCACATGTGAGGGCGAAACATATATAAATTTGTTCTCTCATATTCCCATTACCACCCTCACAATTAACCTAATAATACATATAGTTACATACATACCATGAACATTTTTTTTAACAAATTATATATATATATATATATATATATATATATATATATATATATATATATATATATATATATATATATATATACATATACATATACATACATATATATATACATATATATATGATTTATTAATTAAATTAAATTTATTAAGTTTTTAGATTGCTCTAGAACATCTTTCAATATAATAATTCATTATTAAAATTTGATATAAGTTTTGGATAATTTAATATCATTTAATTTTTTTTTCACATAGAATAATTAGAGGACAAAGTAAAGCTGTAAATTATAGTAATAATATTTTTATTAAATAATTAAACACATTTACCCCATGAGAAATAAAAAAAGGAGATCATAAAAGATGAGAAATAGACTTGGAAATATATCTTTATTGAATAAAGGAAAAAAAAAACCTATGTGAATGTTAAATTTATACCATTAATAATAGTATAAATAATAAAATGAAAATAGGAAAGTTAATGAATTATAATAATATGTAGGTGTAGATTTTTAATATGACTTTGATTTATTTATAGATTAAACAAAAATATCATAAAATATAAGAAAGAGGATTACTAAGTTAGATATTATTTTTACTAATTAAGGAGATCGAGTTGTGTTATCATTAAAACATAAATAGCAATTGCACCACAAGTTGTAAAAGAAACGATGTAAGGCAATAGCATAGGAAAGAGTATCCTAGAATAAATAAGTTGTTGTAGAGAAGGAGCCATCGTAAAGGAATGAAAGACAGGTTTCAAAGATATTGATGATAAGAGTTATCAATCAGAAAATTTTGTTATAGATATTGAAATAGGCAATTGTGGGTGAAAACATATATATATAAACCAACATAATCTGTTCACATATATAAAAAATTTGTTATAGATATTGATATAGGAAATTGGGGTAAAAATCCTTTGGTGATTAATAATCCTCTGAAACAAGCATGTAAATAAAATAAGATATTTTAAATACATTCAAGCACAATCTATCTAGCATAGATGTAAATAAATAGAATTTTATTAACATAAATAGAGTTTACTCCATGTTCATTTACATATCTGAGCTCTAATTGCATGCTTGTCAAAAATTGTATATTGTATATGAATAACAATAGTCTTGGTATACAAGAAAGTGAATGTCATTTTAATAGGGAGACATTTTTGGAAGGAGATATTTTTATTTATGTTATGGTTTATTTTATTAACTCCAAACTTGGTTTATTCTTTCTCTACACAGATAAGAAACAAAAAATACAAAGTAATTTCAGAATTTTAAGTTATAGTTTTATATTTTATAATTACAAATCTAGTTTCTTATTAAAATATTTTACACACATCTATTTATTCAAATAAATTATATTGGGAATATGTTTTCTCCTATTATTTGATTACAAAATTATTGTAATCCCTACTACGTAAAACAACTTGATTAATAAAGAACTGATTTTTTGATGTATAAATTATTTGTTTTATATGTTGTTTAATTTCCATTACCTATTATCTTCAAACTCGATGGGGAGGTATTGAACATGGGAGCCAAATTTAGGTAAATAAACATTCACATTGTCAACTTGGAAAAAAAAATTATAATCCTAAAATTCTCTTACCTAATCCTCTTTTTAAATATATAATTGAGTTCCATTTATTAAAAATAAAAGCAATATTAAGAACCTCCTAGAGTTATAAAAGGTAATTGACATGAAAAATAAAAAATATCCTCATGACAACATACAAATGTTAATCTTAATTGAATCATTAAAAAACTAAAAAGGGATAATAGACACTATCACAATTTTCTTATCAGAACTAAATGCTCCTATATGAAACAATGATGACTTTCATCAGTTCAAGAACAATAAAAACAAGTTCACTGAGAAAACAAGTCTAGCACTGAGAGAGATTATGATGTCCATCACTATGTATGGGGTTCATTACAACCTTGGATATATTCTTTGAGTTGTTGTGAATTTTTTTCTTGTGGCTAAAACTTATTTTTGGTTGTCACCTAGTTATCATGAATCAAAACAATTTTAATATCTCAGATCCTTATAGCATTAGATATATTCTGTCATATAATGTGATGTTCTGTTTGTCACAATGATTCAAAAGTTAGTTATTATACCACAATATTGACTTTATGGTGGGAACTCCAGCCCACAACCCAAGTTAACTGTTATAGCAAATAAAATCTGAAATGTGCAAATGCCAATTTTGTGTTATTACGTGGCTTATTAATAAATTTGTGGATTGTCACACGTCGGACTATGGTTAATGAAATCAATAATAATCCTTGGGTTTTCAACCTCCGTAGGATTTGTTACAATGCCTTGGTGATTCGCATTTAATTCTACAGTGATTATTTCAGCTCGATCGTTGTGTCACTCGATTTTCTCGCCTTAGGGTTCAGTATCAGTCCACTTTGGAGGTCATTTGCATTCTGTTCTGTGTTTCTGCGTGAGGGTTTCACCTCTGTGATTTTTCTGAGAACTTTTGCTTGTAAGTTTCGGCTCCCCCTGTAATTGGCCTTCAATGGCGAACTGGTATCGGTGTAAACAACGTTAAACTGTTCCGCTTTCTTGACAGGATCAATCCCTTCCACTGTAACTGCTTGTTCCTTTTAAACCACTACTTTCGTTATTTTTTTTCTTCTGTGCTTATCCTCTGTCACTAGTGATTTCGCTTTTCAACTGTGTACAGGTGGTTTGAACTATGATACTTCACTGGTTAGTTCAGCTTCGTCCAGCACTCGAATTGGTAAGTCGTCACTCCTTGATTTAGTTTCTCATTATCCTCCTTCTCGCTCTGATCTTTGGGCTCCTTATGAGCAGGTCTGGTCGGTTTTTCGTAGTAGCTGTCTAGTTCAGCCAAGAATCGACGTGTTATGTCTTTCCCGCAAGGTAGTAATGTAGAACCCTTTCATCGTTCTTCAATTACCATGAATGTATCACATGGAATTATGGGTTGACGCAGTTTTCTGTTCTGTGTAGGTAACGCGGCTTTCTCGGCAATCCAGTCATCGGTCTTGGTTACCCTAGTTCCTTGTTTTCCCACGGGTAGAATCCATCCACGTTTCAACTTTTCCTTTTACGTTGTAATTTGTTTAGGTCACACAGGCAATGTCGCTCCAATACTTCTCAATATATATATATATATATCTACCCTAAACGTTAGTGAAATCCATGTGAAACATTAAATAAACTATAATAAATGCTTAAATAATAATATTCTCACATATGCAAGCAGATTCCAACACGTGTATTTCAAGAACAAGATGGTTCTTCTGTATTATGAATAGCATGTACAGTAATAAAATGTGGAGAGATCACCTGAATCCTTCCACGATCTTTGACGAGACCGTCGTCCGGATCCGTCCCGCCCTTTCCTCGCTAAGATTCCTTCAGAACTTGTGTACATGAGATGACATATAGAGGGATGAACATCTCAAGGAAACAAAGGTTTCCTGTAATGAACTGGGAAAAGTGCAGGAGGCACGGGAAATCAGACTTGGATTAGGGATTCCAACAGAGTATAACATCAATCATTTCTCTCTCCCTTAGGCCATACACATGAGGGGCTTTTATACATCCTCAAAGTAGTTTCAATCAGTTGGAAACAGTTGGCCACATGCTAGGGTGGTTGAAATAATGGAGTAACCATCAACCCAGCCCGAAAATAGGGAATTTTGATATATTTTTTAATAATTTTAATGGCATACGCGGAAAAGTCTGTATGGACTCGCGTATACACGCGGAAAAAACTGGGCATAACTGCGTATGGGAATTTTAACACTGCTTTTTAGTGAATTTTGTCCAAGTCTATGGGAATGGGTGCCCAAGGCCATAAAAACAATCATGAATCACATAAGGGTGAAAAATGATGCTATAACAGATGCCCCCTAATATATGAGGTCAGAAGGGGTACATGATGGCCGAAATGTATTATGCACATAGAAAGAACTTCGCAAGGACAAGAGAGGACTTTACCAGATTTCAGCCTGCCAAAAGCCAATGAAAGAAAACAGAGAGTCAACTCATATCTGAGGCGGGCATACCCATGCTCAGTCAAAAATATATGTATATAGAGAGTACATAATAGATCCAGAATGTATACAAGTATAGCTGAACTGAAAGTACACAATGAATCATCTGAGCAGGGCCCGGAAGTAGAAGTCGGAATCAATGTCCAAGTATCACATATAGAAAGCTGATCAATGATGCTGAAAATAGATGTTTGAAAAAGTAACTGAATCTCCAAGTACCAAATCATAAGGGGTGGAAATCATGGTACAATCATGCAACTCGGGAGCCAACATATAGGATGCTGCTGTACTGAAACTGCAACATATAAGGGTGGACGGCATCACTGGCAGAAACTGAATGGAATGTCAAAAGTGAACCGAAAGATGCTGATGCAACCCGAGGTCTTCACCGATCACTATGGCACAATTCTACATAATGGGAATAGATGAGCTGAAGTTGACCATGTGAGAAATCGTTGGATTACCGGTCAATGATGTAAACCGTTAACCAACGCGAGACAACCCACCAATAATGAAAATGAGTGTCAAGGTGCCCCAGTAGAATCTAACAAGTGTGAATAAATGAGTTGAAGTCGAACACTTGGAAGAATCTACCAATCAGGAGGCAATGATGTTTCCCCACTGTCGATAGCGAAGAGTCTGCCACTGATGACTGCAAACCCTAAGGTACTGAAAAAAAGACTCTAGACCTTATTCCTAGAGCAATGAGTCAGAGTCGATGGGAAAAGATCTGCTGCAAGGAAGGCATTAAGGCATCCCACATCAATGCAGCGCGAGTGTAACCCGTAGGCCAATATTTGGAAGGAATTGGATGAAGCAAAGTGATAGAACCAAACCGAAGTACGTTTCTGACATGCACAAGATGAAGCTAGCGCACGGAAGAAACCCTCTGAACCAACCAATAATGAAAGCTGACACAGAGGCGAGATATCCACCAATAGGGTCAAATGGAAATCAAGGTACTGCATGAATCCCAAGTGTGATAATGTATGCTGACGTCAAACACAAGGAAAACCACTCAGTCAAAGACCCATAATGATGATCAAATGCTGAGCACAAGGTCACCTATCAATGATGTAAATAGGGCCAGGGTGCGGCTCTAGGTTTTCTCTCAGAGCAATGTGTCGTAGTCGATAAGAGACAAACCCGCCAGTGAGAAGTCAATGGGGACCTTCTAAAACCAGCACGAGCAGAAGACCAAAACATCTGATGTGATAGAACAAAATACTGACAAGACTGGGAAGGCCGACTGAATAATGAGTCAAGAGACACCGCAGAATGGCCGACTCAGGCTAGACTTCCCTTGAACAAAAGCACGACTCGTGATGACCATGGTAGTAAACAATGACACTATATAAGTCTGTTATGCAGGAGGAAAAAACAAACTCTCCATATGATTGGAAGAGATAACCAACTGGGGGAGGACTGACCAGTGAAACAAGGATAAGGCTGTACCTAGGTCAAAACTAAAACCATCCCAAATGAAGGAAATATATAAGTGTATGTGCTTTGTTCAAGGGCGACAAAATGTACTGTACTGCCATAAAAGTAATGAAGTAACATCCCGTTCCCGCTCTTATTTTTAATATTTGATTTTTTTTATTTTTCATATAAGCTTGAAAAAGAATAAAAGAATGTTATAGTACAATGGACGGAACGAGTATCAAGAAAGAGATTCACTAGTTCATGGGATAGGAACAATCCTATGCTCAATGCAAGGTGGCGGAAACTGGTAAGCGATAATCAGAGGAATGTTCCATCCATAGGTAAAAAGGATGTCAAGTCGCGATAGCTAAGTGCATACAATGGTTAACTTGTACAGATAGTCAAGGTCAAAAGTTGGCTTAAACATCGAGTCTAAATGAAGCCGGCTAAAGGCCAGGATAAACAAGTAGCCACTATGCAATGCAGTAATACAACTCAACAACACCAGGGACCCTCTAGGGTAATAGCCAGAAAAATGATAGTGAAGAAGAAGAAGAATGAAGCTTCAACACATAAGTCATGGTGGGAACTAAAGAGGACTCCCAAGCCTACATAAAATGCAGCATGGGCAACAAGTGCTAGCGAGGAACTAACTAAGAAGCCCATGTAAAGGAAGGCTCTACCACCAAGTCATGATTAAAAAATCGGCGAGTGAAATGGGTGTAATACTCATGACCTGATGAGATCGACCCTATGGCAAGTGATCAGAATGGAGGCTAGTATGCAAAATGCAATGGAACAGTGGATTTCCTAACCTATATTCCAGTGAAGATCATATACTTTCCATGAAGGGTTAGCAGTCAGGGATCAAAATCCAGAAAAATTCTCGATTTCGTCAAAAATGTACCTGAAAATATACCAATCTGGGCACTTCCAAGCATCCGGGTTATGCAGCTTAAGATAGATTGAAAAAATAAGCATAACAAAATTTTGTGAAAAAATTTCAATTTTGGGCATAAATAGACATGTTACCTCACATTTGGTTCATTGTGACTTGCTGAATTTGGAAAAAGAGCTCTGGAGCAAAAAACCTGTTTCATCAAATCAGGAGCAATCGACCGTCAAACTTCCCCGAATTTGTCAGGTAAGGTCCTAATTCATCCTTGTTATCAATTTTGTCCGTTTAGAAGTTTAAAATTATGGATTTTCACCGTATAAATTCTTGTTAAAAATCACGGGTTTGCGCATACACGGGTTGATAGAGACCAAGTCGCGTATATACGCGACTGTGCACAAAGAAAGTCACGTATGCGCAACCCAAAATGAAAAACGCGCATCCAATGAAAAAATTGTTAAATTTTTGCAGGATGACTATATCATGGAGGGAACGTGAGCACATTGATATAGACAATGAAATGATGCAGGATCAGGCATCGCTTAATATCCTCCGGAATTGCGGATTACTCAAATTTTTCAAAATGCCAAATATGAAGAGTAATGTCTGGTTACTGGAAATGCTTGTTAACTATTGGGAACCAGAAGAAGATTGTTTCATGATCGATCAAATGCCAATACGCATAGAAGTAGAAGATATTTACTTCATCACAGGACTCTCCCGGAGGGGAGAAGTAGTGGATTTACATGGCAAGCCTTTGGGGGGGCTTACCGTGGAAGATTACGTCCACGTCTACTGCGTAGAGGAAGCAAAGAAAGTTGGAACCCAAATTGCCATAAGAGATATAAGAGACTTGCACATAAAAATCCTCCTTTTCACCATTGGCAGGGTAACAGGATCTGCTTCCCTGCACCAGGCTTCCAGGACTCATATGAGTATAGCAGTAGAATGCCTAACTCATGTATATGATTGGTGCATGGATCTCATCATGAACATGAAACAACAATTGAATTGCATCCGCAAGGTAAAGACAAAACATTTTGGATACGGTTCAATTCTGATGACATTCTTCTTCGAGAAGCTTCCTGGGTTGAGACCCAAACTGATCTCTACTATCAGGAGCCCAAGGGACCCAAGAATTTCCCGTTGGGAAAACTTGATGAAGAGACTGGGGGGAAGTGAAGTTCCCCGCACCACCTGGGATGATGAGTTCTTCCTTTGGTGGGGAGAACAGATCATTGCTGTGGACGACTATCCTTATGCCGGCATGGATTTTCGAGGCGATCCAGACCTCGTCCTTCCAGCTGGTGCGGCATGGGGTACAGTCGGTAAGTTTGATTTTTTGATTATGTAATTTTTTTGGATTTTTTCAATATGTGTGAAAAAATGAAACATGTTTTTGATTGGATTCCAATGACTTACAATATTATAATGATCATGATGCAGATATTGGACCCGTCAGACCTGATGGTTACCCGCGACATAAGCGTCGCAGAGGCGAGGCGAATACAGTAGAATCGGAGAGAAATCTCCATGCTGTACAGAGGAACTTGGAGGGATTAACCCGCCAAGTAGCTATGACAGCAGTGGAAGATCTACCCGAGGTCATCCAGAGACGAGTGGTAGGAGTACCTCGTGACTGGGTGCGGTTATTCCGTCGAGTCGCGACTGCGATCATGTTCTATAGGAACACAGCTTCTGGGCAGGGACCACAGGAGTAGTTAGATGTGATTTACCGGATGACTGTATATTTTTTGATACTGAACATGATCGGGCATAAGCCCAAATTTTGTATGTTTTATGGATCCAAATTTTGTATAGTTTTTTGAAACACTCTGATGATATATACAACGACTTTTGATATGATGTGACAAATGTATGAAAAAAATGTATGATTTTTTTGATGATTAAATTTTAATGTATTGAATGATTTATATGCCAATCAATTGCTTGATTAGCTAACGAGTCTGCCATCCAATTGTCAGCTCGATGAATATGAATGAAATTTAAAAATTGAAATGATCTTTGTAACAAACGTACCCTCAAAAACAACCGGAGTAAAAATGGGTCTCGAACCCGATAAGTATTGTTCAACTGCGACACCACCAGCTGGGAGTCCAAGAAAACTACCAACGAATCAACACCCAAAGATATTGCCTCCGAAAGTAGATGAACAATTGCAATGTATTCCACTACATTATTGGAAGCAGGACCAATGCAGACTCCTCTTGATACTAACAGCTGACCGGATGGATGATGAAGCACCCAAGCCGCGGAAGCCAAGTTCCGGGTGTGTCTACTAGCACCATCGGCGAAACCGTAATGACTCATATCACTCGACACAACCTGCCAAAGCAGATCAAAAACATCACCATCACATCAAAAAGATAAAAACCATGGAAAAATTTAGGGGCTAATATTCGCAAGTGGGCTAATTTTCCATGGTTTTTCCAAAAGAAAGATTCGCCAATTTCCATTTTTTTATAAACATGATTCGCCCAAATTTTACAATACAAAATTATTTTACCTTAAAAATCGCCAACATTATCTAGAAAATATATATAATATCCTTATAAATTTGAATAATTTTACAAATACATCAATAAACATTTTATAGTTTGCATATTAGGGACTAGTGAGATTCGCCAATTTTTTAAACTTCAAGATAATTTTTTGTTCTTAAAATTATCCCTGATAAAAACAAAAAACTATATACAAAGGTAATATGCCAGGCCAAAGCCTAGGCATAATACTTTTTCAAATAGAGCCCATTTCTGGGCTCCAGCAACTCGTTTCCTTCGAAATCAACCAAGGTATATGCTCCTTTCTTAAGGAATTTTTTAACGATAAAGGGGCCATACCACATAGACTTAAAATTTCCTGCCCCTAGGGCATCCTTGTCTTGGGCATAGACCAAAACAAGGTCACCTTCTGAGAAAACCCTAGGTTTGACCGCCTTATCGTACTGAACTTTAACTCGGTTTTTATGCACCTCATTCATCGTGGCGGCATCCCGACACTGCGCATCGAGATGTTCCAGACGAAGGAGACATTCTGCCAGAATAGAAGTGTCCGGAAGAAGCTCAACAACCAACTTAAGAGAAGGAATCTCGCATTCAATTCGAAATATGGATTCCAACCCGTAAACTAGCTGAAACGGAGTAAAGCCAGTTGCAGTTTTTACTGACGTCCTGTATGCCCATAGTGTAGGATATAGCATGATATGCCAGTTGGACCGAGCTTTATCAATCGTCCTTTGAAGAATGTTCTTCCAGGATTTGTTCACGGTTTCCACTTGCCCATTGGCCTAAGGATAATATGGAGACGAATGCTCCTACCGGAAACCTAATTTCAAAGCCAACTCAGCCATCATGTTGTTCTGAAAATGACTGCCATGGTGACAATCTCTTTAGAAATACCAAAACAAGCAATAACCTGGTTGAATAGAAAAAGAGCTGCAGTATCACCATCATTCCCAAAAGTAGGCATAGCCTCGACCCACTTGGTAAAGTAGTCTACTGCTACAATAATTTACTTGTGACCTTTAGCCGAAGGCGGGTTACAAGTAGTATAATCAATACCCCACTTTGTAAAGGGTCTGACAGTAATGACTGGAAAAAGCGGAGTTGAATGAGTGCGCATTTTTCGAGTATAAACTTGACACGGATGACACTTTTTTACCGACTCAACACAATCTTTGAAGATCGAAGGCCAAAAGTACCCTGCACGCAAGATTTTTTGGGTTGTAGCAAGCCCAGATAAATGACCACCACAAGCTCCACTGTGGCAATCATTCAGCACAGCCTCAGCTTCTTTGAGAGTTAAGCAACGTCTCAGTATTGAATCAACCCCTCGACGATATAAAGCATCACCAATAATCACATAACTTTTAGCCAAGTGACGCAACTTACGACGCTCATCTTTCGAAAAAGTAGAGGGAAACTTCATAGTCTGAAGATACACAATGATATCTCCATACCAAGGATCCTGTGTAGAAATAAGAAACAAATGTTCATCCAGAAAGGATTCATCATAGATTATCTCTTCTTCACAGGGCAACTCGGAGATCAATTCTGCGAATACCAATGATTTCTTGGACTTGGCAGACATAAACTCAAGATCAAATTCCTCCAAAATCACAATCCATCTATTGTATTTTCCCCCAATCACTCGCCTACTAAGGACAAACTGAAATGGATTGGCTGCTGCCAAAACATAGGTTTTACGTAGAAGAATGTAATGCCGGAGTCGCTGCACAGCATGAAAAACTGCTAAAGCTAACTTTTCTATCGGAGTATACCGGAGTTCAAATCCTATCAAGGCTTGACTAAGATAGTATATAACATGCTCTGCAAGAGCATCATCCTCCTGAACCAGAACCATACCAATGGTAGACTCTGTTGCTGCCAGATACAAAAGGAAATCCCTGCTATAATCAGGTGGACTCAATAAAGGAGCAGAGGTCAATGCTTTTTTCAAAGCATCGAATGAGCGCTGAGCGAAGTCATCCCAAAAGAATGGAACTCCCTTCTTCAACAATCTCATAAATCCCTTTGTGACTTCAGCATAATTTACGATAAATCTCCGAAGAAAATTAGCTTTTCCTTGTAGACTTTGAAGTTGACGAATAGACGACGGGGGAGGCAACTGAAGTATTTCCTCAACCTTGAAGGGATCTACCCTAATCCCTTCCCTAGACATGATAAATCCCAATAACCGACCGGATGTGACCGCGAAAACACACTTGTTCGGATTCAACCTAATCTTGTAGAAACGACACCGTTCAAATACTCACCGGAGGTGAGCAAGATGATCAATTCTCTTTCGAGAATGAGCAGCTAAATCATCCAAGTATGCCTCAATGATATGTTTGATGTCATGGAAGGCATATGACATGGCCCGCTGAAAGGTAGCCCCAGCATTTTTAAGACCAAAAGGCATTTTCTTGTAAGCAAAAGTAACCCAGGGACAAATAAAGGGAGCCTTATGCTGATCTTCAGGACGGATAGTAATCTGATTATATCCGGAAAAACCGTCCATGAAGGAGAAAATCTCATTACCGGCACACTCATCGATAATCTGATCAATAAATGGTGTGGGGTAATTATCTTTAGGACATGCTTTATTAAGGTCTCTGAAATCAATGCATACTCGAATGGTTCCTAGATTTTTATCTACGGGAATGGGGTTTGAAACCCATTCAGTCAAAGGAACCGGGTAAATAAACCCTGCCTTGAGCAGCTTCTCCACCTCGGCTTTGATAGCTGCAGCCTTCCTAGGATTCACCGGACGAAGCTTCTGCCTCACGGGCTTAGCATTTTCGTAAGTCTTGATCTCATGCTAGACAATAGATAGATCTATACCAGGAATTTCCTCATAAGACCAAGCGAACACATCCCTAAACTCTTTGAAGAGATCGGTGTAAATCTGAATCTCTTTAGGGGAACATTCAGCTCCAATGAAGACATTCTCGATAATATTGGGATCCCTGGAAATGTTCACTGGGATAGTTGGAGAAATCACAACCATGTTCCCTTCGCATATACCTGTGTTGGTGCTAAAGGGTTCAGGACTGGGTGAACAGGACCAAGAGACGGAGGACTTGGAAAACTTGATTCAACCTCGCTCAAGTCAGGTAAGAAGTAAGACCGATGATGCAAATCATCCCATGGTCATTCTACACCAGTCATTGCTTCCAGGATGGCCTCTTCAGATGGAAGAGTGGTATCAAGGCAATCCTGGGCAGAAGAACAATTAAGTGTCCAAGCCAGAGCCACATCACCATCCAACTCCTCTGGTGAAATAGAAGCTAGAATGGACTCTGCAGAGTCAACAATAGACTGATAAGCAATCTCAGCTACAGACATCGGAAATTCCATTCTGCCCACTTGACCTTCTGCTAATGTGGCGGTAGGGGAAGGTAAGGTCCAAGGGTCACAAAAATAATGAGTTCTGAAGAAATCTCTTCGAGTAGGAGCCTTGGAGGATGAAATCGCATTAATATGAACACTAGGAGGTGGAATATCGAAAGTACCCATCAAAGAAGAATACATCCCAACCCCTAAATTCTCAAGAGGCACCTTGGTATTATCCAATTTTGGAACAGTTGAGTCAGTAGATGCATTCGGGTCTACAGGAGGACAATCTAGTTGGTCCACTGTAACAATCCTCCCTTCGTGAGGGAAACAAATAATTCGAAATAATGAGGATGCAACAGCATCCATCTCATAAATCCAATTTCTCCCTAACAGAAGGTTGTAGTCCAAGCTTGCATCCACTACCTCGACTTCTATATTAACATTTTTTCCCCCAACACAGATGGGAAAAGCTGGGACAATACCATGGGGTCTGTGAGAATGACCATTGAACGCAGTCAGAAGAGTGGTAGATGAGACAACTGCGGGAGATCCAATTGTCTTCCAACAGGTGAGATACATCACACATGTGGATGCACCCTCATCAACGACCGTCCGAAAAATATTACATTTCCGGTACGATGATTTAATATGAAAATCCATATGATGGGGTAATCTCTTCTTAATGTTAGACATATCAAATGTAATCATAAGAGAGTTCTTTGGATCAACAGCTCCAATAGCAGCGAGTAAATCACTGCGCTGAGCCGGACAAGACTGGAGCACCTCGAGAGAAAACATAGCACAAGGACTCTGCGCCAGATCTTCTACAATGGAGTAGTTTTGGGTAGCCTTAGCGTTTGGATTAATCATCGCCCGCTTAGCAGATTCTTTTGGCATCTGAGGTATAGGCTCAACAGTAGGCTTCATGATATGAAGGGACTCAATAGCATCAGGATCACCCTTGGCTTTCGAAGCCTCAACTTCGCCATAATCATGGGATCTCATGGAGATATCCACGTGTGCACTCATCATGAATATGTTCGATGGAATTTCCCCTTCCTGGGTGCCCCCAGAGGAAGCCCCAGGATTTTTATTCGCGCCAACAACTAGTTGTTGCCCTTGGGGAAAAGGGTTAGTCAGCGCAGCTTGGGAACTAGAAGAACCCTGCTGAGCTAACAAGCGCTGAGCATCCTGAATCTTAGGGAAAAGGTGAGTAAGATGGTCTCTATTACATAACTTGCATGGAAACTTCACTTTCTTCTTATCCTTTGGCCCCTCACCACCCTGCTCGTTAGACTTTACATTACCCTTCCCATTCTTGCCCTTTTTCTTATTACATCCTTTCTTCTTCCCTTCGGATTGTTGATTTCCTTTGGGGTTAGAAGACTGAACGGCATTCACCGACAAAGACTGAGAAGGCGATGACTCAGCAGGCACAGCCTGACCAGAAGAAGCAGATTGTAAAGACAACTACTGCAATTGACTAAGCAGGTTAGCTGCACCACTATCGATCGATCCAACAAGTCCATCACCATGAGGACCGGGCTTAGGCTTATACAAGTTTAACTTGGAGTGAGGAGCATTAGGCAAATATTTTTGAAGGACCCCAGACTGAGAATATATCAATTCAAGCTGATAGGCCCTAAAAATGGCCTGCTCCTCAGAAAATACCCCAGACAGGGATACATCCTTAGAAATGTCTGACTGCAATGATTTCAAGAACCATTCCAAGAGGAATTCACCAGGAATATGAGCTTTAATAAGCCTCTTCCTTCTCCGCCATTCCTGAATATGATCAGAAATGTGGGTTGCATCGTCCTACTTAAAATTAGCCAGGAGTTCAGTCCCGGCGTCATAACGGACAGGCAACTGGAAGTGGTTGAGAAATGTAGTAGCCAGATCTCCAAATGTAGCAAAGTTGCCCCCAGCCAACTCAATGTACCACTTGGCAGCGTTTCCAGTCAAGGTGCGTTGAAATAATATCAACCTAATTGAATCATCAATCAGGGAGTTAGATGAGCACCAAAGATGGAAAGTGGTGATATGGTCAGCCGGGTCCTCTCCATTCTTGCCTTCAAACTTTGGAATTTCTGAAGGTAGATTGTTAGGAACCGGAGGCCACCCCGGACTATATCGGATCGGATCATTAGTCAATTTCGACAAATCTGGCAAGTTTAACGTTGCCAGAAAAGGTAAATGAGGAGTAGCTTGAGGATTCCATCCTTGGTGGGATGGATTCCCGACATTCTGAAAAGAATAGCTTGGATTTGATGAGGCACCAGGTTGCCATGAATGACTTGTAGAAAAAGGAGAAGACCCCCCTCCCAACGAACAGTTACCAAAAACCTGACCAGTTCCCCCTCCCGAAGTACTAAATGAAGAGGAAATCCCCTGATAGGGGTTCCATGCGGCTAGACAGAGGAGAAAAAGCCTGATAGGCACTCGACGAAGGGAAAGAAGAACTCCCTTGATGACCGGCGTAAAACTGATTCCCTACCCCTGTTGACGAAAAAATAGGATTCCAACCGGTGAAGGTTGTCGAACTCTGACCTCCAGACCAAGGGTTAAAACTCTGGGTCTGGGAGGTAAAAGGAAAAGACCCTAAGGAAGGATTCAAATTAGGAATATTTCCACTTCCGAAGGGGAACCCCTGAAAAGAAGCTGATCCACTAGCCATGGAAGTCATGGGTGTATATACAGCTGAAGCAGCAGAAAAGGAAAACGAAGTAATCCTACTAGTAGGCATTCCGAAAGAAAAGGGACTAGAATGAGAAGCTTGTGCTTGGGTGTGACCAGAGCCAAACATAGCAGTACTAGAAGCAATTGTATATATAGCAAGAATGCCCCCTCCTTCTACTGAAACAGGGGTCTGAATGCCTGCAGTACTCACAGCCGAAGCTGCGTTCTCAGTCGTGGCCATCGAAAGATATGAATAATATGGAGGATCTTCTGGTCTTACAAACTCAGGTCCGATGTACTCCACAACAAATGGATAGTCAGGAGGAAGAGGAGATGGAAGTGACTCAGAAGATTGAGATACTTCCTCTACTTCTACTTCTTCTCCTGCTTCTCGCGGAAACAAGACTCTAGAGGTGAGCAGAACGCTCCTCTCAGAACTGACACCAGAACCGACAACCGGACCTTCAAACCCTTGTGGAGGATCTCTCTCCACTATGTCAGATACCACAGGGTGGTATTCACCTGCTAAATTACTCTTACGCCTTCTCGGAGAAGGCTCTGCACTCTCGGGAGATAACCCCCGGACTCTCCTCGAACGACGAGGCACTTGATCAGCTACTTTAATAGATTAATTAGACTCAAAAACTATCAAGCTAGGCAAGCTAAGGAGCAAAGAGCACTCACTATAAAGATCCCTGAGATACAACCAAACAAGCAGCCTTCAGGTATTTCCGCTCCGGGTGATTAGGACCGGACACCAAAATACAAGAAAGCGAAGTACAGGACCTCCCGAAACTAGTCTGGGATAATTACGGCCCAGGCCTACTAGCGAAGATAACAGAAATAGTTACGCCGACCTCCAAAGAACAGCCTTTGCCGGCACAAGTACCCAAGCTTCGCAAGGGCACCCCCCAGAAGTACTGCTGAAGTGATACGACGTCTGCCTCAGTTACCATGGGTATTCCCCCCCGCATTCACCTATGTCGATCCTAGGAATGGCAATTATGGGCACCAATCCATGTCAGACGCCAGGCAGAACGGTCTTAAGGTTAGATCCAGCAAATCAGAGAGGGGGTATGTCTCTTCTCGGCCTTCACTTCCCCTCGCGCTTGACTCTCTGGAGGAGAGCTTTCCTGGTCCACCTAACGGAGTTGGATTTCGCTCAATTAATCAACTTCTATGTTTTCAGTTTGAGCGGCCTTGGAGAGTTAACTCTCCACTCACCTAATCCAAGGCCCTACAACCTAGCTAGTTGGTGTATGACACTTAGTAAAAAAATTGCTAGTTGTTTCTAGATTATAGCGCTTATTTTAGTTGGCTTTTATTAAGTCAAGGGATATGGAAATGAAACTCGTGGTATTTTGTGACGCAGAAAAGAAATTAATGAAAACCAAACTATATGCAGATGCAATATTTGTCTTTCGATGAAGAGTAATTTCTACATGGGTTCTACGAGTTTATATTTTTTCTTTTCGAATAACAAACTCACACTCACAAAATCTATGAGAAAGACTAAATGATCAGGTGCATCTAATGCAAATAACTAAGAGGATGCTTAATTGTAAGATTTAGAATCTATGGAAACAAAGAGAAATTTCCCAAGAATCCTTCAGTTTTATCACTTTTCAGTTGCCCACCAAGCTAATTTCCGAATCAGAAACTCTCAGCATAAAGACACCGAAATGTACTCAAAATAAGAGAAAGAAACCAATGACAATTCCCTTCCCAAATCAAGCCAAAAACCAAAGGCAATAAATCTCATCAAAGCTCCAAAAGATGTAAGGAAACCAAAACAAAAACGCAAAACAAAATCAAAGGAAAAACAAAAATGTTTTTGTGCTTTTTGAGTTTTATAAAAGAAAGACTTCAACAAGACCAAGAAAACTATCAAAATACCAAGCCAAACCACTCTGAATTTCGAACAAAACTTCAACAAGAAAGCTCCAAATCTTATAGTGCTACTTGGTAGCAAGATTCTTATGAGCACAAGGAAGACAAGAAACTCAGCAATTAGGCTTAGAATAATAGCACAATCTTGCCGCAAACAAAAACTTCAAAGAACCAAGAATGACTCTTCAAAAATTGCAACAAGACCTAGTCAAATGAAATCAAGAAAACTAACCAAAAAGAGGCAAAGACTAAAGTGCAAAGCAAGACATAAAGTTGGGAAAGAGTATTTGAGCAGAAGCTCTCTGTCCTGATTAAGCAGAACAGCCAAGAATCCCACGAAAGAGATCTCGGTACTCAAACCAGAAATGCAAGCACCAGACAAACAAGATTTGCCAAATGATTTAGTTTTCAATTAAACAAGAGAGAAAAAGACTGATAATCACTTTCAATGCAATCCAGAAACTGAAAGGACACTGCAGGAATAGGTCTTCACAGACAGACAAGACCAAAAAGCTCAGAAATCAAAAATTTCAAAACTTGCCCAGGCATACGCTACCTAGGAGTTCTGCAACAAGCGTGCATACGCGTCTGTGTTAAGGGAAACCCGCGTATACGTAGCTTCATCTAACAAAACTCGCGTGTATACGCTACTGTGTGCAAAGAAAACAACGTATGAAAAGAAAAATAATGAAAAATATAAAAAATCAAGCCTGGATAAAGAACCGGGTCTTCAGTCTGACTAAAAAAGCTTAACTGGACTGGAAAAGATGATAAAAACTGTTGGAAACCGTGAAAACCACTGAAACCACCTAATAGGGGAATCACAAGAATGCCATCCCCAGTGGAGTCGCTAGTTCTGTTTCGGGAAATAACTCCCTAGAGGTTTGTTGGGTTGAAACCTCCACAGATCAGGGCATGCAATTCAAGAAGGACTCACACAACCATATCCATTCATGAAAAACTAGATAGAGTAGATCGAGGAACTTACCGTAGGTCCTACGTTTGTAGTAGCTCCCGCGGGGTCCAAACCCCCAGCAACCTTTCTTCCTCCTTAACCTGAAAACCAAGAAGAAACAAACACGAAGAACTGGTTGTACAATATATATCTACCCTAAACGTTAGTGAAATCCATGTGAAACATTAAATAAACTATAATAAATGCTTAAATAATAATATTCTCACATATGCAAGCAGATTCCAACACGTGTATTTCAGGAACAAGATGGTTCTTTTATATTATGAATAGCATGTACAGTAATAGAATGTGGAGAGATCACCTGAATCCTTCCACGATCTTTGACGAGACCATCGTCCGGATCCGTCCCGCCCTTGCCTCACTAAGATTCCTTCAGAACTTGTGCACACGAGATGACATATAGAGGGATGAACATCTCAAGGAAACAAAGGTTCCTGTAATGAACTGGGAAAAGTGCAGGAGGCACAGGAAATCAGAATTGGATTAGGGATTCCAACAGAGTATAACATCAATCATTTCTCTCTCCCTTAGGCCATACACATGAGGGGCTTTTATACATCCTCAAAGTAGTTTCAATCAGTTGGAGACAGTTGGCCACGTGCTAGGGTGGTTGAACTACTGGAGTAACCATCAACCCAGCCCGAAAATAGGGAATTTTTATATATATTTTAATAATTTTAATGGCATACGCGGAAAAGTCTGTATGGACTCTCGTATACACGCGGAAAAAACTGGGCATAACCGCGTATGGGAATTTTAACACTGTTTTTTAGTGAATTTTGTCCAAGTCTATGGGAATGGGTGCCCAAGGCCATAAAAACAATCATGAATCACATAAGGGTGAAAGATGATGCTATAACAGTTACACAATTACATTTTAACCATTATTTCTATTTTTCTTTTTATCACTAATGAAAATAAAGTAACCAAATAACCCTACCACAGATTCTTAATAAGAATTAAAAACAAAATTCAGCTATACTACTTAAAAAAAACTCGCTACTGGCAAACAGTCATCTAAAAACAAATTAAACATGTACAGGTTCAAAGACCTGTCAAAATGTCACATCACCAAAAGACAAAACCTGCTGCCGCTTGTCTACCCTTGTTTGAATGCTCCTGCATCAGGCTCCCGGGGTAACAAAAAGTCATGGCTCCGCTCCATGAGATCATCCACTGAATAGCCAGCTTTCTGGATCTGTTCTACGTCAAGCCAGGAACTGTCCTGAATAGGACGGTTCTTCCACTTGACCAAGTACTGTAAATATTCCTTCCTTTGTGTTCGCTTGGCTACTTGTGTGTCGAGGATACCCTCGATCTCAAGGGGCTGCGCTGCAGGCATCTGCCTCAACCAAGAATCATTGCTAACTTGAGTGTCCCGTTCTGGCCTTGCTGCCCCATCGTCTTCAGGACTGGCAGTGTAAGGGTACAGATCTGCCACATTAAAAATGGGTCAAATGCCTATTCTTGGCGGAAACTATATTTCGTAGGCATTGGCAGAAAACTTGCAAAGAATTTTGCAGGGACCAATTTTTTTAAACTTCAGTTTTTTATACTGCCCTTTCGGGAAACGTTCCTTGCGTAAATGAGCAATTACTTCGTCCCCAACATTAAATTGAACTTCCCGCCTTTTTAAATCTTCCTGCTGTTTGTATCTTTGACTGCTGTCCTGCAACTTCGACTTCACCTGCTCATGCAAATCACTCATCACTTCAGCGAAATCTTCCCCATCTGCGCTTCTTTTTTCAAGTTTTCCCAAATTCCGCAGCTCATGCACTCCGCGAGGATGCATGCCATACAGAACCTGAAAAGGACTGTAATGCATGCTACGATTTGGTGAATCGTTGTATGCAAATTTTGCCTGGGCAAGTACGCAATCCCATATTCGCGAATTTTCTCCTATCAAACTTCGTAGTAGGTTTCCCAAGCTCCTGTTCACCACCTCCGTTTGCCCATAGGTCTGCGGGTGATAAACGGAGCTAAAGTTTAACTAAGTGTCCAACTTTTTCCACAGGGTACGCTAAAAGTCTCCTGTAAACCACACATCCCTGTCAGAAATAATGGACCTCGGCAAGCCATGCAGTCTAACAATTTCTGTGAAGAACAAGTGGGCTACATGAGTAGCATCACTGGTTTTTCGACAGGGTATAAAATGTGCCATCTTTGAAAATCTATCCACCACCACCATTACTGAATCAAACCCCCGCTATGTCTTGGGTAGACCCAAGATAAATTCCAAACTGACTGAGTCCCATGGTCTACTTGGAATGGGTAGTGGCGTATAAAGTCCTACATTTTGACTGCCACCTTTCGCTAATTGACACATCTTACACCTGCTTACATACCTCTGCACATCTCGTCGCAACTTTGGCCAGTAATAAAAATGCTCTATCTGGGATAATGTTTTTTCTATGTCGAAATGTCCGGCTAGACCTCCGTTGTGCTTTTCCCGAATAATGTTCTCCCACATTGAACAATCAGGAATACACAATTGTCCTCCCCTAAACAATAGTCCTTCTTGCAGATTATAGTCCAACCATGGACTATGGTCCCGCAACAAAGGGTTTTGACACGCCTCATGGGCCTCCTTAAAATCTGTATCTGTCTAATATAAATCTTTCAAATGCTCAAAACCTAGCACCTGCACCATACTCTCTTGCAAGAGAAAAGCTCTTCTACTTAATGCATCTGCCACCTTGTTGGACTATCCGCTAATATGTTTCAATACAAATGTAAAGCTCTGCAGATATTCCACCCACTCTGCATTCTTATGATTCAACTTATGCTGCTGCATAACATACTGTAAGGCAGTATTATCAAAAAATAAAACAAACTCGTTACCTAGCAAATAGTGCCTCCAGTGCTTCAGAGCTTGAACGACCGCATAAAATTCCTTGTCATAAGATGAATACTTCTGCCTACTTTCGTTCAGTTTCACTGAAATAAGCAACCGGTCTATCCTATTGGCTAAGTACTGCCCCAATGGCTGTACCGCTGGCATCACAACGAACCTGAAAAAGTTTGTTGAAATCTGGCAATCTCAATATCGGTCTTTCAGTGATCTTCTTCTTTAAAGTCTGGAAACTATTTTCTTCTTCTTCAGTCCAGCAAAAAGGCTGATTTTCCTTCTTGATTGTGTCCAACATGGGTGCGCAGATCCCACTAAAATCCCTGATAAATTTCCTGTAGAAGCTTGCTAATCCATGAAAGCTTCGAACTTCGAACAAATTCTTTGGGGATGGCCAGTTTACTATAGCTGCAATTTTTTCTGGGTCCATTTTTAACTCATTTTCTGCAATTACAAAACCTAGATAAACTAATTCCCATTGAAAAAAAGTACATTTTTTCAAATTTATCAGCAGCTTCTTCTGCTGCAATCTTCTCAATACACTTCGAACATGTTGGAAGTGTTCCTCCTTCGTTTTGCTGAAAATCAAAATGTCATCCAAATAAACAATCACAAATTTCCAAATGAACTCTTTCAGGACTTCGTTCATTAGGCGCATAAATGTAGTAGGGGCGTTACTCAACCCGAATGGCATCACCAGCCATTCGTACAACCCTTCATTCGTCTTGAAGGCTGTCTTCCATTCATCTCCTTCCCGGATTCAGATCTGGTGGTATCCACTCTTCAAGTCAATCTTCGAAAAATATGCTGCCCCTCTCAAGAAATCCATCATGTCATCCATTCGGGGTAGTGGAAACCTGTACCTGATCGTAATCTTGTTAATAGCTCTTGAATCTGTGCACATTCGCCATTCGCCACCTTACTTAGGAGCTAACACTGTCGGAACTGCACAGGGACTCATACTCTCTCTGATCAGCCCCTTATCAAGCAATTCCTGCACCTACTTCCGAATTTCTTCGTTATCCTTCGGGCTCATACGATAAGATTCCTTATTTGGTAAGCTAGCTCCCGGTATAAAATCAATACAATGGTTGATGCTTCTCTTAGGTTGCAATTCGTCAGGTAAGTCATCTACTATGATATCGCCAAATTCCTGTAACATGTCTTGGATCTCTTCCGGCAGATCTGTGATCTTTGTGTGCAATACCACTGCCTTTGGTCGCCTCACAACATCAAAATTAACATCATTATCCTCAATTTTCTTCAAGAACTCTTTTCCGCCCACAAGTAATGCCTTCACTCCACTAGCTTCTGTTGTGTTTTCCTCCTTGATGGGCACAAGCGTGTGCTTGACCCCATCTTTGACAAACTTGTAACAGTTCATCTTCCCATCATGAGTTACTTTCCTGTCATACTGCCAGGGCCTTCCTAACAGTATATGACAGACATCCATTGGCATAATGTCGCAGATAATTTTGTCCTTGTATCTGCTTATCTGGAATTCTACTTCACACTATTCGTCCACCAACAGTTGATGCCCCTTTTGTAGCCATGACACTTTGTAAGGAGTGGGATGCTTCATCCTTTTCAGTCCCAATTTCTCCACCATTTCCGTGGCCACCAAATTATCGGTGCTTCCGCTATCAATTATCAGTTTGCAGCACTTACCCTGTGATTTGCAAACCGTTCGGAACAAGGTCTTTCTTTGATCTAGTTCCACAATTTCTTTTGCTGGTTTTATCAGTACCTTGTTCAGTACCAAGGCTTCCCCTGTCTCTGGTGCATTTTCCACTTCTTGGGGAGGTGCTTCCGCCTCCTCTGTTTGGGCAACATACGTTCCTCTCCCACCTGCTGGTTCTCCTTCAGGACATTCATACGACTTGTGCCCCCACTTGTGGCACCTATAGCACTGGACAGCTCCTCTGCCCCGACCATTACCTCTCCCTCGCTGGTTTGGTCGTCCCCCTCTAGTGCTATTGTCCTTTTCTGCCGTTCCTGCAGATTTGGAACTGCTGCCTTCTTCATTGGAACCTATACCTCTGCCTCTGCCAAAAGCCTTCCCCTTTCCTCTACCAGATCCACCTCCTCTTCTGGAATTATGCTTCCTGACTATTTTCTCTTCTGCCTTCAAGGAAAACTGATATGCCTCATCCAAAGTTCTAGGTGATAGAATACCGATTTCATCCAGTATCTCCCCTCTCAATCCATTTAAAAACCTTGCTATTTTTTCTGGGGTATCTTCTATATATCCTGCCCTCAAATTCAACTTATAAAATTCTTCTGTATACTCTTTGACCATCACTCCCCTTTGCCTCAAATTCTGTACTTGCCTGTACAACATAATTTGATAAGCTTTAGGTAGAAACTTTTCTTTCAGCTTGGCCTCCATTCTGGCCCACTTCTTTATAGGCTGTTTATTTAGCCTCTTTCTTTCTGCCTGAACGCTGTCCCACCACAAGGACGCATGTCCCTTCAACTTGGTGGCAGCGAACTTCACCCTCTTGTCTTCACTGATCTCTTCAAAATCAAAATATTTGTTCACTTCACTAAGCCAATCCAGCAACACATCTGCTGAAAAACTTCCGTCATAAGTAGAAAGTTCATGTTTTGGCTTATGACTGGATAAAAAAATTGACCTCAATAATATAAGTTCAGGTGCTTCTTCCTCCAAACCATCTGCATGTTCTGCAACCTCTTCATCACTGTCATCCCCTCCTGCGGGGTCTCTCCTCCTTCCAGCCTCTACTACTGCTAATCGCTCATTCAGAATTTGAATTTCTTCCCTCAGTCCCTCTTCTGCTCCTCTACGAATTACTCTCCCTCTTCCTCGTCCTCGTCTACCAACCTCCATATTCTCCTAACCGCAATCTACAGCTCTGATACCAAAAGACAAAACCTGATGTCGCTTGTCTACCCTTGGTCGGATGCTCCTGCATCACTTTATCATTATCTGTTTGTTTATGAAACCTTTAAAAAAACCACGGGAACGTTTGATTTTACACTCTGATCTCCCTAGCATGGGTGGGGGTTTCAAAAATTTGAGAGTAAATTGAGAGCTTATTATTAGAAATTATTGTATAAGATAGGAAATTTGGATGGTTTGTAGAGAATATGGATGCCATAACAGATATCTATTTTGAATTTTTAGTGTCTCTAGCCACCATGCATCTAATAAGATCCATTTAAACTGAGAACATTAATAGATCACTGTGTGAATGAAACTTGTGACATCCATGGCCATTTACTTTGATTGTGGATCACGTTACAAACTAGTACTTTGTGAAATCCCTAGCCATTTTCTTTGATTGTGGATCAGGTTATAAACTATAATACACTCTCCCTTCATAAGAATCTACAATATATATTGGATGGAGGGAAAGGTTATGATAAAACTTGTAAAATAACCCCTTAGGGTTATCTCAACTTACTCTATCGTTAATCACATAGTGCCAATTTTGTAAAACTATAATTTACAGTAACGATTGAGTGATTTTTTTCTTTTGTAAGTTTTGTTTGAATTGAAAAATCAAAAATATTATAAAAACTAAAATTATGTGGTGAAAAAATTTGTTTAAAATTTTAGAATAAGAAGTTCAGTAAGTTTGACATAATATAATATGAAATTTGTTTATCATTATAAAGTAAAATCATATAATATCTTTTAGCTACAATTAGGTAATTAAAGATATATATATATATATATATATATATATATATATATATATATATATATATAGATATATATATATTTTTTTTTAATAGAAGAAATTTGATATTCATTAACGGAAAAAAATCGAAAGAGTATATATGTAGTTACAAACTATTACAATTAAGTAATTAGAAGTATTTAAGAAATGAGAATTATAAATATTCATCATTATTGGTCAAGATAAATCATGTCCTATGAAATAATTTCACATATTTTAAAAATTTTCATAATTAGTTTAAATTTTTATATATTAAGAAATACTACTCATGAATAATAAAACAATTGTAACAACTATGTATATTTGGATGTATGAAAATTTAGATACATTTTATAAATATAATTTTAAAAGAATAATGGTTATAAACAATTAAAAATAATTTTATTAAGTAGTTAGTTTAGATGTATATTATTTTCAATTCTCTTTTCACTCTAAAAGAGGTTTGCATATCTTCACATTTGATCCATCTTGGCTCTTGGTAGATCTAGAGTCAAGATTGATCTAGGCCATCTTAATTTAGCCCTTTAAATAAACTATATTCCACATGAATACCATGGGTCAATACCATGCGTTGTTTTTATAGTTTATTATTATTTTATTTTTATTGTATTTTGACCTAGTTAAAATGTTCATTACATTATGTCAATCCTTTTATTTAATTTATTTTTAATGTCTTTTAAATAAACTATATTCCACATGAATACCATGGGTCAATACCATGGGCTGTTTTTGTTTTTATAGTTGATTATTATTTTATTTTATTATTTTTATTAGTCAAAATTTTAAAGATGACATTACAAAATTTCTATTATACACCTAAAATCAATCTAACTTATAAAAAAAAAAACTAACATTATAAAAATATATATAAAACTATTTACTTGTGATCTAATGGCCCAAAACATTTCAATCGTCTAACATTTGATCCAATGGCTCAAACATGGACACATTGGGTTGTTTTCAAGCATGTAAATGAAATAAGATATTTTAAATACATTCAAGTACAATCTATCTAGCATAGATGTAAATAAAGAAAATTTTATTAACAGAAATAGAGTTTACTCCAAGTTCATCTACATATCTGAGATCTAATTGCATGCTTGTCACAAATTGTATATCGTATATGAATAACAATAGTCTTGGTATACAAGAAAGTGAATTTCATTTTAATATGGAGACATTTTTGGAAGGAGACATTGTTCTTTATGTTATGGTTTATTTTCTTAACTCTAAACTTGGTTTATTCTTTCTCTATATACATAAGAAACAAAAAAGACAAACTAATTTCACAATTTTAAGTTATAGTCTTATATTTTATAATTACAATTCTAGTTTCTTATTAAACTGTTTTACACACATCTATTTATTCAAATAATTATATTGTGAATATGTTTTCTCCTATTATTTGATTACAAAATTATTGTACTCCCTACTAAGTAAAACAACTTGATTAATAAATAATTGAATGCCAAATTGAAAGATTACTCAACCGAGAACTACTATAATATATAGAACTAATTTTTTGATGTATAAATTATTTGTTTTATATGTGGTTGAACTTCCATTGCCTATTATCTTCAAACCGGATGGGGAGGTATTGAACATGGGAGCCAACTTTAAGTAAATAAACATTCACATTGTCAACCTGGAAAAAAACAATTATAATCCTAAAATTCTCTTACCTAATCATCTTTTTAAATATATAATTGACTTCCATTAATTAAAAATAAAGTCAATATTAAGAAAATCCTAGAGTTATAAAGGGTAATTGACATGAAAAATAAAAAATCTCCTCATGACAACATACAAATGTTAATCTTAATTGAATCATTAAAAAACTAAAAAGGGACAATAGACACTATCATAATTTTCTTATCAAAACTAAATGCTCCTATATGAAACAATGATGACTTTCATCAGTTCAAGAGCAGTAAAAACAAGTTCACTGAGAAAAAAACTCTAGCACTGAGAGAGATTATGATGTCCATCCCTATGTATGTGGTTCAATACAACCTTGAATATATTATGTGAGTTGTTGTGATTTTTTTTATTGTGGAGCCTAAAACTTATTTTTCGTTGTCACCACTGTGAGAATGATATTTCTGACATCCTTAGTCATTTTCTTTGATTGTGGATCAATTTATCAACTAATAACCTATGAAATCCCTAGCCATTTGCTTTGATTTTGGATCTGATTATAAATTAGAATATACTCTCTCTTTAGAAGACTCTATAGTATATATTGGATGGATGGAAAGGTTATGATAAAACTTGTACACAAAACCCCTTAGGGTTGTCTCAACTTACTCTATTGTTAATCACATAGTGTTAATTTCGTAAAACTATAATTTTCAGTGAGGACTAAGTGGGTTTTTTATTTTGTAAGTTTTTTTTTTAAATTGAAAAAAAAAAAAATTATAAAAGCTAAAATTATTTAGTGAAAAACATTGTTTCAAATTTCAGAATAAAAAGTTGAGCAAGTTTGAAATCATATAATATGAAAATTGTTTATAATTATAAAGTAAAAAACATGTAAGATTTTTTAGATACAATTAGGTAATTAAAGATATGTATATAGATTTTTTTTGAAGGGAAGAAATTTGATATTCATTAACAATTTTTTTTTTTTAAAAGAGCATGTATGTAGTTACAAACTATTTGCTCAAGATAAATTATGTCTAATTTGGAAATTAAAAAAAAATCACATATTCTAAAAAATTTCATTATTAATTTAATATTTTATATTTTAAGAAACTCTACTTATGAATAATAAAACATATGTAACATAAATAATATATAACAAAAAAAATACATGTATTTTTCGAATAATAAAATAGTTGTAACAAAAATGATATAGAACAAGAAAAAATATGTATATTTGGATGCATGAAAATTTAGATGCATTTTATTAAGTAGTTTTTTTATAGAATAATGGTTATAAACATTTAAAATTTACTTTATTAAATAATTAGTTTAGATCTATATTATTTATGAGATGGATTAATTCTCTAGGCCATCTTCTTTCCCCCCTTTAAATAAACTACATTCCACATGAAAACCATGGGTCAATACCATGGGTTGTTTTTATAGTTTATTATTTTTTTATTTATAATTTTTATTGTATTTCAACCTTGTCAAAATGTTCATTACATTATGTCAATCTCTTTATTTACTTTACTTTTATTTTAAATTTTGTGTAATTTGGCATAGTCAAAATGTTAAACATGACATTACAAAATTTCTATCATACTTTGTTGGAGAGCATGGTGACACAATAATACTTATTAAAAAAAAAAAAACTAGCGTTACAAAAAACATATATAAAACAATTTACTTGTGGATTTAATGGCCTAAAACATTTCAATCATCTAACATTTGATCTAATGGCTCAAACATGGACACAGTGGCAGCTTGGGAGTTGTTTTCAAATAAGAATGTCTTACGACGTAAATATAGTTTATAATTTGCAAAAAATCTAACTATTTTGAATAAAATTTGTAGTTATTTTGAAATTTAAAAATTAATATAAATAAAATAAAAATATTAATAATAAAAATAATGATAACATAATATTTAATAATAATTACTAATATTTTTTTTTTTATATTTAACTTTGGAATTTGAACATTTATGTATAAAGAAATTATATTTAGCTTTTGAATTTGAACATTTATATATAAAGAAACTAGTAAAAAGATATTAAAAAAAGCATCTCCCAAAACTGGCACGGGTATGTCTTGCACCTCCGCACCAATGGCGTATTTCGGCGCGCTAGCGTAGATATGGCCCTCACAGTAGTTCCAATGGCGCGACTGATCACGATAAAAACGTGCCAACCCTTTCTTCTGCTCAGATATGATCAGTGATATGAGACCTATGCGTCAGGCGTTGCTACAGTCCACCTGCTCCTACGAAAGCTTCTGTGTACACCTCAGCCACTCAGGCTCTGTAGTCAATGATGCTAAAAAAGAAAAATAAGGCTCGCCCTACTCTGTGCTCTGATACCAAGATAAAAATCACATTGAATTAAAAAAGGAGTTGCAGCTCACAGGTGAGTACTGCACCTGGAGATTGCACACAAACAGAGAGATCACTCTACATCCATTAATCAGAAAGATACATCTTTAAGTACATAGAAAAGAACTAGGAGATTATAATTATAAATCTTCCGGGAAATCACATACGAAATTTTTAGAACCGACGCGTTTCGAACTACCAACTGTAGTTCATCATCAGGATAATGAACTACAGTTGGTAGGTCGAAACGTGTCGGTTCTAAAAATTTCGTATGTGATTTCACGGAAGATTTATAATTATAATGTTATAGATCACAGAAGTTTGCACTCTCAACTAGGAGATTGTAACCAAATTCCTATATTCTAGGAACTAATCCTAAACTAAGGAGGTACGTTACACCAATGTAACCATTTCTCCATTAATATACAAACAATGTTAATTATTTTCAACTTCCTCTCCCTCAAGTTTCCCCTAAAATGCCGAACTTACAATTTCTATATATTATGATATTATAATATCTTTTTAATTAAAAAAACTCATACATATATCTATCACTTTTTAATAATTTTATAATTAAACAATAAATGAAATTATAAAAAAAAAACTTAGGTTTTTTTTCCCTAATAAAATTTAAAATTATTTATATTAAAACTAAATATCATTTTATATTTATTAAAAATTATAATTTTTTTTTAAATTACCATACATAGGGAGGATGGTTCCTTCAATATTAAAGGGAATAGGTTAATTTACCAAAAAGTAAAATACAAAAATAAATAATAATAAAAATCAGTATAAAATATAATAAAGTTTGTTTAGACGAAATTTCAGTTCAAAGTTAAATTTTTTTTTAAAAATTAAAAAGATGAATAATTTCTTTAAAATGTAGCATCAATTTATAAAGTTCAATCATTATAAAATGTGTATTTGATCATAAAATTATGAAAAAAGTAAGAAATAAAATAATGATAGTCCTTTATAACATATTAGTCATTACACAAAATATTATTATAAAAAAAACATCATCTTTTTAGAATATCTGTAATGTCATGTCCAAATTGTAAATAAGTGGTTAATGACTAGATAAAATGATCTCGTGCTTAAATAATGTAACTATTGTATATAAACTCTTAGTGAAAATCTCAATATAAAGATCCAACTAGTTAATGGCTACGCATGTATTTTCGTTAATTATGGTTTCCACACCATGTGGTAAATTTGCATGGTATTCCCAAGATATGTAAACATATTTTAGAAATTTAGTACTCAGGTTCAACACGAGCTATGAAGAAAATTGTGTTTATGAGTGCACAAGAGGGGAAGAGAAAAGAGAGTTAAAAGGAATGTCAAATAATCCTAAGCTTTCTAAGTTTCTTAATTTTTCCATTTTTCATATTATTATGCATTTGAATCCATTAACCATCAATTTGTAGGTTTTAACTCTGTACAGAAATTATCTACAAGTGAATCTTAAAAACAAAAAATAAAAAATAGCGAGAGCATAAAACATAAAACAAATATACATAGAGATTTTACCCTGGATCATAAATCAGGACAACCAGCTTGATTTTTCATTATGTTCCTTTTAGTGTTACAGCACATATATATACACATGTCAAAGCATACATAAACCCCAATCCATTAACCCTCGATTAGAACATAACCGTAGTTCCCTTGACCGGATCTACAAAATAACAGGGGCCGAAAACCATCATGCCCCAAAACCATGTGCAAACCCATGCACAAAACCATGGGCGGGTCCGCCCACCGAAAAATAGTGTCCAATTTTTTTTTTCCCGAGGCGTTGCCACAAACCCCTAACAAGGGGGGCTATCACCCCTCCTGTGACCCCCCTGCTGCGCTCGACACAATGTACAGAGAGTGCTATCGTCCCCCCTGTGGCCTCCCTGCACATGACTAGTCATGGAAAGAATATAACACATACCCAACACAATCATTAAATGAAAGTGGTGGTTGATGGAAAGTCCAGTGTTTGATAATCACGATGGCATGGGGTTTGATTAGAGTGTAAGAGCCTCCATCCTCACATGAATTTGAAGCTCATGGAAATTCAAACCATATCTATTATTCTACACTCTCCCTCTTCATGTTAATAAAAAATGTGCCATCCATTCCCATCACACACACTGTCATTCTCCTTTTAACTCTTCCATTCAAACTATTGTTCATAACCATGCACCTCTAAAGCTATAGAGATATATCTTATGTTAGTAACTAAGATTTGAAAGTATTGATGACTAAATTGAGTTTAGGAATATAAGGGTGTGGACCAGAGAAGAGAGATGGAAGGCTATAAATGAGGGTAGAGGTAACATGTTAAGAAACCATATCATTCCTTGCAAACTATTTCTCATTGAATTCTTAACTATGTTGGGTTATTTTTGAAGGTAAATAATAGATTGGACTCCTTATACATACATTGAAGAGCACTCAAATGAAGAATATGCCTAAGATATTATCGAGCATAGAAGGAAAAAATCTTCCTTAGTTGAAGGAGTGCCATGGTTGTGTTTGATTAACGGTTTCCTAGCATTTTTTGTCGTGAAAAATCTAAGCTTAATAAAAAATTGATTATATAAGTGACCTAAGAATATATAGCCTATTTCCTTCATCCTAGTGGTCTTGTAACCCAACTTGAAGGTGAAAAAATATATATCTAATAAAAGTATGTGTCTTAGATTTTTCCTCAAGATTTCTTCTATTTTCTATATTAATATGGACAAATGCTTCACAACAAAAAGTTAAGAAATGTTTAGTTTTCCATTTTACCTGTCCATGCCTCTTCTAAAATTCACCATCAAAGGAACTTGAAGGACCTCTGCTTATTCAGTAAGCAACAATATCCACATCATCTACCCATATTATGCAACATAGATATCCTTCTAATCATTTATTCACAATATTATTTTTCCCATTAGATTGACGATGAAAAGAAGAGGTGTGAGGAAAATGAGTACCTAAACAAGATAATAATTCAATATAAAAGTTTTTAGGGAAAATTAGATCCCTTTCACTTACAATAATCTTTGGTATACCATGTAGCTTTTGGAATATTTTCATGAATAGTTCTACCATTGTACTTTCTTTAAAAGGATGAGAAAAAGAGAAAAAATGGGAATAACTTATCATTCGATCTATCACTACCATAGTCACACTCTTTCCTTCAAATTTAGGTAAACCTGTAGTAAAATCAATTGAAACTTCTTTCCAATGCTAGATCAGTATCGAAAATGGTTGAAGGAGCCTTGGGGTCTTGATTGTCTCTCCCTTATTTTTTTGGCATACCACACATTTTGTTGGCATAAGTTGACATCTACTTTATGACTTGCCCAAAAGAATCTTTCATGATCCTATGATATGTCTTCAAGAACCTTGAATGTCCTCCTATAGGAGAACTACGTAATTTTGAAAGGACTTTTTGTTTTAGTTGAGAATTCTTAAATAAGTATAAGCAATCTTGATACCATAACAAATTATTTTTCCACATGATCCTTTTCTACTACATGGGGGTCCTATAGTTGTTGAATGATTTTCAATAACTTTGCATCTTGATTCCATTCTATTCTTTCTTCTTCCACCCAATTAGATTGTGGAATGGAAATAGTACATAAAAAACTAGTCTTTGTGTCTTCCTTTTTCCTTGAAAATGTATCTTCCAAAATATTTTGTTTTCCTTTTTTCTATATAATTTAAAAGTCATAATCCAACATATTTGGGGCCCATTTTTTTTTTATTATAGAAATATTCTTTTCTGCAAGAAATTCTTCAAACTATGATGATATGTTTTTAATTTGAAGTGTAATCCTATTAAGTATAGATGCAATTTCTTACCTACATGTAGTAAAAAATGAACACAAATAAAAACATAATTTGTAAATAAACATATAAAATGAAATAATACAAAGGAGACAACAATATACATGGTTCACCCAATTTGGGCTACATCTACGAAGAAATATTTGGTCCTTCCTTTTATTTCTTCCAACAAAATGAAGGGGTTACAACCTGCAATACATTTTTTGCAACCTCTTCTTCCCTCTCTCACACTATCCTCTCTCTCAGTTACAATGATATGTCAATAATACATAGCCACAATAAATTTCCATCTTAAAAATAGGGTTTCATTATAGGACCAAAAATGTTAATACAACATCTTTTATTACTATACCTATGACCACAGGGTGAAAAATCTATATTGACTATGAAATTAGAATATTTAATGAGGCTACTATTCCAAAAATTTCTCTTTGGGGTGGATTTCCCTCAAACCTATGTTAGGGGCTCCAAAGGGTTGTCACTCCATCCATAGACCCTCTAGCGACGATAGCAAGTGGGAACTCCCCCTATAACTCCTGTCAAGAATTAGGTTCCAAATGCATATAAACTTATCAAGACCTTTAAATTAGGAATATAATCAAGATACTCAACCAATAATGTATTTTAAATCTAGATTGTTGATGGTAGAGATAGGTAGAGTCTTTTGTGTGTATTAGCAAAGTGATGAGCTAGAGACCAATATGAAGATGAATTATGTGAGTAGCATTCAAATCCTTTAATATTGAATGTTATTTACGGTCAATGAAACCTTTTTTAAATTTAATTAACACCTTTATATTAATTTCAAAGTATTCCTTCAAATAGTCATCTAGGAGAAAATCAATGGCCACCCACATCTTCCACTAACTTACTGGTTTTTTATCATCTTGTTAGATTTTTTAATGGGTTTTTTGGTTTAAAATGTCTAGGGTTTTTTTGAGGCCCTAATTTGTTTATTTACCATTAAAGGGGCCAAATATTTCAATGGAATACTTTAGACTCAGAAAAAAGTTGTAATCCTTAAATATATTTTTTGCAATGAGATAGTATGTATCCAAACAAATATTATATGAAAAATTTTAATCCCTCCGAAGTTGATGTTTCAACTCACCACCTCACGGGATACAAATTGGTACTTCATTTTCTAGGTTAGGTTTTTGAACCTTTATGGATCTTTATTTATTTTAAAATTCCATTATTTCAAAATCTTGCAATTTATTTTTGTGAACTATAGTAGTCATCATATATGTCTCTCTCTCTCTTTAGAGATAACATACCACCATTCTAGCTAGTTTGTGTTTTACAATATTTTGTTATTCTATTCACCTATATAATTTTATTTTTTCACTATGTTGTTATTCTCTCTACTATATTTATTTATATGTGTGCTCAATTTATTTTTATGCCTCTCCTTTTTCTCCTAGTACAACCTACAACAATGGCATTAGATAAATCTTCTCCTTACTGTTTCATAGTACATGTCTATGATGAGGACATGGTATGAGTTGGGTCTCAAGCTAGTTTCAATTGGGAATGATCGCTATCATAAGACAAAGAAACCTCCCGTGGTGGAGGGAACTTTATCTATAAACTACAATGGATCTCCCACTAAACAGTTTTTCATAAAAAATATGTGAAAATAAACCAAATCTATAATACAAAGGGTTAATTCCTTATAGATTATATATTTTTTATTATTGTTTTTTTATTTATGCATGAAATATATAATATGAAAAAATATAGAATACATAAATATAATCATTCAAAAATGATAATTAACACTAAGATAATATCTGGGAAACCAATTGAAGAGAAAACCTAGCTAGAAGGGGAGGTTGCTCTGCTCCCTTTTTTCTGGAATAGGAATGATGTAAGTATAAGAGAGAATGGAATCTCTATGGAGTTTCCTAATACTTATGGCCCATAGGCTACTACAAAACAAAAAACCCTTTTATTATGTTTTCTCTTTATCCACACTCATATACTCTACTATACACTACTATGGGAAAAAATGCAAGAAAAGTGAATGGAGCCCCTTTTCCTCCTAGTGGTTTGGTTATAACATTTCTTGATAGAGAACTAGGGGTTATATTTAACCCATTCAACCCTCAACATAAGTTACAACGTGACCCTTTTGGAGTCTTCTTCATAGACCCCATGTATCTAGCCCCTTTTCCATGAGTATCGAGGGCTAACATGAAATCTTCTTGAATTATAAGTGTGAAACATGCTTTCAAGATGCATAAATTTTGCATATGAACTTTTATTGATGTGACTCTTACACCATTGAAAAGGTATTAAATTGTAAAACAAAATACTAGGGTCTATAACCTAAGAAAAAAAGTTTTATCCAAAAGAAAATCATTTAAGGCCTCATACTCTTCCCATAAGGTTTATAACCCTAATTCTCTAAATTGGATCATGCCAATAAAACTGCTCTTGTAAGTTGATTCCCTCAAATTTTCCAATATTAAAGCATCAATATGGATGAAAATTGTATAATGATCTAATATATATCATACCTCGAATTTTTTGGAATCTTTTGGGCCCCAAATATTTAATGAATGATATGAGGAAATTTTTCCTCTAACTTATCCCTGGAGTACCATTTATCCTTGCCTAGAAGTTGTCCCTTCCACCTAGTCTACCAAATGTCATGCTACCCCTATCTTGTAGTTCTAGAATTATTTTACAAAACTATATCCTTTGTCAAATTTATTTAAGCATCTAGTGCCAAATACTTTATGGAAGGTAGGAATTTCTCCTCTTCCTAATCCAACATGTAAGGCTCATAGAGTTTCAATTTTTCCACATTCAACATTGAATAAATGCACATATATGGGGGTAGATTGAGTCTATATGAATTATCTTCCATGTTTTCAAGTATCTTAAAAGTACCATATTATAGATCCTTGGTTTTATTACTAGGACCCTATAACCTCTCCTTGTTCAACTATAACCATATTCCCTCTCCTACTATAAATTACCTCTCCATCCTCTATTAATCATGTCTAGCCTTTTATTTTTTCCATGACTTCTTCGATGTGTCTAGAACCTATAAATGGATCTTTCTAATATTCTCAATAATTTTTTATCCTCTTAAAGCATCCCATGTGATATCATCCCTCATTCCCTCTTATTTCCTATACTCAACATCTAAAGGTGAAGGTGGAAATATCAAAAACAATTCTCAAACGTTGACTTGTTGGTTTAAGCACAAACTACTCTATTGTAGGTGTTTTGTATCTAGACCACAATTTCATCCTATGTCTTCAAATTCTTCTGATTGTAACCTCTCAAAAATTGTACCAAAGTCCTATTGGCTACTTCTGTTTTTTCATCCATCTATGGATGAAATTTTGTAGACCTCTTCAATTTTTTGTCTATTCTTTGACACAATGTGTCTAAAATGCACTGAGAAATATTCCTTATCTTAAACAATGCTCCTTGGTGTCCTAAAATGCACCCAGACCTATTCAAAGAACAACATTTTTGGTAGCTTTACAAGGCATGCAGACGCACATCCTTATGAACTTATCAATCACCATGAATAGGTAGTCATGTACCCTCATGGTTGTTGGTAAACCTCCCATAAAGTCCATGAAATTCTTTCCCTAGGATGACTGAGCATAGGTAAGGGATACTGTAGACCATATTTCTTGTTACTAGAATTGTTAACACAAAAAATCATTCAACCTCTAATGAACCTAGCTACATCTTGTTGCCTCCTATACCAATACACATACTTATGCAAATTCGTAATTGTCTTCCAACACCAAAATTCCCTACAACCTCAGAGGTTTACGAATTTCTAATCGGTTGTAGTTGCTCACCTTTAGGAACACATAACTTATCCATTATGTAGAGTAACCCATTCTAGAGATGATATTCAATTGTTCTCTCACCATAGTCCACATGAGTCTATCCCTTAAAAACAATTTTGATCCTCGAGGGAGTGCACCATGGATCTCATACAAGAATTTCATTCATTTCGTATAAAACACATCTTATGTGAGTCTAATATGGTAATACAACTCCCTTAAGTCCTCATTATTTATATATGGCTATGTATATGCATCATGGGTGTAAGTATCCATGTGCATTAGAGTTCCAAAACCTATGATTTTTATGTGTGTGTCCTTGAAAGCATGCTGGCCAACATGTTTGTGTTTCCCTTATTATACTTGATCACTAAATGTAACTACTGTAAAACACCATTCACTTGTAATTCCTAGTTTGTTGTAACATAACCTGAGCTTGGGAGTACCATATCAACTGGTGTTCTATGCATATGATTGTATCCTTTCCCATTAAATAATGTTTCCACATTTTGACAACTTCTACCAAGGCATAGAGTTTCTTATCGTAGATAGAGAAGTTTTGAACCACCCCATGAAGCATTTTAGAATGGTAACATATACGCCTTCACAGACTTCAAGGTTATCAGTTATTTCTCACTACATTAGGTATCTCTCATATCACTTTCAATCCCACCCCTTACAAATTCGAATTTTAGTTATTTATAGCACATGTTCAGGCTAAAAAAAATACCATTTCCAACCCCTTTTTGGAGATAAAATCATGATTTTCCCAAAATATGGGTTGAGACTATGGTCTTGAACAATTTGCCAACTCAAATTAGGAATGTATGAGGAAGATTGATATATGGACTAGCCAGATTTGACTTGTCATGACCTGTTATAATTTAGGATCTAAACCATTGAGAACCCATGACCATGTTCCATGACCTTAGTATGGAAATAACTATAATATTAGTACCCTATTACTCTATCCTGTCAACTGATGAAGTTTTCAAAATATTTTACATAATCTACAATTGATGGAATTTTCCCAAAAATACTTGACACTGAAACATTCATGATAATATCCATCACTTGGTATCCATTTCCATCGATAGTTGAAAATTTAAAACGAGTTTCCATAATTAGCAGTTGACGACATATTTTCCATCATACTAGAATACCACATATTAAAGTGCTCAAGAATTTTTATCCATTCTTGGTACCCAGTACATTGGTATCAATGTATTCCCTTACTATGTTGGCTACAAGAAATACTATGAAACTATATGTGGTAAAATCAATATCCAAATATGGGGACCCACCTTTGCCACATAATATCTATACTGACATGTCATTATGACACATGGAGAATCTAACATGATGACATGTGTCACTTATTTTCTATCATATTGCAGTCCTTCAAAAGCCTTTTCTATATGATAGTGCCATCCACATGGGAGTGCCACATCATCTCTCTGCCATGTCATACTTGATACTAGCCATTTATGAAACACCATATCAAAAAATAATATGGTAGTTGGTACTATAATAATTACGTAGGTTATAATATTAATTAAGGGATATTAATTTAATCAATCATGACTAGTATACATGATTTCTTGGCATTATGATGTATGTGTTGTCCTTAATGGAAGCCAACTTGTAGCCAGATAAGTATGTGTTGACAAGATGAGTACACATGCTAGTTTAAAGGTGAAAAAGTGATTAAATAGAGTAAAAAAATGATTGGACAAAGGTATACAGGTCGAAGACAGAAGAATTATAAAGGTGAACATTTGAAGAAATATACGTGGGTCCTATGAGGCAATGTTGCGTACACACACACGGGTATGAAGAAAAAAAGCAACATAAATTTGGTGCACTATGATTCACTAAATACCAAGGGTCTTTACCATGGTATTAGCCCACAATATTGATCAGAGTAACGACTCTTTGATCCCGTCAAATATTACCATCGACACTAGTGTGGTTTTTACCTATGGTATTAGCTAAGGCCTAAGTTATATAAGGAGGTGAAGATCAAAGTGATATGGTTTGCATGAGTGAGGGTGATTGATGAATACTTCGATATGAAGTATGACTGTATGCTATGGGCTATAGATGAGTGGTTGATCTGAAATAAATATGCACCTAAGAATATAATGATGGATTAGGATCATTAGACCTGAAATGATTATGAATTGTATGATCTACTTATGGGTTGATTCGATCTGGGATTTGACGGGTGTTTATTACTATGTATGTCATGATATGGTATGTATAAAGTTTTGATGTGCAACGAAGTTGTGAGTTGAAAATTTCATATCTGTACACGGGTTTGTCATGGGTAAGGCACGTACACACGTGGGTTATCTTCTGAGAAGTAGCATATATATTCTGCAGTATGTTGAGATCTGTATGTAGGTTTGATTCCTGAGAAGCACATATATACACAGAAATTATTTATGTAAAATGCGTATGAAAGCTATGGTTTTTGCTGAAAAATATGTCTGATAACTCTATACAATATTGTTGTGTTTCTGTTGTCTATCAATGAATTCTTCATTTAGATCTTCGTTGTTTGAGTATTGATGATTCTACTAGTTGTATGTGATTGAATATGTGTGATTGTTTGTTTGATATATTGATTTAGTGATTTGTTGAATGATTTGGTATACTGATAATTTTTAGTTTTGGTATATGGTATTGGAATTAAATGATGGTAGTGGGTTAAGTCTGAAAATTTGACGAAAAGTGGTCTACAAGTTGTGATGTGTTGAAGTAGCTGGTGGTGCACTTAGAACAACAAAAAGAAAGATAGGTGCTTTCCCTAAGTGTGGTGGTGCACTTAGTGATGAGCTCCATCATTGGACATATTTGGAGGGCTTAATGGTCGCCTTTTTGCCTTCATAGATCTCTTTTTTCTTGCATTTTTATTATCATTTCATTTTATGATGCTAGTATAGGTGGTGATTAAGGCTAACATACTCTCAGTGCCTAAGATGAGGTTGATTGCAGAAATTCATGATTTATTAAGAATTTTTAAGGATTTTATCATAAAGACTTGGAGGAGATAGAAAGGAGAAATCATTAGATCATTTTCCACCCTCCTTAACTTTCAAAGGCAGCCAAATTATCCCCAAGGATTCTCTCTAGAAATTCGATTTCCAAAGGAAGCAAAAGGATCCCCAAGGATTCTCTCCAGTCATTCGAATTCCAGAGGCAACCAAGCAACTCAAAGAGGAGCACACTCAATATTTGTTTACTTGGAGTCAAGCGGACTGAATCGCTATTTTCTAGGGAGCTGTTGGTAGCTGCCCTATAGAATAAATAGAACAGAGCTAGAGCTAGGAAGAGTTAGTCGATTCTAGTTGACATTTTATTACAAGCTATTGAGCGTTTTATTATTTCACTTAGTGATCAAAATTTCATAGATGTATGAGGTTATTATTTTATGAAATGAGTAGACTAATTTCATTCGACTGAGTTAAGTTTCAGAGAGCTAGGTTCCTGCGTTAGGGCCCAATCCATGTGCTTCATCTTCTCTGTCGTTACTATCTTTTCCTTTCTTTCATTAAGCTAGTTTTATTTTTGTCATTCAATTAGTTCTGCTTCTCATAGTTTCATCGCTGCTTAGTTTTTTCTTTCAATGGGCCCCTGTAGCTTTTTATTTGCCTGTGAGTAATAGAATAAAGGAGAAAAACCAAGAAAATATATGGATCGAGACCCCCTTCTCATCTCCGTCAATAGAGCTCGAGGAGGGCAAACCTTCCCACAGGACCAAAAACTACAAGCATCAAAATCCCCAGGAAGATAACGAAGCCATCCCGCTTTATTTCCTAGCTCTGTTTTCATGCCTGAACACTATTTTTGCACCTCCATTTCCCTCCTTTTTCTCTTATTTTCATCCATTGTAATTCGAAATATTTTCTCTTTTTCGTTAAGAATTACCGCTCCAATCCGTCGATCCTGATATTGTGATTGCGCTCTGCCGCTGGTCCCACCACCACATCATCCCTATCGCAAATTTCATTTCGTCATTTTATCCCCATCGCAGTTCATACTTCGCATTGTTTAGATGGGTTTCGTTAATACTTACTGCTCTTTTCCTACTAATTTCAATATTTTTATTGCACTATGTTGCTGGTCCTCTTGCCAGATCATTCATCGCAATCGCAAACCGCAATTCTTTCCCTTTTCTTTTAAACACTTACCACTCGCTTTTGCCGATTGTGATATTATGAAATCACAATGTCGCAGCTTTACCTCATCGCATTTCGCACTTCGCTCCCGCTCCTGAAAAACACTTCTGCATCCCTTTAATTTTGCGATATTTCAATTCCAATATCGCATATCGCAACTTTTGCCTCCATCGCATCTCTGCCATCGCATATTTCAAGTTATTCCTCTTCGAAGCATCTTTGCGCCATATTATAAGGTTTTGTAAGGTTTAAACCCTAGCTTTCCACTTCTAAGCCATATTTCATGTGTTAAGCCCTCCATTAGCCTCTTTAGCCATTTTCTTTCCTCAAAGTTGCAAAATCAACACTTTTTCAATTAGGGTTAAGTCATGGATAGCTCAGTTGTATGTGTAGAAGCATGGTAGATAGACCATAGGATAAATAGAGTGCATTTATCCGTTTGGCCAAGTTAAGTGTGGTTTAGAATTATTTTCCTTTCTGTCACTTCTTTCCTGCAAATTAAATTAGTTTCTTTCCTATCATTTCTTTTCAGCAATATAGTTTAGTTTCATTTTTAGTTTCATTCCAGTCATTTCTTTTCAGAAATATAGTTTAGCTTCTTTTCATTCATTTCCTTTTATGAAAATTTAATTATTTTCATTCTTGTCATTCCTTTCCATAAATTTAGCTTAGATTCCTTTCTATCATTTCCTTCCAACAATTTACTTTCCAGTCTTGTCCTTATCACAGTTTAAGAAATAGCACCCTTTCATAAAGCAGAAGAGGACGACATGATCAGAATGCATCTACTATGTATATAGCAATGTCACCTCCAATTTTTCACGATCCCCAGGTTGATAAAGTAAAGTAGGGCAGCCCCTGGGAGTTGCAGCACTCTTGGTGCAATACCAAGGCTCACCACGTTTTGGAACCGTTGCCGAGAAGGTGTCTAGTAGATGCTTTAATTTTGTTTTTAGCATTATTTTATGCTTTCTTTTCTTTACATATCATTTCAGAAATTTTGAAAAAATTACAAACATATTTAATTACATGCCTCATAGGACTAGGAATACTCAAAGACAAATCTTACCTAATACCCCCACATCACCTCCTAGCCACCCTTCACTCTTCTTCAGTGGTAGTGAGATTGAACCCCCTATAGGAGAGCCTTCTGAATACTTTGAGGATCCTATTTGGGAAGAAGAAGAAGACCTTGTTTCAACCGAGGGACTTGCTTCACTTATCTTAAACATGGCTGGGATCCAGAGAGCCTTTCCGATAAGAGAGTTAGATGGGGAAACTAAGATGAAAAATATTAGCCCTTCATCTCTTCCACACTTCCATGGAATTATCTTTGAGGACTCTAACACATTCATGTTTGAATGTGTTGTTGTTTGTAGGACTTATGACTACACCTCTGATAATCAGAAGTTGAAGCTATTCCCATCCACCCTTAAGGATGCAGCCTTGCGCTAGTTCATGGGTCTGCCTGGGCTCAACATCACTACCTAGGAATAGATCGAAGAGACCTTCAACAAAAAGTATAAAGACTATTCTAGGTCCAAGAAAACTAAGGATGGCATATTCAGGATGACTCTAAGGCCTGATGAATCCCTAGAGGACTATGAAGAGAGGTTTCAATTAAACCATAAGAGAGCCAATTGTACTCTTGATCCTGCATTACTTAAACTTGTACTTCTTCGAGGGATCAGAGAAGAGATGATAAAAACCTTGAATATGCTACCAGGAGGAGATATCTACCAACAGCCTTATGAGACAATAAAAAATATCCTCTAGAACCATTCTAGGGCATTTAGGAAGATGTGCAGAGCTAGCGAGAGTACATCCAATACCCCTTCCTCTTCCACCTCCATCAAACGTGAGATTGGAAACATAATAGAGGAGTTCAAGAGTGACATGTTCCACACCTTTTCTTTGAAAATGGACACAATGCAGATCAAAAGGAAGCAAGAGGAAGCAGAAAGAGCCCTAGCCATATTTTGTCCTAAATGTACACGAAAGCACCCAAGAAATGAATTTCCCCTGAATGTCATAGAGGTTTTCTTAGTCTGTGAAGATAATCATGCCACAAACAAGTGTCCCTCCTTACCTAGACTTAAGGTTGTATATCAAGGTGAGGAAGAAATGCTAAAGAAACTTTGTTTAATCACCCAGAGAAGGCCTTAAGGCCCTCGACCATATCAACAAGGTATGCAAGGTGCACCTTACTCTTATTATCACAACAATCAGAGTGCACCCATGCAAACATGGTACACCCCAACTCCTCCATCCTAGTCTACACCTCATACTTGGCCTTACAACCCCTCATATCATCCTCAGCTAGTAAACCAACCTTTCCAGTAGTATGTTCCACAGCAACCTCAGTGGAACAATCCATCCGAAGTATGGAGGCCTCAAAAAAATCAAACACCTGCTCTAATGCCTCCACCCCAACCTCAACCTCAGCTTTCTCATGTTGCTCCACCTATCCTACCCCAAATACCTCCACAACCCAATCCAAACCCGAACAACAGATCAGAAAATAGGCTCCCAATGGAGAATCATCCTATATAGCTTATGCCATGGAGATACAGGAGGTTAATATCAGGTTGGGAAGATTACTCCTAGACAACCATCCTCCATCTCCACCCGTAGAGGTTGAGGAGGAAAAGGAAGAAAGTAATACTCAGATCTAGCAACCTCCTTTTCCTAAGCACTTGATCCACCCTAGTCAACACACCCCAAAGAAGACTGAACTCCTAGGATATTTGGAAAATTTGTGTGTAAAGATACCACTTCTCTAGGCCATTAAGGATTTCCCTATATACAATAGGCGCATCAAAGAAAAGTGCTTCAAGAAACCTGGGAGAAGAAAGAGAGATACCCCCACCATTAATGTGGTAGGACAACTGTCTGACCTAATGCTGGGAAGGGTGATATTTCCAAAGTACCTAAGACCCTGGGAGTGTAGTTGTTGATGTGCATATAAATGGTGTCATAGTCCCTAAAACTCTGATTGATCTAGGGGCTTCCATCAAAGTCTAGACTAAGGAAACTATGTTAAAACTCAATCTCCATGGGACTTTGAGGAAAACCACAACAATTTTGCAACTTTCACATCGGTCCATAGTAACTCTAGAAGGAATTTTTGAGGATGTCATGATTACCATTGACTCTTGGGAGTATCCTATAGATTTCGTTGTCCTGCAACCAAAAACAAGTTTAATGGTTATCCTCTCATCTTAGAGAGACCTTGGTTAGCCACTACAAATTCTTATATTAGTTTTCAGGCCAAAAACATGACTATAAAAATTGGGCCTCTGCCTAAACATCTAGTGTTATATCCTCCAGCCCAACCTTACATTGATCATCATCTCCCTATATGGTTGGAGGATGAAGAATATGAGTTATATAAAACTTCCCCTATGTGTACCGTAGATGCTATTCTTAGAGGGGGACATCTTGATGAATATGAACTCATCGACCATGTCGTTCAGAACCAGTCCTCCACTAACATTCCTCTTGAAACCTTAGTCAAAGAGTCTAAAATCCAACATTGGATGGAAGTGCACTCAGTTGATTCAACCTCTGAAACCACCAATTATATTGAGTTTGGTCCATCTAGATCTCTAAAAATCAACCCAGACCTCTCGAATGAAGAAGAGAAGTAGCTATGCCAGCATTTGAAAGAAAATATTGAAGCATTTTCTTGGGATTACAAGGATATGAAAGGGGTGCATCCTTTAGTATGCAGACATCACATTTACATCAAATAGGGATGCAAGCCTGTGGTACAACCCCAAAGAAGGATGAACTCGGCTCTGAATGACATAGTCAAAGAAGAGTTGCAGAAACTATTGGATGCAGGGTTCATATATCCTATATCTGACAGTGAGTGGGTATCTCCTCTTTTCCTAGTCTCGAAGAAGAATGGGAAGTTGCGAATTTGTGTTGATTATCGAGAAATTAACAAAGCCACCAAGAAATACCACTTCCATTTTCCCTTTATAGACCAATTCCTGGATGGCCTTGTGGGGAGGAAGTTATTTTCCTTCTTAGATGGGTTTAGTGGGTACAATCATATTCAAATCAGCCCTGAAGACTAGGATAAAAGTACTTTCACCTACCCTTGGGGTACCTTTTCTTATATTGTCCTACCCTTTGGGTTGTTAAATTCCCCAGCTACCTTCGAAAGAGCTTGCCTGAGCATATTTTCTGAGTTAGTCCATGACTTCATCGAAATATACATGGATGATTTCACAGCAAACGGGGATGACTTCCAAGAATCCCTCTCCAATTTGGGTAAAGTACTAAGAAGGTTCATTGCCTTGAATCTCTCCTTGAGCCCACAATAGTGTGAGTTCCTGAAGAAATCAGGGGTTATGTTAGGACACTCCATATACCAAGCAGGAAAATAGGTAGAACTAAACAAAATCACCATCATCAAAAGGGTACGTGCTCCTCAAAAGCAGAAAGATTTCAGGAGTTTCTTAGGCTTAGCTGGTTACTATAGAAGGTTCATCAAATATTTCGGCAAGATAGCTTTGCCATTATTTAGGTTATTGGCCAAGGATTCTGAGTTTTGTTGGTATGGTCCTTGTCAAGAGGCTTTTGATCTCATTAAGGAATAGTTGACTACTGCCCGCATCCTCTGAGGTCCAAATTGGACTCTCCTTTCTACATCCACACTGATGCATCAGAAAAATCTGTAGGGGAAGCATTAGGACAACTAGAGGAAAAAATATTTTATGCCATTTATTTTATCGGAAAGAATTTGTCCAAGGCCGAGCTGAATTATACTATTACTGAGAAGGAGATGTTAGCCATTGTCCATGCATTGAACAAGTTAAGGCATTATGTAACTGGATACCAAACCTTTTTTCACACTGAGCATGAAACCATCAAGTATTTAATGAACAAACCAAATGTTAATGCTAGGATAATTATATGGTTGTTACTTTTGCAAAAATTTTATTTGACTATTATTGATAAACCTGGAAAGGAGAATGTTGTTGCAGATTTTTTGTCTAGGTTAGCTTTCCCTGCAAATGAAGAAGGAATGGTTGATGACCAACTACTAGATGAGCATATCTCTGCTATATCAACACTCTCACCATGGTTTGTTGATATAACCAACTACTTGGTTGCTGGGAGACTCCCTCCTAATATTTCATTCAGGGAGAGGAGCAGAATCATCAGAAAAAGTGCCCCTTTCACATGGATTGGGGGAAACCTTTTCAAGTTAGGCCTTGATAAAATACTAAGGAGATTTGTGAGTGAGGAAGAATTTTTTTATATCTTCTCTGCATATCATGACAACCCATGTGGAGGCCACTTTGCGGAAAAGAGAACTTCCTACAAAGTTTTTCAGGAAGGATATTATTGGCCTACCCTTCACCAGGATTCCAGGAGATACACTGGCAGGTGTTACCAGTGCCAAAGGATGGCGAAACACACGAAAAGGGATGAGATGCCTTTGCACCGTTAGGTGGCTCTTGAGCCATTTGACAAGTGGGGCATGGATGTTTTTTGACCTATCGACCAACCATTCAGATAAAAGAAGTATATCATAGTCTGCACTGATTACCTAATACAGTAGGCTGAAACAAAAGAAATTAAGGTAGCAACCGAGTAGAAAGTAGCAGAATTTCTAAAGGAGAATGTGTTTTACAAGTTTGGATACCCCAGAGAAATAGTCAATGATCAAGGAGCACAATTCACCTCCCACCTCATTAAGAATATTTTGAGGAAGCACATGATTAAGCATAGAAATTCTACTGCCTATCACTCCTAGGCGAATGGCCAAGTAGAAGTAACTGATAGATCTTTAGAGAGCATCCTCACTAAGGTTGTGAGCAGCAATAGAAAAGATTGGGCAGACAAATTGGTGGAAGCTACTTGGGCCTACAACACTACTTGGAAGACAACAACAAGATTCACTCCCTAAGAACTAGTCTATGGTAATAAGGCTCTAATTTCAGTTGATTTTGCTCAATACTTTAATAATGGTAGCTGAATTAAATCTATATCTATCAAATGCCCAAAAAGAGAGGTTGTTGCAACTAAATGTATTGGATTAGTTCAGAATGAAAGCACTGCTTCACACAGAGGTAGTTCAGCTGCAAAGGAAGGTCTATCATGACAAGAACATCAAAGAAAATACTTTCCAAGAAGGATATTGGGCACTGTTGTATGATTCAAGTTAAAGATTTCAAAGGAAAGCTGATGACAAGATGGTTGGGACCTTACGCAGTGGAAAAATGTTTTGATAATGGTACAGTTCAAATCATAACCATAGATGAGGAAGGAATCCCCTTGCTTGTCAATGGTCACAGACTTAAAATTTACAAGAAGCCTTTGTCAAGGGTTGAGTTCATATATTCAATAAGCATATAGGTGTATACGATGGGAAACTCCATAGTTGCCCACACCTCCTGGAAAAAAATAAAAATAAAGATACATGGGTGAAAACCTCTCTGAGGCACCCAAGGCAAGCTTGTGGGTTGAAAACCTCGATGGAGACAGCTCACCTGCTAAAAAAAGAGAAGAATTAAGAAAAAAAGAATAAATATCCTTGGGTGAAAACGTCTCTGAGGAACCCAAGGTAAGTATGTGGGTTGAAAATCTCCATGGAGGCAACCCACTTGCTTAAAAAAAAAAAAAACAAAGAAGAAGATAAAAACAAAAACAAAAAAATTACTTCTTCATCTTTGTGTTTTATGTTTTGTAGGTCATTAATGGTTTTTGGAAACACATGGAAGCATTCATCTTCTTTTCCCTTCTATTTTTTACTATTCGTCCCATCATTCACTCCATTCATTTTCATAACTTCTTCCATCACCTCCATACACCACATTCCTACATTCCCGAGAACAATGTAGCAAGGAAAGAAAGACACAGACTGCTACAGACATCAGGGAATTCGTACAGTGCAAACATATGTTCTTGAACAACAAGAAAATCAAGGGAGGAGCTCATGAAGCAGACTGTAATATCCCCTTTCTTGATCCCGTCAAAGTGGATAGAATTGACCCATGGTATTGACCCATGGCATTTCTTGATGGTATTTTCCCATGGTATTGACCCATGGTATCTCTTGTTGGTATTGACCCATCAAGCCTATAAAAGGGGAGAGAAGCTAGGCATTTAGGGCATTCTGGATTATCTATTTTATTATGTTTGGGTTGAGAACCTGGCCTGGCCAGTTCTTTTAGTGATCCCGGGACGAAAACCTTGTGGTGATGTTTATGTAGTGGATCCATCCAGGATTCACAAGTGGGCTTCAATTTCTTATATCTGTTGTGTTCTGTGTTTTTATATGAAATACCTAGGTGTGTTGTTTTATTTAAAATTTTTATCCTCGGGATATTACAGTGGTATAAGAGCTGTGCATCCTGCCAACCTAAGGGTTTATCACAAAATAATTTTGGGACTAGTTTTTGGTGATCTGCCTTAAATCACCCTAGCTAGAAATCCATCAATTTCGGTGGTTTATTCACATCCATCCTAATTGATATTTGCAAAAATATTTCCATATCCATCAATTAGCTTATGTGGCTTAACGTTAGAAGATTTTGCAGGCTTACAAAGCATATCTATTGATTGAAGGTCCAGATCTATTGTTCCCCATCAAGAAATCAAGCTTGGGCATTCAGGGTAGCAGACCACACATTCTGGCGATTGAAGTGCATCCGTAAATAGCAGTAGCTATGAGTCGAACTCACGAGGTGGTCGTCTGTGCGTGACCCATTATCTACCTATCAACGAGCGAAGAGTAACTCTTGGGCACGCTGTCTTCCCTAAATTTTTCATCATCTCCTGTCGCGGAATGTTCATGATGCAAAAGGGAGACTAATAACCTTAACAGCTATAGCTTCTCACGGTGACTGCCGTTCTCACAACAGCGTGAGACATATCTGGAACGCAAAGGAGCCACATGAGCGCTGGAGTCTGCTGCGTCAACGATCTGCCCAAGCAACGCTTCCAGGCATCACTACAGAGCCTTGGCATCCTGCGCAACAATCTACATAGCTCCCAAGTGATCTCTGTCTGACAGACCTGGAAACTACAGTTTTTAAAATTGGTTACACGTAAGTCTTGAAAACTTAAAAGAATGACCAAGTGCCATCGGAGAGCCAAGCAGTTTGGAAAGATTGGTATTAAAAACCCCTTTGTTGCAAACGCTGCCACCTTCGTTTGGATGTAACCTAATGAACTTGAAGCATTTGGAGTTGCGGAGCTGCCGGAGCTTGGGACGTTTGCCGGATTCCTTTCTCCTCTTGGATCAGTTGATAAAGTTGATAGTAGAGGACTGTTCCTTAAAATCTCTGCATTTTAATGTGGTTCAAGGTGGAAGTGAAACGTTGATAGACTCAGAAGGGCAAGGAACAGTAAGTAATTTGGAGAGGTGCCTGCTTCGTCTTCAACGCTTGGAACTGCACAATCGCCAGCAGCGTCAGTATTATCATTGGCAGAACCAATATGCGCTTCCATTTGTAGAAGTGGAGGAGCCTTCTGTGAAATGACGGCATCAAAATAATATACATGAAGAGAAACATAAATAAAAACATTCGACCTTTTGTGCTATCAAAACATTGTACCTATTGTATTGTCAGTTGTAGAAAGTTAGCTCGGAGCACCTACTAAAGTCGGATGATCGACTTGTCCTTTTTCATCTGATGATGAAGGTGAAGAAAGGCAACAACAGGAGAAGGGGATTCAACAAGAGTGTTTGGGTGCCATTTCTCTCTTCTTGAACACACAGAAATGAACGATGGTAAAACCATACGATGCAAGAGGGCTGATTTAAGATGGTCGATTTTGAGGCCTTGGGAAATTTCTTCTACACCAGCTATTGTTGCATTGTGTTATTATTTTCTCTGCTATTATTTGTAGGTGTTCAATGTCTTTATGGGGGCTGAAGATTTATCACTTGTTTTCTTTCAACCCTAGTATAGATTGATTTCTCAAAAGGGTGTAAATCAGTTTTATTGAAGAAAGCCGAAGAGAGAAGAAAAAGTATGTCATCATTTTATTTTTGCAAACGCCACAAGAATCAACATAATGATATATCAGTCGATTCTCTGGATCAAAGATGGCAACAACATACAAATCAGAAGCAAGAACGGAGCGACATACCTTTCTCTCGAAAGGTCCATGTTATCCTTCAGCAGTCAAAAGATATCCGGAAGGAAGATGTCACAAGCAAGTGTCTCTTCGAACTTGGATCCAAATTGCAGGGTACAAAGTCTAAAGATGTTCTCCTGGTAATATCCCGAGGATCAAAATTTTAAATAAAAAAACACACCTAGGTATTTCATATAAAAACGCTGAACACAATAGATATAAGAAATTAAAGCCCACTTGTGAATCCTGGATGGATCCACCACATAAACATCACCGCGGGGTTTTCATCCCGATATCACTAATAGAACTGGCCAGGCTAGGTTCTCAACCCAAACATAGTAAAATAGATAATCCAGAATGCCCTAGATGCCTAGCTTCTCTCCCCTTTTATAAGCTTGATGGGTCAATACCAACAAGAGATACCATGGGTCAATACCATGGGAAAATACCATCAAGAAATGCCATGGGTCAATTCTATCCACTTTGATGGGATCAAGAAAGGGGATATTACAAATCTTCCCGCCCAAAGATTGCTTGTCCTCAAGCGATCCACTTCTATCCATAACAGAAGCATTTGTACATGGATACCAGTATCCCATACAATTTGATGTGCCCTTCATTTTGAATGGTCCTGAATGGATCCTTCAATACCTGGATCCCAAACAATCCTTTGACCAATCCTTCCTGGAATATATTTATTTGGATCCCAAACAATCCTTTGGCCAATCATTTCCCCAATGGATTCTCTTGGATCCCAATGCCACCTAAATCTTGGGACTTGTGGGCTATGGTACCATTTTAACCCTCTATCGTTGTCTGCACCAAAGGGCCCAAGCTGCAATATGCCCTCGGCTGTGAGTATCCTCCAAAGAATCAACCTATCGATAGAATACCAACTCATAATCTCTCACCAATCTTGACTTGGGGAGGGATGAATATCTGCAAATCTACTATGTCGATGTTGTTTGATGCTCAATTCATGCTTCTCTACTTGGTTACCCAACCTGATGCAGATGGAGAACTCTTCCCTTCTCTTCCCAATGTATAAAGGTGGGTTGTTGGTGTTGCAAGCCTTATCTATGTATTCCTGTAGAGTGCTGATATGGGACTCCCGATTGTACTCCTCATCCGGCCTTGTGAGGGACTTGAGTTTTTCCTCAATACTAGACATCTTGGTCGATGATTTGGCACATTTCCCTATGAGTTCCTCAATTTTTCTGTTCTCTTGTAAGACAGTGTCTCGGACTATCTAGACTCTTTGCTTCAACAACATAAGATCTGTCTTGAGATGCATGGTCCTCTCCTCATTTGATTCTCCTTGAGTGTATTCATCCTGGACCTCTTCACATGTGAGGATGAGTTGTCCATCCTTTCTGGTTGTCAAACATGGATGTACTGGTGGACTGTTGTCTATACTTGATTGCCCATACCCTTTATGGATGTCCTCCATTGTATTTATAGATTCAACTACCACATCATCAGGAGGAATTGCATCCTTCCTTTCGTCATGTACTTTTTCAAGTTGACTGATCAGCTTGTCCTACAAGTTTCTCTGAAGAGCATGGTGTTGTTGTTCACCATTTGTATTTGACTGCTCAGATCCTTCATAGGCCCTCTCCTGAAAACCAACGAACCCATCTATGGATGAATCCCCATGATCTGAAGAAGTCTCTAATTTTGCTATCCTTGTTGCCTCCTTATTATCTGGACATGAATGGTCAAGTGCCCAAACTGCCTTGCATAAAATTGGCATCAGATTGTATGGGATCCTGGTATTAATGTACAAATGCTTCTATTGTGGATAGAAGTGGATTGCTCGAGGACAAGCAATCTTTTGGCGGGAGGATTTGTAATATTCCCTTTCTTGATCCAGTCAAAGTAGATAGAATCAATCCATGGTACTTACTGTGGTATTTTCCCATGGTATTGACCCATGGTATTTCTTGTTGGTATCTTCCCATGGTATTGAGCCATGGTATTTCTTGTTGGTATTGAGCCATGGTATTTCTAAGTAGCCCGTTTATAAAAAGAGGAGGAGGAATACGAGAAACTCATGGAAAAACAAATTGGGATCTTTCTTTGTGATATTTTTGAGGGCTCAGGCGAGTTTTCAAGAGAGGATTTCAGGTGAGATCCTCAAGCTTCCTTCAGTGAGATTTGAGAATCTCACCCTAGTAAGCAAACCCAACTTCGGTGGTTTCTCTGATCACCCTAGCTGGTTTAGTTTATTTTATTTCTTCAATAAAGAGAGAATTGTGCATCATTTATCTGCTAGATCGAAGATACAGATTGTGCCTTGGGCTGAATAGTAATAAAGCATTCTCTTGAAGTCCATTTATGTGTATTTAAATGGAGATTCATAATACATCGTATGCACCTTTATGCTTATGGAGTTTATGGATATTTTAATCATGCACCTTTATGGATTTTATGGATATGGGTATTATAATCAATTTTATTCTCAAATTATTTTATGGCATTCTTTCCATATATTAAAAAGTATGTTACTCTAGTTTATCATTTTATCAAGCATCATTACAAAAGGGTGTCATTTCTTTACTGAAGCATATTACACAGACCCCGAGAAAGACAAGAGTGCAACCCATGGCATCTGGAGAACCCCCGTTGGAGCATCTACAATGGGAAGGAACATTAAGGAAAGATCAGCAGCTCACTCAGAGAGCTATTCATTCAGCAAGCTTCTCACTCAGAGAATAGGAAATAGTGAAGAATGCAACATCTAAAAGTCTTGTCTCCTCAATCCAGCTCCCGCAAATGCCTTGGAAACGATAGGTAAACATAGGTATAACTTCTCACCCCTCGCTATGCATCCATAATATCGAAAAATAATTAAATTTGTAGACTTAGAGTTTAAGGGGAAGAAAGGTGGCTAGTTAGCTTGGCCACCATCATGAAGTATGACTAGGGAGAACTGCAAAGTCACGCCAGCTAGGCATGCAAAAGAAAATAATTTAAATCAAGTGGAGTAGAGGAGAATGAGGGGAGGAAACATGTAATCCATCATGAATTAATAGGGAGAAGGAAACAACTGTCTACAACAGAAACTGGAGTTGAGCTGAGTTACATAAGCACTCAAAAATTAGTTGGGAAATCTAATAAAAGGAGATCTTGTGTCATCTAAACCAGTAAATTGAGAATTTCTGAGAGAAATAGACTGAAGGGGGGCGCAGCATAGCAATACCGAGAGTGGGTTGCGTATTTTAACAGTGTGCAACAACAACAATAGAACAACGTCACCCTACCCATGGCCTGGTCCTCTCTCGTAAATATGAGCACGGAAGCTTTTATAGCAATCCAAACAAGGCAGGATTCCACTCCTAGCCTTAGAGAAGAGGGAGAACCAATAGAAGAGGAAGAACCAGAAGAAGAAGAAGAGCCAGAAAAAAACCAGAAGAGGAACAAGAAGAAGAAGAAGAGGAAGAGACAAAGGGCCAAGGAAAAACATAAGAGATGGCCATAGAAGTCATAGAGACAGCAGAAAATGGGCAATAAAGAGAATCACAACACAACAACACATCCCCTCAATACAAAGAGGTAGTTGCCACCATAGCTCCTCTGAGCGTAAAGAGAAAAAGGCAGACCTCTATGTATTTCAGAGCTGACAAGAGTCAAAGAGAGCCAAAAACTCCTCCAATGAGCTCAATTATCATTGAATAATCACCAAGGGAAGAGGAAAGAATCGAAGAAATAGTTCTGAAGGAGCAATTGCACAAGGCACAGGCAGAGAATGTAGCACTAAATGAGCAATTGTAGCAAAAAGGGGAGCAAGTAGCCACCATGGTATAATTATGCATAGAAACCCTTCAGCACGGATTACGTTCTGACTCATATGTTGTGTACCTCAAGGAGAAATGGCTTCTATTTAAAATCAAAACTATAACCTCCCATGGATCACTACCTTTCAAAAATTGTAGGAAATTCATGAATTTATACAGGAAAGCTAACATGGTTGATCAAGTAAAGATGTCAAAGTTTTACGTGCATAACCTTGTGCTGAAAAATCTAGATACTTGGGACCCGAATCGTACAATGGGGGATATGCAGTTGATGGCTCTAGTATCTTGGATGGTGAATGAGGACACTAGAGCAAAAGAGATATGGAGGGTCATGGGAAGCAGAAATAAAGAACCCTTAACTGTCAGCCCAGAATTGTTCAGCCCAATAGGAGTCATCCTTAACTGTCAAGAGATTGAAAGGGACCCTGGACTGGTTGAACACTACCTTCAGACTCAAACTGATGTGATCGTCCACTTTGATGATGTTTCTAGGAAAATAGAATATAAGTGAATTATGGCCAGCCAAAGGAGATGGAATAGCCTCCCTTATAGCCTCCCTCACAGCCTCAAGAACAGGGAGTACCATACTCCAGAAATACCAAGGGGTGAATTGGAAAGGGCACCATTATACAAGAGGGCCATGAAAGTAAAAAAGATCCTATGGTTGGGACTACAACTCAACCCACCTTTGATGTTGGGGCTAATGATTAAAAAGAAACAGATGCACAAGATAGAGAATGGGAGAATTAAGAAAAGAATAATGGATTTTACCCACTTGGGGAAACTCCCACACTTCTTCCTCAAGAAATCGGGGGGGCTATTAAAGTCTTGAAGGAAATGTAGGAGGAGGATTAGCTGCTCAGAGGATGAGAAACCATTCAATAGGGGGGTAATGATGAGCTCCATCATTAGACATATTTGGAGGAGTTAATGGTCACCCTTTTTCTTTCCTAGATCTCTTTTTATTTCATTTTTATTATTATTTGGTTTTATGATGCTAGTAGAGGTGGTGATTAAGGCTAACATACTCTGAGTGCCTAATATGAGGTTGAGTGCAAAAAATCATGATTCATTAAATGTTTTTATAAGGATTTTATCATAAATACTTGGAGGAGACAACAAGGAGAAATTATTGGAGGAATGTCCACCCACCTTAACTCTCAAAGGTAGCCAAAGGATCCCCAAGGATTCTCTCCATAAATTCGAATTCCAAAGGTAGCCAAGCAACTCAAAGAGGAGTGCACTCAATCTTTGTTTACTTGGATTCAAGAGGACTCAATCACTATTTTATAGGGAGTTGTTGGTAGCTGCCATGTAGCATAAATAGAGCAGAGCTAGATCTTGGAAGAGTTAGTCGATTCTAGTTGAAAATTTGTTACAATTTATTGAGCTTTTTATTATTTTACTCAGTGATCAAACTTTCATAGATGTATGAGGTTATTCTTTTATGAAATGAGAATATTGATTTCATTTGGTTTATTTAAGTTTCAAAGAGCTAGGCTCGTGGTTTAGGGCCCACTCCATGTGCCTCGTCTTCTCTTTTGTTACTATATTTTCCTTTCTGCCATTAAGATAGTTTTCTTTCTGTCATTTAATTAAATCTTCTTCTCTTAGCTTCATCGCTACTTAGTTTTTTCTTTCAGTGTGCTGCTGTAGTTTTTCATTTTCTTGTGAGTAATAGAATAGCAGAGAAAAACAAAGAAAAGTTATGGATCAAGACCCCCTTCTCATCTCTGTCAATATAGCTCGAGGAGGGCAAACCTTCCCACAGGACCAAAAACTACTTTCTCTTCACTGTCTTGTAACACATTTCCTCTATTTTTCATACATGAATCCACAACTTTGTTTGTAGGAATAAGCATCAAAATCCCCCAGAAGATCATCAAGCCATCCCACTTCATTTCCCAACTCTATTTTCACACGTGAGCACTGTTGTTGCACCTCCATTACCCTCCTTTTTCTCTTATTTTCATCCATTGCCCCTTTTCATTCCCAAAATGCTTGAAAAGCCTTAGAATTAGACCTCTACCTTTTCCCCTCGAAACTCCCACTCGTCGTACCTCGCTCCATCGCAAATTGCAAATGCCTTGTGATATTTGTTAATGCTCTCTCATTCTAAGCCCGAATGTGATATCCCTTTCTACTTCCCTTTGCTTCTCTTTTATTAAAAACATTAAAAAACATTAGAAACCGAATTTTTTACCTTTGGAATTACCATTTCTCCTTTTCACAATCACATTTCCCATGTGGTCCTTGTTAACAGCTTCCACTTCCAAACCCCAATTGCGATATTCCTTTTTCCATCCTTTCTCCTTCGCTCCTCATTTCTATGTCAAAAACCTTTGAAAGAAACCTACTCTGCCTTTTTCTGAAAATCCCATCACTTTATTGGAATTAACAATATTTTCCATTTTTCATTAAGACTTATCACTCTGATCCACTAATCATGATATTACGATCGCGCTTCGCCACCAATCCCACCACCACGTCATGCCTATCAAAAATTTCATTTCTTCATTTTATCCCCATCATGTTTCACACTTCGCATTGTTTGGTTGGGTTTCATTAATACTTACCACTCTTTTCCAACCGATTGCGATATTGTTTCGCACTCTGCTGCTGGTTCTCCCGCCACGTCATGCATCACAATTGCAAACTGAAATTATTTCCCTTTTCTTTCAAACATTTACCGCTCTCTTTCGTTGATTGCGATATTGCAAAATTGCAACGTCGCAACTTTTACCTCATCGCATTTCCCAAACAACACTTCTCCATCCCTTTAAATTTGCGATATTGTGATTGCGATATCGCATATCGCAACTTTTTCCTCCATCACATATTTCAAGTTATTCCTCTCCAAATCCTCTTTGCACCATATTATAAGGTTTTATAATGTTTAAACACCCACTTTCCATTTCTAAGCCCTGTTTCGTGTGTTAAGCCCTCCATTAGCCTCTTTAGCCATGTTCTTTCCTCCAAGCTGGAAAATCACCACTTTTTCAAATAGGATTAATTCATGGATAGCTTATTTGCATGGTTAGAAGCATGGTATATAGACCATAAAATAAATAGAGTGCATTTATCCGTTTGGCCAAGTTAAGGGTGGTTTAGAATTAGTTTCATTTCTGTCATTTCTTTCTTGCAAATTAAATTAGTTTTGTTCCCGTCATTTATTTTCAGCAATATATTTTAGTTTCTTTTCATTCATGTATTTCCTTAAAATTAAATTAGTTTCATTCTTGTCATTTCTTTTCAGCAATATAATTTAGTTTATTTTCAGTCATTTCCTTTTTTGCAAATTAAATTAGTTTCAGTCCTGTCATTCATTTCCAAAAATTTCATTTAGTTTCCTTTCTGTCATTTCCTTTCAGCAATTTACTTTCCAATCCTTATCACAGTTTAAGAAATAACACCCTTTCATAAAGAATAAGAGGATGACATGAGTAGAATGCATCTTCTGTGTATATAGCACTGTCACCTCCAAGTTTGTATGAAACTCGGGTTGATAAAGTAAAGTAGGGCAACCCCTAGGAGTTGCAACCTTTTGGTGCAATACCAGGGCTCACCACTTAGAACAACATAAAGAAAGATATCTGACCTTTTCCTTAAAATGAATAGATCAACTGAAGAAAACCTATTTGTAATTTGTTCTATTTTCCTTGCCTCCCTTCATCACTCCGTCACTCTGAATTGAACTAAAATCGCTTGATTGGTACCTGCAATGGAAAACAAATGACAAAAAAAACATATAGGCAATATGATCTATTCAAGTTAAACAAATTGAATCAATTAGATTCGTAAATACACATATAAGATCATTGACACATGCATTAGGAAAGGAACAAATGTCTTTATTATGAAGTAGAAGAAGTACAACCAATTTATCGATTCGATGTCACTCCTCCAGCTTTAAGCCCATCCTCATCACACCTGGCATCATCAATCCAGCAACATAACATTACATGCATGATACCTCCAAGAGTTGTGATCTTGCGAGCATAAATCTACTTAATACAAATTATTTCTCTCTCGTTCACTATGATCAGTGCTCTATTTATAATTAGATGAAGGTATTTTGACATAAATGAATCATCTAATGGATTTTCCAAAAATGGGTGAACAGGTTTCCTTGTTGATGGGAATAGGAGGATAAAAGGTTTAATGGCTCCATGGTGTCCATATTCAAAGCTATCAGATGAGGGGAAAGTTGGAACAACTTCTAGAAGCCACTAGAGGTTGGGAATATTTTCGTAATCCAATGAAAAATTCACTCCCAGTTGACCAACAACCTCGAAAGTGATCCTAGATCCTCTGCAACACAACCTTGCATGGGAGTGGATGCTCTGCAAAGTAGTTACTGTAGTCTAAGGGTGTGTTGATGGATCAATGGGGCACTTCAACTGACATCTAAGTAGTGAAACTTTCATGAAGTAAAACCACCAATTGAATGAATTATTGTTTAGGGCATGTAGCAACTAATTTAGAGTATGGTAGACCCTAATAAATAATGATTTGTTTTTTTCAATGATGCCCAATTTTACTTGTAACACCAGCTATGGGAAGAGAAACATGAGAAAACATTATTATGTTGGCCAAATTTCTCAGAAGAAAACCAGCTTGTGTTGTCCAGCAGGAAGAGGAGTGGAAGGATTCAGTGGTTGGCCATCCAACACCTCAATCCAAGAGATAAGAGTTCACCACATGTCCATCAATCTATTATCATTTGAGAGGGAAGAGAGGCTTGCTGAAATATTGAGGGGAAGATACCCCCTTGTATTGGACATTAGAGCTCTGTAGCTCTAAGTATCCACTACAAGAGATTTGGCATTCTATATTCTACTACTACCAGCACCTAAGAAAGGGAGAGAGCTCTCCATTATTGATTTATTAGTGTGTTTGCTCTATTGAGCGCGTTTCTTGTATATGTTGTTCTGTTTTTGTTTATTTGTTTGTGTAGCATGATATGTTTCCATTTAACTTAGCTTATTACAGGTTGAAATTGTTCCACTAAAATTTGAAAAACCAAATGACCCATGACTTGCTTGTAGAAAGAAACCTCCCTATTAAGCACAATGTATTTTGTCTACCCTTGCACCAAATACACTACCACCCTCACGTATAATAATTTTTTTTTCTTGCTTGCATTTATGAACATTACTTGCATGTTTTCAGTATGCCTATTTAATATGAAGACACCAAAATAAGGAGTATGGATCAAAATTGATTCAATGTAGGCATGATTCCTAATTATTAAAAATTCGACATTGGTATTGAGTTTAATCATTCATTTTTATTGACAAAAAATAATATTATTTTTGTGTTCTTTCAGGTCCACTAATCATTAGGCCTATAATTCTTATGACAAAATATTCTTGTAAGTTATATTTATTTTATGGAAAATTGTGTCATTGGAAGCTTTAAATAATAGTAATTTTTTTTTTTGTTAATGGAGATTGTAGTAATATCCATAAATAATACTCTATTTTGGTTACTTTTAAAAAAATCATTGCAATTGTTTGAATCATTTGACCAATTACTCTATAATAAAGAAAACAAATTCATTGTATTTAAGGAATATCATCCATAAGATGAAAGAGTCTCTCTCTCTCTCTCTCTCTCTCTCTCTCTCTCTCTATATATATATATATATAGATATATATATATTATTTACTTGAATTCCCTACATACAATTTATAAATAATTTAAGTAAATAGGCCTATTAATTCTCTTCTACATGATATAGATTGTAATATTGGTATATCAATGTCATTTAAGTATGCTCATTCAACTATACTTAAAGTTTTCATCCATAGATAATATTTTTTGTTTGAGGTTTATGTCTAGATAACTTGAAATAATGAAAGGTGGGATATATGAGGTGTATATGAAATTCAAAATGGAAATATATATATAGATATATATATATATATATATATATATATATATATATATATATATATATACTTTTAAAATTTCAAATTAATTTTTATTTTTTTTTCAAATCAAGGTAAGGAAACTTTTCATATCATTATTATTATTTGTACATTTATTTTCTTAGTCATTTTTCTATACATCATGACAATTAACAAAATAAATAATGTAACATTTTTTCACCATATCATCATAATTCAAAAAAATAAATTTTATTATGCACGGACATATTTCCTATTTTTGAAAATTACATTTTAGTAGTCGATATTAAAAATATGAAGTTTTAGTTCTTGTGAATTATTTTGTTGCTTACCCAGGAGAAAAATTTCACTTAGAAGTGGCTCCCCATCCTCTTCAATTAGAATGGTACCTACCAATTAGATATTTTTACTTCTTACTCTACTTTCTTGTATTTATCACTTGTTCGACCTACATGCCTATACTATTTTGATTGTTTTCTTGCACTTATGAATATGACCGACATGTTTTCATTATGCCTATTTAATATGAAGGCACTAAAATAGACACTAACGATCAAAATTGATTCAATGTAGGCATGATTTCTGAGTATCAAAAACTCACTTTGGTATTCATTTTAAGCATTTATTTTTATTGACAAAAAATAATATTTTTTTTGTGTTCTTTCACATGTGCGCTAATCATTAGGCCTATAATTCTTATGACAAAATGTTCTTTTAAATAGTTTTTTTTTTTAATGGAAAATTGTCTTATGAGATGTTTTAAATAGTAGTAACTGGTTTTTTTGTTAATAGAGATTGTAGTAATATTCTTAAAGAATATGCTATTTTGATTACTTTTAAAAAATTCATTGTAATTGTTTGAATAATTGGAACAATCACTCTATAAGAAAAAAAAAAAATTTATTGTATTTAAGGAATGACGTCCAAGAGATGAAATAGTAAATGTTCCTATTGAATTCATCTACATGATTTCTATATAGATTATAAGTAATGGTGCAATTGAATTCCATACATATAATTTATTTATAATTTAAGTAAATATGCCTATTAAATTTCTTCTACATGATTCCTATATATATTTTAATATTGCCAAACCAATGTCTTTTAACTATTCTCGTTCAAGTATACTTAGAGTTTTGGTTTATAGATAAGATTAGTTGTTTGAATTTTTCATTCTACATAAATTCAAATAGTGAAAAGTATGATATATGAGGTATATATGAAATCCAAAAGTATTTTTCATTTTCATATGAAAAAATAATTTATTTTAAGTTGTAAATATTAAAAAACTAAAATATCATTAATCCCCAATGAGTTCTCTAAGAATATATCCCAAAAACTGTTGTCCATCTCCAAACCCAATGATCTCTATCAAAAATATTAAGAATACATCCCCCAAATGTTGATATCTCTTTCCTAGCACAACAAAAAAGGAAAGCTAATTGTCTCCAAATACATCAAAAAATCAAAACTAGTGCTACCGATTTTATGACTACAGTGCAAGGGATGCCATGCTTCCCCTTTATCACTAGTCCTTTCAGAAGTGACAATACCTTTTTTGGTGGAATGAACAATGAAGATGAATAAAATGTGAAGTCACTCTCATTACACTCATCCTCGTGCTCATATTCCTTTGGAGTCACCACGAAAACTATTTTAAAGACTCATATTAACTTCATTAAAACATCAAACATGGAAAATACTCATGGAGATAAGTAGTGGATAAGACACATCCTATAGGTATTTCACCATTCTCTATTGTAACTATCAATTTGAATATATTCCCAAATATTAAATCTATAGGTTGAAACGAACAATGAAACTGTGACAGCGAAGGGAGGCTCCACAGTCTGCAATATTAAGAAGTGATTCACATAAGGTTCATTAAAATTCACAACATGAATTTGTGTGTGAGAGTGTAGATTTCCAAAATTATTCATATGAAGATATTTTCAAAGGAAACTGTGTGGTGGATGTTTAATCTTGTCCAACGCTTCGGGTGGAAACTCATAGTCTGGACTTTGAGAATTAGACGATGAGTGAAGTATCCACACGAAACATTGAACAACCACCTATTTATTCCAAAAATTTCTCTCAATATGAAATCATGTATGATATGTATTATATTGGTTTTTAGTGAATTAATTTCATTGGCCTTACCCTAGGAAAGAATGATTTTTCACTTAAAAAACAAAAAGTTGCCAAGAGGGCATAGCAAAACGTTGCCACTTACCAGATTCCCCATAGATTGACATAGGTATACATCATCGTATGGCATAGCATAATTTGTTTTGAATGTTAAGGAATAAACATAAGTAACCTATAAATATTTCCAGTATCCCAGTGGCCCATCTCTTCTGCTGCAGAACACTGTATGGACCATTTTCTAGTGCATTTCTCGAAAAGGCTGGTTGCTCAGGTATGAAAAATAGAGAATTCCAACCCATGTAATAAATTTTCAACCCAGTCATACCATCCTCAACTGTTGATCCATACATCCATCCTATATGCAACATATAATCAATTCATTCTTATTCATTGATATATGAGATGTCTTGCCTATTTTTTATAGAGTGTTCATTAAAAGCGTGGAAAATGAAACATGGATGAGAAAATAAGAGAGAATTTACGTGCATTTATAAAATATTAATCGAATGATGAACTCTTATCTACATTGTAGTGGAGAAAATCAATAAATTGTCTAATCTTATTTCAAGAATCCTAGATTTAGGAAATATTCTTAGAAAATAATTCATATTCATTTAAGTGAAACAATTATTTCATTTTTTGTATAAAAGTTCAGAAATATTCTTGAAATCTATAATCCAATTATATTCAACTCAATAACTTTTTATCATAAAAAACTAAAATACCCCGCACAACCTATACCACAGGTCAATTTAGGTGGTTTTATTTTATCAATGGTTAACTTCACTGATTGTGTGATAAGCTAAGCACATGTACTAGATGCAATTGAGGAGGTTCATGGAAAACATTGTTAGACACCCAATCCTTGTGATTGAGATTTAGGTTTGTGTCCATTATTGAGACTAGTTATTAGAGTCCAAGAAAACTTGGAAGCCGAATCAAAAATTCAAATCCTATTGTATTTATTTGTACACTATGTACATCATTTTTTGACACCATTCTTAATATATAATTGAATTAGTTTCTAATATTCTGTGTTTAATAGTGGTATCCGAGCATGATTTATCTGCTCTATTGAATAAGTGATCCAGGTGGATATCGGTGGCCACACACCTATTCCATTTGGACCCACAACATCAATTCTTTCAGTTTTTCAGCTTCAGCACAATTTACTATTTTTAGCAGGTTTTCGGGTCTTGCACTCCCAAAGCCATTTTGGGGCCCTAATGATCCAGGTGGATATTGGTGGCCACCCACCTATTCCATTCGAACCCCCAGCATCAGTTCCTTTAGTTTGTAATTTTTAGCACAACTTACTATTTTTAGCATTTTTTGGGTCCTGAACTTCTAGAGCCGTTTTGAGGCCCTAAACGACATTTTTTGGGGAAACTGGGAGAAACATGGATCTATAGATTGATTTTTCTTACTCAGAATTTGCAGCCCATGGATAGATATTTATAGCGAGATATTGAGCGCGTCAAACAAAGATCGTATGCCAGAGTTACGTCCCTGGGAAGTTGAAACACCAATTTACCCAAATGGGTTAGGTTTTTGGATGTTGAGGGTTTTACATTGTTTCTCAACAATAAATAGGCCTTTGAGCCTCATTGTAATAAGATTCAGGGGTTGGTAGCCAACACATCTCTTCTGAGAGATAAGCGCTACCAATGCCCTAGCTCAATGTTCCCATCATTTCAGTTATGTAACACAGTGGAGGGGCCTATAACCATCACATATCTTACAAGGGATATGATACCAGTGCCCTAGCTTGTCCATTTCCATTATTTCTATAAGCATGTTTCATTCAGTTGTTTTGTAACACAATTCAGAGGCCTGTAGCCGCCACATCTCTTGTGAGAGATAAGCCTACCAACACCTTAGCTGTTTATTTCCATTATGTCTGTAAAAAAATTTCAGTTTTGTAACACAGTTCAGAGGCCTGTAGCTGCCACATCTCTTCTCAGAGATACGCTACCAGCACCCTAACTAGTTTATTTCAATAATTTGTTTTAATAAAATGAAGCATTATTTCTGCTGCATCTCTGTATTTATGGATATATTTCTATTCTGTTTCATTCCTGCATAAATCCGGATCAGTGGTATCAGAGCGGTCTACTCTTTCTCTTTTTTTCTTTTCATGTCCCCAACGGGGCCAGGGTATAAGGATTTCAACCTTGTGAACCCCGATGACCCCCCATGGCAAAAGGAAAGAAAGATGAGGAAGCAGGAGATCCTACCAAAATATTGCTCGAGGAGGCCCTCAAGAAACAAAGGAACATGATGATGGATAACTTTTCCCAAATCCTTCAATGGCTTCCCACCGGTGGCACATCTACATCGAGCACATCCACCAACAAGTCTGTGACAATCTGGACAAATCCAATACCAAGTTCAGCAGATTTTTCCCCTCATGGAGGAGCTTAACACAATGGGGACCATTTCTTCCTAAGGAGGGAGGAATGATCCAAGTGGATATGAGTGGCCACCCACCTATTCCATTTGGACCCGCAACATCAATTCTTTCAGTTTTTCAGCTTCAACACAACTTACTATTTTTAGCATGTTTTCGGGTCTTGCACTCCCGGAGCTATTTTGGGGCCCTAATGATCTAGGTGGATATCGGTGACCACCCAGATATTCCATTTGAACCCCCAGTATCAGTTCTTTTAATTTGTAAGTTTCAACACACTTACTAATTTTAGCAGTTTTTTGGGTCTTGAACTTCCAGAGCCGTTTCGAGGCCCTAAACAACATTTTTTTGGGGAAACGAAGATCAACATAGATGTATAAATTTATGTTTCTCACTCAAAAGTTGCAACCCTCAGATATATCTCTCTAACGAGATATTGAGCGTGTAAAATGGAGATTGTATGCCAAAGTTACATCCCTGGGAAGTTGAAACACCAATTTACCCAAACGAGACCCACAATTTTGGCGCTTCATCTCCTAGGGTTAGGTTTTTGGATGTTGATGGTTTTAAATTGTTTCTCAACAATAAATAGGCCTTCGAGCCTCATTGTAATACAATTCAGGGGCTGGTAGCCAACACATCTCTTCTTAGAGATAAGTGCTACCAGTGTCCTAGCTCACATGTTCCCATCATTTCAGTTCTATAACACAATGGAGGGGCTTGTAGCCATCATATCTCTTCTCAGGGATACACTGCTAGTGACATAGCTCGTCCATTTCCATTATTTCTATAAGCATGTTTCAGTCAATTTTTTTGTAACACAATTCAGAGGCCTGTAGCCACCACATCTCTTCTTAGAGATAAGCCTACTAGCACCTTAGTTGTTTATTTCCCTTATTTCTGTAAACAACTTTCAGTTCTGTAACACAGTTCAGAGGCCTGTAGCTACCACATCTCTTCTTAGAGATACGCTACCAATGCCCTTGCTAGTTTATTTCAGTCATTTGTCTTAATAAAATGAAGCATTATTTTTGCTGCATCTCTCTATCTATGGCTATATGTGTATTCTGTTGCGTTCCTGCATAAATCCAGATCAATAAGTGAGTCAATCACTTTGTGTCCTTCCTGAATAACATAAGCATGTCCGTCCATGGCATGTTGCTAATTGAGGCATGATGAATCTTGATAACCATTTGTGATTTTATGAACCTCAAGGATGAAGAGTGAAAAGGGTTTAAATATCCCATAAGAGTATTGTTGATCATGAAATAAATTTTTTGAGACTTGAAGATGTGGACACTACTACTAGCTAAGAAGCTAAAGGTTCGTTGTTAGCACATGAGTTGGATGAAATGGAGGAAAAAATCCTCTTCTTTGTTGTTAGAAAAAATCCATAAGTTTGTGAACATTTATGATCAGCTTTAGACCAGACCAGTCTCATACTTTCCACTTTGTGATGGGGGTATCCTAGCAGGCCTACTCCCTTTTTCTATCTTCTTCCTAGCAAATAAATTCTCTTTGTTTGCCGCAAAGGTTTCCAATTTTGATATGTTGTAAATATTTTCGAATATCAAGATCGGGTTTGTTTTTGGTATTCTTCATTGTGGGATTGCAACATCCATGATGGTCATTCTCGAGCTCATAAGTAGAGATCTGAAGGAATTAATGTCGTATGATCGTATGATTGGCGATTTTGGGGGCTTTTCCTTTCTCTTTCCATGGCAACACTTATATCAAGGTTTTGTGCGTATCCATTCTTTCCCCTATAAATATCAGTATTTATTTTGTTTATGAGGTTTTGTTTTATTTCTAGAGGGTAGAAAGTTTGACTGTAGTTAGGATAGAGGAATTTCATTCAAATTTAAGCTTGGAAATGTCAAATAATAAATAAGGAATGCATTGCTCTACATTTTTATTACTTTGATTTGAATGTATAAGAAATTTGAAGGAAAGCTCAGGATCAACATTGGATGACTTAATCAAGAATATTTTTTGCAACAGATCAAATGTGCAAGAAAACTGTAAAACTATAAATATTGTGGAAATTCAAGTGGTTGTGTCCTTTCCGGTAACAATTTCTCTTCTTAGAAATTATTATACAACCATTTTGAGGATCTACATAATATAATTGTCTACAAGCATTTTATCCCCTTACTAAGCTCAGAACGCGCACAAGGACAAAGCACACATCATGGATAATTGCTTATTTTTCTTTATCTATTTTAGCAATCAAATTGAATTTAAAAATCAAATCTCATCCATCGTTGGAATGCTAAGGAACACTACAGTTTGAACAATTTTTCATATCCAAACTATTTAAAATGAAACACCGATATGTTCTGGAATGATATCACATTGATGCAATTTATTGTCCACATGAATTGAGTTAAGTGAAAAAAAATTATAATCACGAAAAATATGAGGTAGTGGTATGAATTTCTCCAAGAAGTAGGCAACAAACCCACAGTTGGAGCCTTCATAGGTGTGACATTAGAGTGGTGACCATAGTTCGAATTCTAGACTCTGTGTTATTTTCATGTCTGATTGATTCATCTATTGCAATAGAGTTGGACTCAGGATGGCTAGATTATAAAGACAATATATGAATATATATTAGAGAATTGAGTTAAATTGAGTTTTAATTTATGCTCGGCATTGAAATCGTGGAGTTTAGGAAGGCACAATTAAGTGTTTAATTTTTAAAGGTGAAGCATGTGAAAACATGTGTTGTGACTAAGTTGCATTGATATTTCCAATGCGGGTCGGCAAGCTTAAAACTTTTTGATGTTGATATTGTAGTTTCTTCATCGATTTTACCATTACTTTCTTGCATAGTGAAATCAAAAGTTTCTGTGTTGAATAGATTGCATTGTGCAGAGTGTGGTTGTTGTGGCGGATGTCTGCTCCCAGATTTTATGAACAACATTTTTGTAGAACTTCCAGAGGAGAGTTGATTGAAAGAATTACAAAGGAAATAGTGCCCTATCTTGAAGGCTTGAAGGTAGTCAGATCTATTGGAGACTTATGCATTTTATATATTGTATTTTCCAAATTTGACTACAAATTATCTTTTATATTATATTATAAGTGGGGGTGGACACCCTTTTCAAAGTTGCTTGTTTTCTAATAGCGAGTTAGAATTTGATTACAAGTTCTCTTTGATAGGAAAAGCTGGAGAAAATGGCTAAAATCAATTATTTCTTAGAGTTATTAAGCAGTACAATGCTGTCTACTATTCATAATAGTGTCGAAATCATCAAAGACACCATGTCTGACATTAGAAATTGTTTGTAAAATGCACATGAGACATTTGAATTTCTCCAAATAAAGTTACAGTTATAGAGAGACAAACTTCAAAAGGAAAATTGTGACTTTGAATTATTTTTTGTTAAAGCAACTGGTTGTTTGAGTCTCACTCCCATCACTAGTCAGGTATGGAACAAAACATTTCAGGAGCAAACTTGGATGTTGTTGATATTTTTGATGTGAAACCTGCAATTCCCAAAACATTCATTAAACCTTGGGAATAAATTGGGCACAACAAAGACAGAACTATGTAGGATACAATAAGGATGTTTATTTTCATGTTCATGATTTTTCCAAGCCTTACAATTTCATAGTGTTGGATTTTTGGGTGACATTGTTCCACAACCTAGAAGATGTCAACATTGTGAAAAAGGTGGACATGAGAAAGATCATTGTTATGATCTTAATCCTTGTGAAATTTGTAAGAAGAAGAATCATAATTCAAAAAAATGTTTCAACCATAAGACTACTGCAAGAGAGAAAATTAATTGTGGATGGATTGCTTCTTGGGATTGGTCTAAAATTGCCAAGAATATTTTTAAGTCATATAGGAGGATATGTTCGAGAGTATTGACCAACATTGCAGTAAGGATTAACTCATCTTCTCACCCTGTATCTGACAAGGGGGGAGTTGATAGAATTGATTATTTTTTAAAGGTTTGAAGATTTTTCAAGCGAATCTAAGTAAGAAATAATCAGATTTTTACTGCTACAGGCTAGAGACCGAGTTCAGAAATCAGATTCAAAGTTGTATATAGAGTTTTATTTATTTATTTACCATGATAATTATACTCTAAGAGCATGATTGCATGTTTTTAGCATGCTAATATTTGTGAAGAAGAACTTCCACTAGCAAAATATGCTAGAATAGGAATTGTTCCATGAACTGCTTTGATAGTTCCAAAGTTAGTTTGTTTGAGGAACTAGTATGATAGTTCTTGAGTTGGTGGTCATTCTTATACCATTAGTGGTTGAGACTTCCAGTTCTCCCACCTTTTGTCTCATTTGTGGTTTCTCTTAAAAACCACCAAAGATCTTATTCAACCATTGGTTGTCACACATTTTTACATTTGTTAGCTCTCATTATTGGACTTAGATAAATCCATTCAGATTAAGGGGGGGATGTTAGACACTTAATCCCCATGATTAAGATTTTGGTTAGTGTGTGTTATTTAGATTAGCTATTAGAGTCCAAGAAAACCTGGAAACTGAGTCAATAGTTTTCTTTATTGTATTTATGTGTACACTATGTACATCATTCTTTGACACCATTCTTAATATACAGTTGAATTGGTTTCTAATATTGTGTGTTTAACGAACATTGAATGTGGTTTTTGGGCCTTTATGCTATTGGATGTAATGAGTAATCAATCCAAGTTGGTGTTAAGTAAAACAATTACTTCCTTCTTTTGATCAATATTCAAAAATATTTCTAAAATCTACAATTTAATTAAATTTAAGTTTTGCCTCAGAAATATTTTTGAAATCTACAATTTAATTAAATTTAACTTTTGCCTATCAAAATTCAGAAATATTTTTGAAATCGATAATCTAATTAAATTTAACATCATCAATTTTAATTATGAAAAAAATAAAAATAAAACCTAAAATCATGTACAATGTACAACACAAGTAAATTTAGGTGGGTATATTTTATCAAGGGTTAACTTCTTTGATTGTCCGATAAGCTAAACACAGGTACCAAAAATACTTGAGGTGATTCATGAATGACATTGAATGTGACTGTGGTGCATTCAGAATATTCAATACACTTTGTTATAAGGACAATTGTTTCTAATTGTTTTCTCCAAAACTTTGTTTGGTTTTGTCTTTGATGAGGTTACTTTTTTTGACACATTGAAAACTAATGGTTATTGGTTTTTATTTTGATAAATTGTAGTCGTGATATTTTATACTAAAATTGGAGTTTTCAAATAACTTGTAAATCAAATTTAAGTAGATTCTATGTGATCATTCTTTGTCAATTACATATTAAATAAAAAAAATAAAATTAATTAAATTAATAATAAATATGAATGAAGTTATTTAACTTCTATCATATCTATTAAAAATATTAAATATTTTTAATTTTAAAATTTAATTATGTTCAAACTACATATATCACCTTAAAGATAAAACAATTAAGTGAAATTACACTAAGTGAATTTGATTGCATAAATTTAATGAGGTTGTGCAATTCATAAAATACATATTCCTTAATATTTTGGAAATCCAATAAATCTTAACAAAATTAACCTATCACTTCAATTTTTTAATAATTTTTCAAAATATTTTATTTTAAAATTACAAAACTATTATTTTAAACAGATTTGATAAATTTTCAAAATATTTTATTTTAAAATTTCAAATTTTGATAAATAAAAATAAGTATAAAAAATAAATCAGTAAAATTTGGAAATATTCTAAAAGACTAAATATTCTATAACCTAAATTAAAATCCACATAAAGACAGACCCTGCAATGCTAGAAGGGTGCTTATTTAGCTCGTAATACTCTATCCATTGCATTGAAAGAACTTAGATATAATTTTGCATTGAACTTGGATAAATATAATTTTGCCAAAAGATGTGAGGTCACCACTAGCTTTATGCTCTAGAGAACCTAGGCAATCACGGTCCCAGAATAATAATATTTGTTGTTGCAAACGGCGTCAGAATAAAGTTTCAAAATAATAATTTTTGTTGTTAAAAACGGCGTGAGAATAAAGTTTACAAGGGTCAAAATGGATGCTATCCCAGGGTTTATATTCATAAGTTTACAAGGGTCAAACTGGTTGCTATCCCAGGGTATTTATTCATAGGATCCACCAATAA
>CM076570.1:1615818231-1616044469 GCA_034641835.2 Pinus albicaulis | reverse complement strand
AAAAATAATATGGTAGTTGGTACTATAATAATTACGTAGGTTATAATATTAATTAAGGGATATTAATTTAATCAATCATGACTAGTATACATGATTTCTTGGCATTATGATGTATGTGTTGTCCTTAATGGAAGCCAACTTGTAGCCAGATAAGTATGTGTTGACAAGATGAGTACACATGCTAGTTTAAAGGTGAAAAAGTGATTAAATAGAGTAAAAAAATGATTGGACAAAGGTATACAGGTCGAAGACAGAAGAATTATAAAGGTGAACATTTGAAGAAATATACGTGGGTCCTATGAGGCAATGTTGCGTACACACACACGGGTATGAAGAAAAAAAGCAACATAAATTTGGTGCACTATGATTCACTAAATACCAAGGGTCTTTACCATGGTATTAGCCCACAATATTGATCAGAGTAACGACTCTTTGATCCCGTCAAATATTACCATCGACACTAGTGTGGTTTTTACCTGTGGCATTAGCTAAGGCCTAAGTTATATAAGGAGGTGAAGATCAAAGTGATAGGGTTTGCATGAGTGAGGGTGATTGATGAATACATCGATATGAAGCATGATTGTATGCTATGGGCTATAGATGAGTGGTTGATCTGAAATAAATATGCACCTGAGAATATAATGATGGATTAGGATCATTAGACCTGAAATGATTATGAATTGTATGATCTACTTATGGGTTCATTCAATCTGGGATTTGACGTGTGTTTATTACTATTTATGTCATGATATGGTATGTATAAAGTTTTGATGTGTAGAGAAGTTGTGAGTTGAAAATTTCATATCTGTACATGGGTTTTTCATGGGTAAGGCGCATACACACGCGTGTTATCTTCTGAGAAGTAGCATATATATTCTGCAGTATGTTGAGATCTGTATGTAGGTTTGATTCCTGAGAAGCACATATACAAACAGAAATTATTTATGAAAAATGCGTATGAAAGCTATGGTTTTTGCTGAAAAATGTGTCTGATAAGTCTATACAATATTGTTGTGTTTCTATTGTCTATCAATGAATTCTTCATTTAGATCTTGGTTGTTTGAGTATTGATGATTCTACTAGTTGTATGTGATTGAATATGTGTGATTGTTTGTTTGATATATTGATTTAGTGATTTGTTGAATGATTTGGTATACTGATAATTTTTAGTTTTGGTATATGGTATTGGACTTAAATGATGGTAGTGGGTTAAGTCTGAAAATTTGACGAAAATTGGTCTACAATTTGTGATGTGTTGAAGTAGGTGGTCGTGCACTTATAACAACAAAAAGAAAGATAGGTGCTTTCCCTAAGTGTGGTGGTGCACTTAGTGATGAGCTCCATCATTGGACATATTTGGAGGGCTTAATGGTCGCCTTTTTGCCTTCATAGATCTCTTTTTTCTTGCATTTTTATTATCATTTCATTTTATGATGCTAGTATAGGTGGTGATTAAGGCTAACATACTCTCAGTGCCTAAGATGAGGTTGATTGCAGAAATTCATGATTTATTAAGAATTTTTAAGGATTTTATCATAAAGACTTGGAGGAGATAGAAAGGAGAAATCATTAGATCATTTTCCACCCTCCTTAACTTTCAAAGGCAGCCAAATTATCCCCAAGGATTCTCTCTAGAAATTCGATTTCCAAAGGAAGCAAAAGGATCCCCAAGGATTCTCTCCAGTCATTCGAATTCCAGAGGCAACCAAGCAACTCAAAGAGGAGCACACTCAATATTTGTTTACTTGGAGTCAAGCGGACTGAATCGCTATTTTCTAGGGAGCTGTTGGTAGCTGCCCTATAGAATAAATAGAACAGAGCTAGAGCTAGGAAGAGTTAGTCGATTCTAGTTGACATTTTATTACAAGCTATTGAGCGTTTTATTATTTCACTTAGTGATCAAAATTTCATAGATGTATGAGGTTATTATTTTATGAAATGAGTAGACTAATTTCATTCGACTGAGTTAAGTTTCAGAGAGCTAGGTTCCTGCGTTAGGGCCCAATCCATGTGCTTCATCTTCTCTGTCGTTACTATCTTTTCCTTTCTTTCATTAAGCTAGTTTTATTTTTGTCATTCAATTAGTTCTGCTTCTCATAGTTTCATCGCTGCTTAGTTTTTTCTTTCAATGGGCCCCTGTAGCTTTTTATTTGCCTGTGAGTAATAGAATAAAGGAGAAAAACCAAGAAAATATATGGATCGAGACCCCCTTCTCATCTCCGTCAATAGAGCTCGAGGAGGGCAAACCTTCCCACAGGACCAAAAACTACAAGCATCAAAATCCCCAGGAAGATAACGAAGCCATCCCGCTTTATTTCCTAGCTCTGTTTTCATGCCTGAACACTATTTTTGCACCTCCATTTCCCTCCTTTTTCTCTTATTTTCATCCATTGTAATTCGAAATATTTTCTCTTTTTCGTTAAGAATTACCGCTCCAATCCGTCGATCCTGATATTGTGATTGCGCTCTGCCGCTGGTCCCACCACCACATCATCCCTATCGCAAATTTCATTTCGTCATTTTATCCCCATCGCAGTTCATACTTCGCATTGTTTAGATGGGTTTCGTTAATACTTACTGCTCTTTTCCTACTAATTTCAATATTTTTATTGCACTATGTTGCTGGTCCTCTTGCCAGATCATTCATCGCAATCGCAAACCGCAATTCTTTCCCTTTTCTTTTAAACACTTACCACTCGCTTTTGCCGATTGTGATATTATGAAATCACAACGTCGCAGCTTTACCTCATCGCATTTCGCACTTCGCTCCCGCTCCTGAAAAACACTTCTGCATCCCTTTAATTTTGCGATATTTCAATTCCAATATCGCATATCGCAACTTTTGCCTCCATCGCATCTCTGCCATCGCATATTTCAAGTTATTCCTCTTCGAAGCATCTTTGCGCCATATTATAAGGTTTTGTAAGGTTTAAACCCTAGCTTTCCACTTCTAAGCCATATTTCATGTGTTAAGCCCTCCATTAGCCTCTTTAGCCATTTTCTTTCCTCAAAGTTGCAAAATCAACACTTTTTCAATTAGGGTTAAGTCATGGATAGCTCAGTTGTATGTGTAGAAGCATGGTAGATAGACCATAGGATAAATAGAGTGCATTTATCCGTTTGGCCAAGTTAAGTGTGGTTTAGAATTATTTTCCTTTCTGTCACTTCTTTCCTGCAAATTAAATTAGTTTCTTTCCTATCATTTCTTTTCAGCAATATAGTTTAGTTTCATTTTTAGTTTCATTCCAGTCATTTCTTTTCAGAAATATAGTTTAGCTTCTTTTCATTCATTTCCTTTTATGAAAATTTAATTATTTTCATTCTTGTCATTCCTTTCCATAAATTTAGCTTAGATTCCTTTCTATCATTTCCTTCCAACAATTTACTTTCCAGTCTTGTCCTTATCACAGTTTAAGAAATAGCACCCTTTCATAAAGCAGAAGAGGACGACATGATCAGAATGCATCTACTATGTATATAGCAATGTCACCTCCAATTTTTCACGATCCCCAGGTTGATAAAGTAAAGTAGGGCAGCCCCTGGGAGTTGCAGCACTCTTGGTGCAATACCAAGGCTCACCACGTTTTGGAACCGTTGCCGAGAAGGTGTCTAGTAGATGCTTTAATTTTGTTTTTAGCATTATTTTATGCTTTCTTTTCTTTACATATCATTTCAGAAATTTTGAAAAAATTACAAACATATTTAATTACATGCCTCATAGGACTAGGAATACTCAAAGACAAATCTTACCTAATACCCCCACATCACCTCCTAGCCACCCTTCACTCTTCTTCAGTGGTAGTGAGATTGAACCCCCTATAGGAGAGCCTTCTGAATACTTTGAGGATCCTATTTGGGAAGAAGAAGAAGACCTTGTTTCAACCGAGGGACTTGCTTCACTTATCTTAAACATGGCTGGGATCCAGAGAGCCTTTCCGATAAGAGAGTTAGATGGGGAAACTAAGATGAAAAATATTAGCCCTTCATCTCTTCCACACTTCCATGGAATTATCTTTGAGGACTCTAACACATTCATGTTTGAATGTGTTGTTGTTTGTAGGACTTATGACTACACCTCTGATAATCAGAAGTTGAAGCTATTCCCATCCACCCTTAAGGATGCAGCCTTGCGCTAGTTCATGGGTCTGCCTGGGCTCAACATCACTACCTAGGAATAGATCGAAGAGACCTTCAACAAAAAGTATAAAGACTATTCTAGGTCCAAGAAAACTAAGGATGGCATATTCAGGATGACTCTAAGGCCTGATGAATCCCTAGAGGACTATGAAGAGAGGTTTCAATTAAACCATAAGAGAGCCAATTGTACTCTTGATCCTGCATTACTTAAACTTGTACTTCTTCGAGGGATCAGAGAAGAGATGATAAAAACCTTGAATATGCTACCAGGAGGAGATATCTACCAACAGCCTTATGAGACAATAAAAAATATCCTCTAGAACCATTCTAGGGCATTTAGGAAGATGTGCAGAGCTAGCGAGAGTACATCCAATACCCCTTCCTCTTCCGCCTCCATCAAACGTGAGATTGGAAACATGATAGAGGAGTTCAAGAGTGACATGTTGCACACCTTTTCTTTTAAAATGGACACAATGCAGATCAAAAGGAAGCAAGAGGAAGCAGAAAGAGCCCTAGCCATATTTTGTCCTAAATGTACACGAAAGCACCCAAGAAATGAATTTCCCCTGAATGTCATAGAGGTTTTCTTAGTCTGTGAAGATAATCATGCCACAAACAAGTGTCCCTCCTTACCTAGACTTAAGGTTGTATATCAAGGTGAGGAAGAAATGCTAAAGAAACTTTGTTTAATCACCCAGAGAAGGCCTTAAGGCCCTCGACCATATCAACAAGGTATGCAAGGTGCACCTTACTCTTATTATCACAACAATCAGAGTGCACCCATGCAAACATGGTACACCCCAACTCCTCCATCCTAGTCTACACCTCATACTTGGCCTTACAACCCCTCATATCATCCTCAGCTAGTAAACCAACCTTTCCAGTAGTATGTTCCACAGCAACCTCAGTGGAACAATCCATCCGAAGTATGGAGGCCTCAAAAAAATCAAACACCTGCTCTAATGCCTCCACCCCAACCTCAACCTCAGCTTTCTCATGTTGCTCCACCTATCCTACCCCAAATACCTCCACAACCCAATCCAAACCCGAACAACAGATCAGAAAATAGGCTCCCAATGGAGAATCATCCTATATAGCTTATGCCATGGAGATACAGGAGGTTAATATCAGGTTGGGAAGATTACTCCTAGACAACCATCCTCCATCTCCACCCGTAGAGGTTGAGGAGGAAAAGGAAGAAAGTAATACTCAGATCTAGCAACCTCCTTTTCCTAAGCACTTGATCCACCCTAGTCAACACACCCCAAAGAAGACTGAACTCCTAGGATATTTGGAAAATTTGTGTGTAAAGATACCACTTCTCTAGGCCATTAAGGATTTCCCTATATACAATAGGCGCATCAAAGAAAAGTGCTTCAAGAAACCTGGGAGAAGAAAGAGAGATACCCCCACCATCAATGTGGTAGGACAACTGTCTGACCTAATGCTGGGAAGGGTGATATTTCCAAAGTACCTGGACCCCGGGAGTGTAGTTGTTGATGTGCATATAAATGGTGTCATAGTCCCCAAAACTCCGATTGATCTAGGGGCTTCCATCAACGTCTAGACTAAGGAAACTATGTTAAAACTCAATCTCCATGGGACTTTGAGGAAAACCACAACAATTTTGCAACTTCCACATCGGTCCATAGTAACTCTAGAAGGAATTTTTGAGGATGTCATGATTACCATTGACTCTTGGGAGTATCCTATAGATTTCGTTGTCCTGCAACCAAAAACAAGTTTAATGGTTATCCTCTCATCTTAGAGAGACCTTGGTTAGCCACTACAAATTCTTATATTAGTTTTCAGGCCAAAAACATGACTATAAAAATTGGGCCTCTGCCTAAACATCTAGTGTTATATCCTCCAGCCCAACCTTACATTGATCATCATCTCCCTATATGGTTGGAGGATGAAGAATATGAGTTATATAAAACTTCCCCTATGTGTACCGTAGATGCTATTCTTAGAGGGGGACATCTTGATGAATATGAACTCATCGACCATGTCGTTCAGAACCAGTCCTCCACTAACATTCCTCTTGAAACCTTAGTCAAAGAGTCTAAAATCCAACATTGGATGGAAGTGCACTCAGTTGATTCAACCTCTGAAACCACCAATTATATTGAGTTTGGTCCATCTAGATCTCTAAAAATCAACCCAGACCTCTCGAATGAAGAAGAGAAGTAGCTATGCCAGCATTTGAAAGAAAATATTGAAGCATTTTCTTGGGATTACAAGGATATGAAAGGGGTGCATCCTTTAGTATGCAGACATCACATTTACATCAAATAGGGATGCAAGCCTGTGGTACAACCCCAAAGAAGGATGAACTCGGCTCTGAATGACATAGTCAAAGAAGAGTTGCAGAAACTATTGGATGCAGGGTTCATATATCCTATATCTGACAGTGAGTGGGTATCTCCTCTTTTCCTAGTCTCGAAGAAGAATGGGAAGTTGCGAATTTGTGTTGATTATCGAGAAATTAACAAAGCCACCAAGAAATACCACTTCCATTTTCCCTTTATAGACCAATTCCTGGATGGCCTTGTGGGGAGGAAGTTATTTTCCTTCTTAGATGGGTTTAGTGGGTACAATCATATTCAAATCAGCCCTGAAGACTAGGATAAAAGTACTTTCACCTACCCTTGGGGTACCTTTTCTTATATTGTCCTACCCTTTGGGTTGTTAAATTCCCCAGCTACCTTCGAAAGAGCTTGCCTGAGCATATTTTCTGAGTTAGTCCATGACTTCATCGAAATATACATGGATGATTTCACAGCAAACGGGGATGACTTCCAAGAATCCCTCTCCAATTTGGGTAAAGTACTAAGAAGGTTCATTGCCTTGAATCTCTCCTTGAGCCCACAATAGTGTGAGTTCCTGAAGAAATCAGGGGTTATGTTAGGACACTCCATATACCAAGCAGGAAAATAGGTAGAACTAAACAAAATCACCATCATCAAAAGGGTACGTGCTCCTCAAAAGCAGAAAGATTTCAGGAGTTTCTTAGGCTTAGCTGGTTACTATAGAAGGTTCATCAAATATTTCGGCAAGATAGCTTTGCCATTATTTAGGTTATTGGCCAAGGATTCTGAGTTTTGTTGGTATGGTCCTTGTCAAGAGGCTTTTGATCTCATTAAGGAATAGTTGACTACTGCCCGCATCCTCTGAGGTCCAAATTGGACTCTCCTTTCTACATCCACACTGATGCATCAGAAAAATCTGTAGGGGAAGCATTAGGACAACTAGAGGAAAAAATATTTTATGCCATTTATTTTATCGGCAAGAATTTTTCCAAGGCTGAGCTGAATTATACTATTACTGAGAAGGATATGTTAGCCATTGTCCATGCATTGAACAAGTTAAGGCATTATGTAACTGGATACCAGACCTTTGTTCACACTGAGCATGAAACCATCAAGTATTTAATGAACAAACCAGATGTTAATTCTAGGATAATTATATGGTTGTTACTTTTGCAGTAATTTGATTTGACTATTATTGATAAACCTGGAAAAGAGAATTTTGTTGCAGATTTTTTGTCCGGGTTATCTTTCCCTGCAAATAAAGAATGAATGGTTGATGACCAACTACTAGATGAGCATATCTCTGCTATATCAACACTCTCACCATGGTTTGTTGATATAACCAACTACTTGGTTGCTGGGAGACTCCCTCCTAATATTTCATTCAGGGAGACGAGCAGAATCATCAGAAAAAGTGCCCCTTTCACATGGATTGGGGGAAACCTTTTCAAGTTAGGCCTTGATAAAATCCTAAGGATATTTGTGAGCGAGGAAGAAGTTTTTGATATCTTCTCTGCATATCATGACAACCCATGTGGACGCCACTTTGCGACAAAGAGAACTGCTTACAAAGTTTTGCAGGAAGGATATTATTGGCCTATCCTTCACCAGGATTCTAGGAGATACACCAGCAGGTGGGACCAGTGCCAAAGGATGGGGAAACACATGAAAAGGGATGAGATGCCTTTGCACCCTTAGGTGGCTCTTGATCCATTTGACAAGTGGGGCATGGATGTTTTTTACCTATCGACCCACCATTCGGATAAAAGAAGTATATCATAGTCTGCACTGATTACCTAATAAAGTAGGCTGAAACAAAAGCAATGAAGGTAGAAACCGAGTAGAAAGTAGCAAAATTTCTAAAGGAGAATGTGTTTTACAAGTTTGGATAGCCCAGAGAAATAGTCACTGATCAAGGAGCACAATTCACCTCCCACCTCATTGAGAATATTTTGAGGAAGCACATGATTAAGCATAGAAATTCTACTGCCTATCACTCCTAGGCGAATGGCCAAGTAGAAGTAACTGATAGATCTTTAGAGAGCATCCTCACTAAGGTTGTGAGCAGCAATAGAAAAGATTGGGCAGACAAATTGGTGGAAGCTACTTGGGCCTACAACACTACTTGGAAGACAACAACAAGATTCACTCCCTAAGAACTAGTCTATGGTAATAAGGCTCTAATTTCAGTTGATTTTGCTCAATACTTTAATAATGGTAGCTGAATTAAATCTATATCTATCAAATGCCCAAAAAGAGAGGTTGTTGCAACTAAATGTATTGGATTAGTTCAGAATGAAAGCACTGCTTCACACAGAGGTAGTTCAGCTGCAAAGGAAGGTCTATCATGACAAGAACATCAAAGAAAATACTTTCCAAGAAGGATATTGGGCACTGTTGTATGATTCAAGTTAAAGATTTCAAAGGAAAGCTGATGACAAGATGGTTGGGACCTTACGCAGTGGAAAAATGTTTTGATAATGGTACAGTTCAAATCATAACCATAGATGAGGAAGGAATCCCCTTGCTTGTCAATGGTCACAGACTTAAAATTTACAAGAAGCCTTTGTCAAGGGTTGAGTTCATATATTCAATAAGCATATAGGTGTATACGATGGGAAACTCCATAGTTGCCCACACCTCCTGGAAAAAAATAAAAATAAAGATACATGGGTGAAAACCTCTCTGAGGCACCCAAGGCAAGCTTGTGGGTTGAAAACCTCGATGGAGACAGCTCACCTGCTAAAAAAAGAGAAGAATTAAGAAAAAAAGAATAAATATCCTTGGGTGAAAACGTCTCTGAGGAACCCAAGTTAAGTATGTGGGTTGAAAACCTCCATGGACGCAACCCACTTTCTTTAAAAAAAAAAAAAACAAAAAACAAAAACAAAACAATTACATCTGCATCTTTGTGTTTTCTGTGTTTTTTGTTTTGTAGGTCATTAATGGTTTTTGGAAACACATGGAAGCATTAATATTCTTTTACCTTCTTTTTTTTTACTATTCGTCCCATCATTCACTCCATTCATTTTCATAACTTCTTCCATCACCTCCATACACCACATTCCTACATTCCCGAGAACAATGTAGCAAGGAAAGAAAGACACAGACTACTACAGACATCAGGGAATTCCTACAGTGCAGACATTTGTTCTTGAACAACAAGAAAATCAAGGGAGGAGCTCATGAAGCAGACTGTAATATCCCCTTTCTTGATCCCGTCAAAGTGGATAGAATTGACCCATGGTATTGACCCATGGCATTTCTTGATGGTATTTTCCCATGGTATTGACCCATGGTATCTCTTGTTGGTATTGACCCATCAAGCCTATAAAAGGGGAGAGAAGCTAGGCATTTAGGGCATTCTGGATTATCTATTTTATTATGTTTGGGTTGAGAACCTGGCCTGGCCAGTTCTTTTAGTGATCCCGGGACGAAAACCTTGTGGTGATGTTTATGTAGTGGATCCATCCAGGATTCACAAGTGGGCTTCAATTTCTTATATCTGTTGTGTTCTGTGTTTTTATATGAAATACCTAGGTGTGTTGTTTTATTTAAAATTTTTATCCTCGGGATATTACAGTGGTATAAGAGCTGTGCATCCTGCCAACCTAAGGGTTTATCACAAAATAATTTTGGGACTAGTTTTTGGTGATCTGCCTTAAATCACCCTAGCTAGAAATCCATCAATTTCGGTGGTTTATTCACATCCATCCTAATTGATATTTGCAAAAATATTTCCATATCCATCAATTAGCTTATGTGGCTTAACGTTAGAAGATTTTGCAGGCTTACAAAGCATATCTATTGATTGAAGGTCCAGATCTATTGTTCCCCATCAAGAAATCAAGCTTGGGCATTCAGGGTAGCAGACCACACATTCTGGCGATTGAAGTGCATCCGTAAATAGCAGTAGCTATGAGTCGAACTCACGAGGTGGTCGTCTGTGCGTGACCCATTATCTACCTATCAACGAGCGAAGAGTAACTCTTGGGCACGCTGTCTTCCCTAAATTTTTCATCATCTCCTGTCGCGGAATGTTCATGATGCAAAAGGGAGACTAATAACCTTAACAGCTATAGCTTCTCACGGTGACTGCCGTTCTCACAACAGCGTGAGACATATCTGGAACGCAAAGGAGCCACATGAGCGCTGGAGTCTGCTGCGTCAACGATCTGCCCAAGCAACGCTTCCAGGCATCACTACAGAGCCTTGGCATCCTGCGCAACAATCTACATAGCTCCCAAGTGATCTCTGTCTGACAGACCTGGAAACTACAGTTTTTAAAATTGGTTACACGTAAGTCTTGAAAACTTAAAAGAATGACCAAGTGCCATCGGAGAGCCAAGCAGTTTGGAAAGATTGGTATTAAAAACCCCTTTGTTGCAAACGCTGCCACCTTCGTTTGGATGTAACCTAATGAACTTGAAGCATTTGGAGTTGCGGAGCTGCCGGAGCTTGGGACGTTTGCCGGATTCCTTTCTCCTCTTGGATCAGTTGATAAAGTTGATAGTAGAGGACTGTTCCTTAAAATCTCTGCATTTTAATGTGGTTCAAGGTGGAAGTGAAACGTTGATAGACTCAGAAGGGCAAGGAACAGTAAGTAATTTGGAGAGGTGCCTGCTTCGTCTTCAACGCTTGGAACTGCACAATCGCCAGCAGCGTCAGTATTATCATTGGCAGAACCAATATGCGCTTCCATTTGTAGAAGTGGAGGAGCCTTCTGTGAAATGACGGCATCAAAATAATATACATGAAGAGAAACATAAATAAAAACATTCGACCTTTTGTGCTATCAAAACATTGTACCTATTGTATTGTCAGTTGTAGAAAGTTAGCTCGGAGCACCTACTAAAGTCGGATGATCGACTTGTCCTTTTTCATCTGATGATGAAGGTGAAGAAAGGCAACAACAGGAGAAGGGGATTCAACAAGAGTGTTTGGGTGCCATTTCTCTCTTCTTGAACACACAGAAATGAACGATGGTAAAACCATACGATGCAAGAGGGCTGATTTAAGATGGTCGATTTTGAGGCCTTGGGAAATTTCTTCTACACCAGCTATTGTTGCATTGTGTTATTATTTTCTCTGCTATTATTTGTAGGTGTTCAATGTCTTTATGGGGGCTGAAGATTTATCACTTGTTTTCTTTCAACCCTAGTATAGATTGATTTCTCAAAAGGGTGTAAATCAGTTTTATTGAAGAAAGCCGAAGAGAGAAGAAAAAGTATGTCATCATTTTATTTTTGCAAACGCCACAAGAATCAACATAATGATATATCAGTCGATTCTCTGGATCAAAGATGGCAACAACATACAAATCAGAAGCAAGAACGGAGCGACATACCTTTCTCTCGAAAGGTCCATGTTATCCTTCAGCAGTCAAAAGATATCCGGAAGGAAGATGTCACAAGCAAGTGTCTCTTCGAACTTGGATCCAAATTGCAGGGTACAAAGTCTAAAGATGTTCTCCTGGTAATATCCCGAGGATCAAAATTTTAAATAAAAAAACACACCTAGGTATTTCATATAAAAACGCTGAACACAATAGATATAAGAAATTAAAGCCCACTTGTGAATCCTGGATGGATCCACCACATAAACATCACCGCGGGGTTTTCATCCCGATATCACTAATAGAACTGGCCAGGCTAGGTTCTCAACCCAAACATAGTAAAATAGATAATCCAGAATGCCCTAGATGCCTAGCTTCTCTCCCCTTTTATAAGCTTGATGGGTCAATACCAACAAGAGATACCATGGGTCAATACCATGGGAAAATACCATCAAGAAATGCCATGGGTCAATTCTATCCACTTTGATGGGATCAAGAAAGGGGATATTACAAATCTTCCCGCCCAAAGATTGCTTGTCCTCAAGCGATCCACTTCTATCCATAACAGAAGCATTTGTACATGGATACCAGTATCCCATACAATTTGATGTGCCCTTCATTTTGAATGGTCCTGAATGGATCCTTCAATACCTGGATCCCAAACAATCCTTTGACCAATCCTTCCTGGAATATATTTATTTGGATCCCAAACAATCCTTTGGCCAATCATTTCCCCAATGGATTCTCTTGGATCCCAATGCCACCTAAATCTTGGGACTTGTGGGCTATGGTACCATTTTAACCCTCTATCGTTGTCTGCACCAAAGGGCCCAAGCTGCAATATGCCCTCGGCTGTGAGTATCCTCCAAAGAATCAACCTATCGATAGAATACCAACTCATAATCTCTCACCAATCTTGACTTGGGGAGGGATGAATATCTGCAAATCTACTATGTCGATGTTGTTTGATGCTCAATTCATGCTTCTCTACTTGGTTACCCAACCTGATGCAGATGGAGAACTCTTCCCTTCTCTTCCCAATGTATAAAGGTGGGTTGTTGGTGTTGCAAGCCTTATCTATGTATTCCTGTAGAGTGCTGATATGGGACTCCCGATTGTACTCCTCATCCGGCCTTGTGAGGGACTTGAGTTTTTCCTCAATACTAGACATCTTGGTCGATGATTTGGCACATTTCCCTATGAGTTCCTCAATTTTTCTGTTCTCTTGTAAGACAGTGTCTCGGACTATCTAGACTCTTTGCTTCAACAACATAAGATCTGTCTTGAGATGCATGGTCCTCTCCTCATTTGATTCTCCTTGAGTGTATTCATCCTGGACCTCTTCACATGTGAGGATGAGTTGTCCATCCTTTCTGGTTGTCAAACATGGATGTACTGGTGGACTGTTGTCTATACTTGATTGCCCATACCCTTTATGGATGTCCTCCATTGTATTTATAGATTCAACTACCACATCATCATGAGGAATTGCATCTTTCCTTTCGTCATGTACTTTTTCGAGTTGACTGATCAACTCGTCCTACAAGTTTCTCTGAAGAGCATGGTGTTGTTGTTCACCATTTGTATTTGACTGCTCAAATCCTTCATAGGCCCTCTCCTGAAAACCAACGAACCCATCTATGGATGAATCCCCATGATCTGAAGAAGTCTCTAATTTTGCTATCCTTGTTGCCTCCTTATTATCTGGACATGAATGGTCAAGTGCCCAAACTGCCTTGCATAAAATTGGCATCAGATTGTATGGGATCCTGGTATTAATGTACAAATGCTTCTATTGTGGATAGAAGTGGATTGCTCGAGGACAAGCAATCTTTTGGCGGGAGGATTTGTAATATTCCCTTTCTTGATCCAGTCAAAGTAGATAGAATCAATCCATGGTACTTACTGTGGTATTTTCCCATGGTATTGACCCATGGTATTTCTTGTTGGTATCTTCCCATGGTATTGAGCCATGGTATTTCTTGTTGGTATTGAGCCATGGTATTTCTAAGTAGCCCGTTTATAAAAAGAGGAGGAGGAATACGAGAAACTCATGGAAAAACAAATTGGGATCTTTCTTTGTGATATTTTTGAGGGCTCAGGCGAGTTTTCAAGAGAGGATTTCAGGTGAGATCCTCAAGCTTCCTTCAGTGAGATTTGAGAATCTCACCCTAGTAAGCAAACCCAACTTCGGTGGTTTCTCTGATCACCCTAGCTGGTTTAGTTTATTTTATTTCTTCAATAAAGAGAGAATTGTGCATCATTTATCTGCTAGATCGAAGATACAGATTGTGCCTTGGGCTGAATAGTAATAAAGCATTCTCTTGAAGTCCATTTATGTGTATTTAAATGGAGATTCATAATACATCGTATGCACCTTTATGCTTATGGAGTTTATGGATATTTTAATCATGCACCTTTATGGATTTTATGGATATGGGTATTATAATCAATTTTATTCTCAAATTATTTTATGGCATTCTTTCCATATATTAAAAAGTATGTTACTCTAGTTTATCATTTTATCAAGCATCATTACAAAAGGGTGTCATTTCTTTACTGAAGCATATTACACAGACCCCGAGAAAGACAAGAGTGCAACCCATGGCATCTGGAGCACCCCCGTCAGAGCATCTACAATGTGAAGGAACATTAAGGAAAGATTAGCAGCTCACTCAGAGAGTTATTCATTCAGCGAGCTGCTCACTCAGAGAATAGGAGATATTGAAGAATGCAACATCTAAAAGTCTTGTCTCCTCAATACAGCTCCTGAAAATGCCTTGGAAATGATAGGTAAACTCAGGTATAGCTTCTCACCCCTCGCTATGCATCCATAATAGCCAAAAATAATTAAACTTGTAGACTTAGAGTTGAAGGGGAAGAAAGGTGGCTAGTTAGCTTGGCCACCATCATGAAGTATGACTAGGGAGAATTGCAAAGTCACGCCACCTGGGCATGCAAAAGAAAATAATTTAAATCAAGTGGAGTAGAGGATAATGAGGGGAAGGAACATGTAATCCATCATGAATTAATAGGGAGAAGGAAACAACTGTCTACAACAGAAACTGGAGTTGAGCTGAGTTACATAAGCACTCAAAAATTAGTTGGGAAATCTAATAAAAGGAGATCTTGTGTCATCTAAACCAGTAAATTGAGAATTTCTGAGAGAAATAGACTGAAGGGGGGCGCAGCATAGCAATACCGAGAGTGGGTTGCGTATTTTAACAGTGTGCAACAACAACAATAGAACAACGTCACCCTACCCATGGCCTGGTCCTCTCTCGTAAATATGAGCACGGAAGCTTTTATAGCAATCCAAACAAGGCAGGATTCCACTCCTAGCCTTAGAGAAGAGGGAGAACCAATAGAAGAGGAAGAACCAGAAGAAGAAGAAGAGCCAGAAAAAAACCAGAAGAGGAACAAGAAGAAGAAGAAGAGGAAGAGACAAAGGGCCAAGGAAAAACATAAGAGATGGCCATAGAAGTCATAGAGACAGCAGAAAATGGGCAATAAAGAGAATCACAACACAACAACACATCCCCTCAATACAAAGAGGTAGTTGCCACCATAGCTCCTCTGAGCGTAAAGAGAAAAAGGCAGACCTCTATGTATTTCAGAGCTGACAAGAGTCAAAGAGAGCCAAAAACTCCTCCAATGAGCTCAATTATCATTGAATAATCACCAAGGGAAGAGGAAAGAATCGAAGAAATAGTTCTGAAGGAGCAATTGCACAAGGCACAGGCAGAGAATGTAGCACTAAATGAGCAATTGTAGCAAAAAGGGGAGCAAGTAGCCACCATGGTATAATTATGCATAGAAACCCTTCAGCACGGATTACGTTCTGACTCATATGTTGTGTACCTCAAGGAGAAATGGCTTCTATTTAAAATCAAAACTATAACCTCCCATGGATCACTACCTTTCAAAAATTGTAGGAAATTCATGAATTTATACAGGAAAGCTAACATGGTTGATCAAGTAAAGATGTCAAAGTTTTACGTGCATAACCTTGTGCTGAAAAATCTAGATACTTGGGACCCGAATCGTACAATGGGGGATATGCAGTTGATGGCTCTAGTATCTTGGATGGTGAATGAGGACACTAGAGCAAAAGAGATATGGAGGGTCATGGGAAGCAGAAATAAAGAACCCTTAACTGTCAGCCCAGAATTGTTCAGCCCAATAGGAGTCATCCTTAACTGTCAAGAGATTGAAAGGGACCCTGGACTGGTTGAACACTACCTTCAGACTCAAACTGATGTGATCGTCCACTTTGATGATGTTTCTAGGAAAATAGAATATAAGTGAATTATGGCCAGCCAAAGGAGATGGAATAGCCTCCCTTATAGCCTCCCTCACAGCCTCAAGAACAGGGAGTACCATACTCCAGAAATACCAAGGGGTGAATTGGAAAGGGCACCATTATACAAGAGGGCCATGAAAGTAAAAAAGATCCTATGGTTGGGACTACAACTCAACCCACCTTTGATGTTGGGGCTAATGATTAAAAAGAAACAGATGCACAAGATAGAGAATGGGAGAATTAAGAAAAGAATAATGGATTTTACCCACTTGGGGAAACTCCCACACTTCTTCCTCAAGAAATCGGGGGGGCTATTAAAGTCTTGAAGGAAATGTAGGAGGAGGATTAGCTGCTCAGAGGATGAGAAACCATTCAATAGGGGGGTAATGATGAGCTCCATCATTAGACATATTTGGAGGAGTTAATGGTCACCCTTTTTCTTTCCTAGATCTCTTTTTATTTCATTTTTATTATTATTTGGTTTTATGATGCTAGTAGAGGTGGTGATTAAGGCTAACATACTCTGAGTGCCTAATATGAGGTTGAGTGCAAAAAATCATGATTCATTAAATGTTTTTATAAGGATTTTATCATAAATACTTGGAGGAGACAACAAGGAGAAATTATTGGAGGAATGTCCACCCACCTTAACTCTCAAAGGTAGCCAAAGGATCCCCAAGGATTCTCTCCATAAATTCGAATTCCAAAGGTAGCCAAGCAACTCAAAGAGGAGTGCACTCAATCTTTGTTTACTTGGATTCAAGAGGACTCAATCACTATTTTATAGGGAGTTGTTGGTAGCTGCCATGTAGCATAAATAGAGCAGAGCTAGATCTTGGAAGAGTTAGTCGATTCTAGTTGAAAATTTGTTACAATTTATTGAGCTTTTTATTATTTTACTCAGTGATCAAACTTTCATAGATGTATGAGGTTATTCTTTTATGAAATGAGAATATTGATTTCATTTGGTTTATTTAAGTTTCAAAGAGCTAGGCTCGTGGTTTAGGGCCCACTCCATGTGCCTCGTCTTCTCTTTTGTTACTATATTTTCCTTTCTGCCATTAAGATAGTTTTCTTTCTGTCATTTAATTAAATCTTCTTCTCTTAGCTTCATCGCTACTTAGTTTTTTCTTTCAGTGTGCTGCTGTAGTTTTTCATTTTCTTGTGAGTAATAGAATAGCAGAGAAAAACAAAGAAAAGTTATGGATCAAGACCCCCTTCTCATCTCTGTCAATATAGCTCGAGGAGGGCAAACCTTCCCACAGGACCAAAAACTACTTTCTCTTCACTGTCTTGTAACACATTTCCTCTATTTTTCATACATGAATCCACAACTTTGTTTGTAGGAATAAGCATCAAAATCCCCCAGAAGATCATCAAGCCATCCCACTTCATTTCCCAACTCTATTTTCACACGTGAGCACTGTTGTTGCACCTCCATTACCCTCCTTTTTCTCTTATTTTCATCCATTGCCCCTTTTCATTCCCAAAATGCTTGAAAAGCCTTAGAATTAGACCTCTACCTTTTCCCCTCGAAACTCCCACTCGTCGTACCTCGCTCCATCGCAAATTGCAAATGCCTTGTGATATTTGTTAATGCTCTCTCATTCTAAGCCCGAATGTGATATCCCTTTCTACTTCCCTTTGCTTCTCTTTTATTAAAAACATTAAAAAACATTAGAAACCGAATTTTTTACCTTTGGAATTACCATTTCTCCTTTTCACAATCACATTTCCCATGTGGTCCTTGTTAACAGCTTCCACTTCCAAACCCCAATTGCGATATTCCTTTTTCCATCCTTTCTCCTTCGCTCCTCATTTCTATGTCAAAAACCTTTGAAAGAAACCTACTCTGCCTTTTTCTGAAAATCCCATCACTTTATTGGAATTAACAATATTTTCCATTTTTCATTAAGACTTATCACTCTGATCCACTAATCATGATATTACGATCGCGCTTCGCCACCAATCCCACCACCACGTCATGCCTATCAAAAATTTCATTTCTTCATTTTATCCCCATCATGTTTCACACTTCGCATTGTTTGGTTGGGTTTCATTAATACTTACCACTCTTTTCCAACCGATTGCGATATTGTTTCGCACTCTGCTGCTGGTTCTCCCGCCACGTCATGCATCACAATTGCAAACTGAAATTATTTCCCTTTTCTTTCAAACATTTACCGCTCTCTTTCGTTGATTGCGATATTGCAAAATTGCAACGTCGCAACTTTTACCTCATCGCATTTCCCAAACAACACTTCTCCATCCCTTTAAATTTGCGATATTGTGATTGCGATATCGCATATCGCAACTTTTTCCTCCATCACATATTTCAAGTTATTCCTCTCCAAATCCTCTTTGCACCATATTATAAGGTTTTATAATGTTTAAACACCCACTTTCCATTTCTAAGCCCTGTTTCGTGTGTTAAGCCCTCCATTAGCCTCTTTAGCCATGTTCTTTCCTCCAAGCTGGAAAATCACCACTTTTTCAAATAGGATTAATTCATGGATAGCTTATTTGCATGGTTAGAAGCATGGTATATAGACCATAAAATAAATAGAGTGCATTTATCCGTTTGGCCAAGTTAAGGGTGGTTTAGAATTAGTTTCATTTCTGTCATTTCTTTCTTGCAAATTAAATTAGTTTTGTTCCCGTCATTTATTTTCAGCAATATATTTTAGTTTCTTTTCATTCATGTATTTCCTTAAAATTAAATTAGTTTCATTCTTGTCATTTCTTTTCAGCAATATAATTTAGTTTATTTTCAGTCATTTCCTTTTTTGCAAATTAAATTAGTTTCAGTCCTGTCATTCATTTCCAAAAATTTCATTTAGTTTCCTTTCTGTCATTTCCTTTCAGCAATTTACTTTCCAATCCTTATCACAGTTTAAGAAATAACACCCTTTCATAAAGAATAAGAGGATGACATGAGTAGAATGCATCTTCTGTGTATATAGCACTGTCACCTCCAAGTTTGTATGAAACTCGGGTTGATAAAGTAAAGTAGGGCAACCCCTAGGAGTTGCAACCTTTTGGTGCAATACCAGGGCTCACCACTTAGAACAACATAAAGAAAGATATCTGACCTTTTCCTTAAAATGAATAGATCAACTGAAGAAAACCTATTTGTAATTTGTTCTATTTTCCTTGCCTCCCTTCATCACTCCGTCACTCTGAATTGAACTAAAATCGCTTGATTGGTACCTGCAATGGAAAACAAATGACAAAAAAAACATATAGGCAATATGATCTATTCAAGTTAAACAAATTGAATCAATTAGATTCGTAAATACACATATAAGATCATTGACACATGCATTAGGAAAGGAACAAATGTCTTTATTATGAAGTAGAAGAAGTACAACCAATTTATCGATTCGATGTCACTCCTCCAGCTTTAAGCCCATCCTCATCACACCTGGCATCATCAATCCAGCAACATAACATTACATGCATGATACCTCCAAGAGTTGTGATCTTGCGAGCATAAATCTACTTAATACAAATTATTTCTCTCTCGTTCACTATGATCAGTGCTCTATTTATAATTAGATGAAGGTATTTTGACATAAATGAATCATCTAATGGATTTTCCAAAAATGGGTGAACAGGTTTCCTTGTTGATGGGAATAGGAGGATAAAAGGTTTAATGGCTCCATGGTGTCCATATTCAAAGCTATCAGATGAGGGGAAAGTTGGAACAACTTCTAGAAGCCACTAGAGGTTGGGAATATTTTCGTAATCCAATGAAAAATTCACTCCCAGTTGACCAACAACCTCGAAAGTGATCCTAGATCCTCTGCAACACAACCTTGCATGGGAGTGGATGCTCTGCAAAGTAGTTACTGTAGTCTAAGGGTGTGTTGATGGATCAATGGGGCACTTCAACTGACATCTAAGTAGTGAAACTTTCATGAAGTAAAACCACCAATTGAATGAATTATTGTTTAGGGCATGTAGCAACTAATTTAGAGTATGGTAGACCCTAATAAATAATGATTTGTTTTTTTCAATGATGCCCAATTTTACTTGTAACACCAGCTATGGGAAGAGAAACATGAGAAAACATTATTATGTTGGCCAAATTTCTCAGAAGAAAACCAGCTTGTGTTGTCCAGCAGGAAGAGGAGTGGAAGGATTCAGTGGTTGGCCATCCAACACCTCAATCCAAGAGATAAGAGTTCACCACATGTCCATCAATCTATTATCATTTGAGAGGGAAGAGAGGCTTGCTGAAATATTGAGGGGAAGATACCCCCTTGTATTGGACATTAGAGCTCTGTAGCTCTAAGTATCCACTACAAGAGATTTGGCATTCTATATTCTACTACTACCAGCACCTAAGAAAGGGAGAGAGCTCTCCATTATTGATTTATTAGTGTGTTTGCTCTATTGAGCGCGTTTCTTGTATATGTTGTTCTGTTTTTGTTTATTTGTTTGTGTAGCATGATATGTTTCCATTTAACTTAGCTTATTACAGGTTGAAATTGTTCCACTAAAATTTGAAAAACCAAATGACCCATGACTTGCTTGTAGAAAGAAACCTCCCTATTAAGCACAATGTATTTTGTCTACCCTTGCACCAAATACACTACCACCCTCACGTATAATAATTTTTTTTTCTTGCTTGCATTTATGAACATTACTTGCATGTTTTCAGTATGCCTATTTAATATGAAGACACCAAAATAAGGAGTATGGATCAAAATTGATTCAATGTAGGCATGATTCCTAATTATTAAAAATTCGACATTGGTATTGAGTTTAATCATTCATTTTTATTGACAAAAAATAATATTATTTTTGTGTTCTTTCAGGTCCACTAATCATTAGGCCTATAATTCTTATGACAAAATATTCTTGTAAGTTATATTTATTTTATGGAAAATTGTGTCATTGGAAGCTTTAAATAATAGTAATTTTTTTTTTTGTTAATGGAGATTGTAGTAATATCCATAAATAATACTCTATTTTGGTTACTTTTAAAAAAATCATTGCAATTGTTTGAATCATTTGACCAATTACTCTATAATAAAGAAAACAAATTCATTGTATTTAAGGAATATCATCCATAAGATGAAAGAGTCTCTCTCTCTCTCTCTCTCTCTCTCTCTCTCTCTCTATATATATATATATATAGATATATATATATTATTTACTTGAATTCCCTACATACAATTTATAAATAATTTAAGTAAATAGGCCTATTAATTCTCTTCTACATGATATAGATTGTAATATTGGTATATCAATGTCATTTAAGTATGCTCATTCAACTATACTTAAAGTTTTCATCCATAGATAATATTTTTTGTTTGAGGTTTATGTCTAGATAACTTGAAATAATGAAAGGTGGGATATATGAGGTGTATATGAAATTCAAAATGGAAATATATATATAGATATATATATATATATATATATATATATATATATATATATATATATACTTTTAAAATTTCAAATTAATTTTTATTTTTTTTTCAAATCAAGGTAAGGAAACTTTTCATATCATTATTATTATTTGTACATTTATTTTCTTAGTCATTTTTCTATACATCATGACAATTAACAAAATAAATAATGTAACATTTTTTCACCATATCATCATAATTCAAAAAAATAAATTTTATTATGCACGGACATATTTCCTATTTTTGAAAATTACATTTTAGTAGTCGATATTAAAAATATGAAGTTTTAGTTCTTGTGAATTATTTTGTTGCTTACCCAGGAGAAAAATTTCACTTAGAAGTGGCTCCCCATCCTCTTCAATTAGAATGGTACCTACCAATTAGATATTTTTACTTCTTACTCTACTTTCTTGTATTTATCACTTGTTCGACCTACATGCCTATACTATTTTGATTGTTTTCTTGCACTTATGAATATGACCGACATGTTTTCATTATGCCTATTTAATATGAAGGCACTAAAATAGACACTAACGATCAAAATTGATTCAATGTAGGCATGATTTCTGAGTATCAAAAACTCACTTTGGTATTCATTTTAAGCATTTATTTTTATTGACAAAAAATAATATTTTTTTTGTGTTCTTTCACATGTGCGCTAATCATTAGGCCTATAATTCTTATGACAAAATGTTCTTTTAAATAGTTTTTTTTTTTAATGGAAAATTGTCTTATGAGATGTTTTAAATAGTAGTAACTGGTTTTTTTGTTAATAGAGATTGTAGTAATATTCTTAAAGAATATGCTATTTTGATTACTTTTAAAAAATTCATTGTAATTGTTTGAATAATTGGAACAATCACTCTATAAGAAAAAAAAAAAATTTATTGTATTTAAGGAATGACGTCCAAGAGATGAAATAGTAAATGTTCCTATTGAATTCATCTACATGATTTCTATATAGATTATAAGTAATGGTGCAATTGAATTCCATACATATAATTTATTTATAATTTAAGTAAATATGCCTATTAAATTTCTTCTACATGATTCCTATATATATTTTAATATTGCCAAACCAATGTCTTTTAACTATTCTCGTTCAAGTATACTTAGAGTTTTGGTTTATAGATAAGATTAGTTGTTTGAATTTTTCATTCTACATAAATTCAAATAGTGAAAAGTATGATATATGAGGTATATATGAAATCCAAAAGTATTTTTCATTTTCATATGAAAAAATAATTTATTTTAAGTTGTAAATATTAAAAAACTAAAATATCATTAATCCCCAATGAGTTCTCTAAGAATATATCCCAAAAACTGTTGTCCATCTCCAAACCCAATGATCTCTATCAAAAATATTAAGAATACATCCCCCAAATGTTGATATCTCTTTCCTAGCACAACAAAAAAGGAAAGCTAATTGTCTCCAAATACATCAAAAAATCAAAACTAGTGCTACCGATTTTATGACTACAGTGCAAGGGATGCCATGCTTCCCCTTTATCACTAGTCCTTTCAGAAGTGACAATACCTTTTTTGGTGGAATGAACAATGAAGATGAATAAAATGTGAAGTCACTCTCATTACACTCATCCTCGTGCTCATATTCCTTTGGAGTCACCACGAAAACTATTTTAAAGACTCATATTAACTTCATTAAAACATCAAACATGGAAAATACTCATGGAGATAAGTAGTGGATAAGACACATCCTATAGGTATTTCACCATTCTCTATTGTAACTATCAATTTGAATATATTCCCAAATATTAAATCTATAGGTTGAAACGAACAATGAAACTGTGACAGCGAAGGGAGGCTCCACAGTCTGCAATATTAAGAAGTGATTCACATAAGGTTCATTAAAATTCACAACATGAATTTGTGTGTGAGAGTGTAGATTTCCAAAATTATTCATATGAAGATATTTTCAAAGGAAACTGTGTGGTGGATGTTTAATCTTGTCCAACGCTTCGGGTGGAAACTCATAGTCTGGACTTTGAGAATTAGACGATGAGTGAAGTATCCACACGAAACATTGAACAACCACCTATTTATTCCAAAAATTTCTCTCAATATGAAATCATGTATGATATGTATTATATTGGTTTTTAGTGAATTAATTTCATTGGCCTTACCCTAGGAAAGAATGATTTTTCACTTAAAAAACAAAAAGTTGCCAAGAGGGCATAGCAAAACGTTGCCACTTACCAGATTCCCCATAGATTGACATAGGTATACATCATCGTATGGCATAGCATAATTTGTTTTGAATGTTAAGGAATAAACATAAGTAACCTATAAATATTTCCAGTATCCCAGTGGCCCATCTCTTCTGCTGCAGAACACTGTATGGACCATTTTCTAGTGCATTTCTCGAAAAGGCTGGTTGCTCAGGTATGAAAAATAGAGAATTCCAACCCATGTAATAAATTTTCAACCCAGTCATACCATCCTCAACTGTTGATCCATACATCCATCCTATATGCAACATATAATCAATTCATTCTTATTCATTGATATATGAGATGTCTTGCCTATTTTTTATAGAGTGTTCATTAAAAGCGTGGAAAATGAAACATGGATGAGAAAATAAGAGAGAATTTACGTGCATTTATAAAATATTAATCGAATGATGAACTCTTATCTACATTGTAGTGGAGAAAATCAATAAATTGTCTAATCTTATTTCAAGAATCCTAGATTTAGGAAATATTCTTAGAAAATAATTCATATTCATTTAAGTGAAACAATTATTTCATTTTTTGTATAAAAGTTCAGAAATATTCTTGAAATCTATAATCCAATTATATTCAACTCAATAACTTTTTATCATAAAAAACTAAAATACCCCGCACAACCTATACCACAGGTCAATTTAGGTGGTTTTATTTTATCAATGGTTAACTTCACTGATTGTGTGATAAGCTAAGCACATGTACTAGATGCAATTGAGGAGGTTCATGGAAAACATTGTTAGACACCCAATCCTTGTGATTGAGATTTAGGTTTGTGTCCATTATTGAGACTAGTTATTAGAGTCCAAGAAAACTTGGAAGCCGAATCAAAAATTCAAATCCTATTGTATTTATTTGTACACTATGTACATCATTTTTTGACACCATTCTTAATATATAATTGAATTAGTTTCTAATATTCTGTGTTTAATAGTGGTATCCGAGCATGATTTATCTGCTCTATTGAATAAGTGATCCAGGTGGATATCGGTGGCCACACACCTATTCCATTTGGACCCACAACATCAATTCTTTCAGTTTTTCAGCTTCAGCACAATTTACTATTTTTAGCAGGTTTTCGGGTCTTGCACTCCCAAAGCCATTTTGGGGCCCTAATGATCCAGGTGGATATTGGTGGCCACCCACCTATTCCATTCGAACCCCCAGCATCAGTTCCTTTAGTTTGTAATTTTTAGCACAACTTACTATTTTTAGCATTTTTTGGGTCCTGAACTTCTAGAGCCGTTTTGAGGCCCTAAACGACATTTTTTGGGGAAACTGGGAGAAACATGGATCTATAGATTGATTTTTCTTACTCAGAATTTGCAGCCCATGGATAGATATTTATAGCGAGATATTGAGCGCGTCAAACAAAGATCGTATGCCAGAGTTACGTCCCTGGGAAGTTGAAACACCAATTTACCCAAATGGGTTAGGTTTTTGGATGTTGAGGGTTTTACATTGTTTCTCAACAATAAATAGGCCTTTGAGCCTCATTGTAATAAGATTCAGGGGTTGGTAGCCAACACATCTCTTCTGAGAGATAAGCGCTACCAATGCCCTAGCTCAATGTTCCCATCATTTCAGTTATGTAACACAGTGGAGGGGCCTATAACCATCACATATCTTACAAGGGATATGATACCAGTGCCCTAGCTTGTCCATTTCCATTATTTCTATAAGCATGTTTCATTCAGTTGTTTTGTAACACAATTCAGAGGCCTGTAGCCGCCACATCTCTTGTGAGAGATAAGCCTACCAACACCTTAGCTGTTTATTTCCATTATGTCTGTAAAAAAATTTCAGTTTTGTAACACAGTTCAGAGGCCTGTAGCTGCCACATCTCTTCTCAGAGATACGCTACCAGCACCCTAACTAGTTTATTTCAATAATTTGTTTTAATAAAATGAAGCATTATTTCTGCTGCATCTCTGTATTTATGGATATATTTCTATTCTGTTTCATTCCTGCATAAATCCGGATCAGTGGTATCAGAGCGGTCTACTCTTTCTCTTTTTTTCTTTTCATGTCCCCAACGGGGCCAGGGTATAAGGATTTCAACCTTGTGAACCCCGATGACCCCCCATGGCAAAAGGAAAGAAAGATGAGGAAGCAGGAGATCCTACCAAAATATTGCTCGAGGAGGCCCTCAAGAAACAAAGGAACATGATGATGGATAACTTTTCCCAAATCCTTCAATGGCTTCCCACCGGTGGCACATCTACATCGAGCACATCCACCAACAAGTCTGTGACAATCTGGACAAATCCAATACCAAGTTCAGCAGATTTTTCCCCTCATGGAGGAGCTTAACACAATGGGGACCATTTCTTCCTAAGGAGGGAGGAATGATCCAAGTGGATATGAGTGGCCACCCACCTATTCCATTTGGACCCGCAACATCAATTCTTTCAGTTTTTCAGCTTCAACACAACTTACTATTTTTAGCATGTTTTCGGGTCTTGCACTCCCGGAGCTATTTTGGGGCCCTAATGATCTAGGTGGATATCGGTGACCACCCAGATATTCCATTTGAACCCCCAGTATCAGTTCTTTTAATTTGTAAGTTTCAACACACTTACTAATTTTAGCAGTTTTTTGGGTCTTGAACTTCCAGAGCCGTTTCGAGGCCCTAAACAACATTTTTTTGGGGAAACGAAGATCAACATAGATGTATAAATTTATGTTTCTCACTCAAAAGTTGCAACCCTCAGATATATCTCTCTAACGAGATATTGAGCGTGTAAAATGGAGATTGTATGCCAAAGTTACATCCCTGGGAAGTTGAAACACCAATTTACCCAAACGAGACCCACAATTTTGGCGCTTCATCTCCTAGGGTTAGGTTTTTGGATGTTGATGGTTTTAAATTGTTTCTCAACAATAAATAGGCCTTCGAGCCTCATTGTAATACAATTCAGGGGCTGGTAGCCAACACATCTCTTCTTAGAGATAAGTGCTACCAGTGTCCTAGCTCACATGTTCCCATCATTTCAGTTCTATAACACAATGGAGGGGCTTGTAGCCATCATATCTCTTCTCAGGGATACACTGCTAGTGACATAGCTCGTCCATTTCCATTATTTCTATAAGCATGTTTCAGTCAATTTTTTTGTAACACAATTCAGAGGCCTGTAGCCACCACATCTCTTCTTAGAGATAAGCCTACTAGCACCTTAGTTGTTTATTTCCCTTATTTCTGTAAACAACTTTCAGTTCTGTAACACAGTTCAGAGGCCTGTAGCTACCACATCTCTTCTTAGAGATACGCTACCAATGCCCTTGCTAGTTTATTTCAGTCATTTGTCTTAATAAAATGAAGCATTATTTTTGCTGCATCTCTCTATCTATGGCTATATGTGTATTCTGTTGCGTTCCTGCATAAATCCAGATCAATAAGTGAGTCAATCACTTTGTGTCCTTCCTGAATAACATAAGCATGTCCGTCCATGGCATGTTGCTAATTGAGGCATGATGAATCTTGATAACCATTTGTGATTTTATGAACCTCAAGGATGAAGAGTGAAAAGGGTTTAAATATCCCATAAGAGTATTGTTGATCATGAAATAAATTTTTTGAGACTTGAAGATGTGGACACTACTACTAGCTAAGAAGCTAAAGGTTCGTTGTTAGCACATGAGTTGGATGAAATGGAGGAAAAAATCCTCTTCTTTGTTGTTAGAAAAAATCCATAAGTTTGTGAACATTTATGATCAGCTTTAGACCAGACCAGTCTCATACTTTCCACTTTGTGATGGGGGTATCCTAGCAGGCCTACTCCCTTTTTCTATCTTCTTCCTAGCAAATAAATTCTCTTTGTTTGCCGCAAAGGTTTCCAATTTTGATATGTTGTAAATATTTTCGAATATCAAGATCGGGTTTGTTTTTGGTATTCTTCATTGTGGGATTGCAACATCCATGATGGTCATTCTCGAGCTCATAAGTAGAGATCTGAAGGAATTAATGTCGTATGATCGTATGATTGGCGATTTTGGGGGCTTTTCCTTTCTCTTTCCATGGCAACACTTATATCAAGGTTTTGTGCGTATCCATTCTTTCCCCTATAAATATCAGTATTTATTTTGTTTATGAGGTTTTGTTTTATTTCTAGAGGGTAGAAAGTTTGACTGTAGTTAGGATAGAGGAATTTCATTCAAATTTAAGCTTGGAAATGTCAAATAATAAATAAGGAATGCATTGCTCTACATTTTTATTACTTTGATTTGAATGTATAAGAAATTTGAAGGAAAGCTCAGGATCAACATTGGATGACTTAATCAAGAATATTTTTTGCAACAGATCAAATGTGCAAGAAAACTGTAAAACTATAAATATTGTGGAAATTCAAGTGGTTGTGTCCTTTCCGGTAACAATTTCTCTTCTTAGAAATTATTATACAACCATTTTGAGGATCTACATAATATAATTGTCTACAAGCATTTTATCCCCTTACTAAGCTCAGAACGCGCACAAGGACAAAGCACACATCATGGATAATTGCTTATTTTTCTTTATCTATTTTAGCAATCAAATTGAATTTAAAAATCAAATCTCATCCATCGTTGGAATGCTAAGGAACACTACAGTTTGAACAATTTTTCATATCCAAACTATTTAAAATGAAACACCGATATGTTCTGGAATGATATCACATTGATGCAATTTATTGTCCACATGAATTGAGTTAAGTGAAAAAAAATTATAATCACGAAAAATATGAGGTAGTGGTATGAATTTCTCCAAGAAGTAGGCAACAAACCCACAGTTGGAGCCTTCATAGGTGTGACATTAGAGTGGTGACCATAGTTCGAATTCTAGACTCTGTGTTATTTTCATGTCTGATTGATTCATCTATTGCAATAGAGTTGGACTCAGGATGGCTAGATTATAAAGACAATATATGAATATATATTAGAGAATTGAGTTAAATTGAGTTTTAATTTATGCTCGGCATTGAAATCGTGGAGTTTAGGAAGGCACAATTAAGTGTTTAATTTTTAAAGGTGAAGCATGTGAAAACATGTGTTGTGACTAAGTTGCATTGATATTTCCAATGCGGGTCGGCAAGCTTAAAACTTTTTGATGTTGATATTGTAGTTTCTTCATCGATTTTACCATTACTTTCTTGCATAGTGAAATCAAAAGTTTCTGTGTTGAATAGATTGCATTGTGCAGAGTGTGGTTGTTGTGGCGGATGTCTGCTCCCAGATTTTATGAACAACATTTTTGTAGAACTTCCAGAGGAGAGTTGATTGAAAGAATTACAAAGGAAATAGTGCCCTATCTTGAAGGCTTGAAGGTAGTCAGATCTATTGGAGACTTATGCATTTTATATATTGTATTTTCCAAATTTGACTACAAATTATCTTTTATATTATATTATAAGTGGGGGTGGACACCCTTTTCAAAGTTGCTTGTTTTCTAATAGCGAGTTAGAATTTGATTACAAGTTCTCTTTGATAGGAAAAGCTGGAGAAAATGGCTAAAATCAATTATTTCTTAGAGTTATTAAGCAGTACAATGCTGTCTACTATTCATAATAGTGTCGAAATCATCAAAGACACCATGTCTGACATTAGAAATTGTTTGTAAAATGCACATGAGACATTTGAATTTCTCCAAATAAAGTTACAGTTATAGAGAGACAAACTTCAAAAGGAAAATTGTGACTTTGAATTATTTTTTGTTAAAGCAACTGGTTGTTTGAGTCTCACTCCCATCACTAGTCAGGTATGGAACAAAACATTTCAGGAGCAAACTTGGATGTTGTTGATATTTTTGATGTGAAACCTGCAATTCCCAAAACATTCATTAAACCTTGGGAATAAATTGGGCACAACAAAGACAGAACTATGTAGGATACAATAAGGATGTTTATTTTCATGTTCATGATTTTTCCAAGCCTTACAATTTCATAGTGTTGGATTTTTGGGTGACATTGTTCCACAACCTAGAAGATGTCAACATTGTGAAAAAGGTGGACATGAGAAAGATCATTGTTATGATCTTAATCCTTGTGAAATTTGTAAGAAGAAGAATCATAATTCAAAAAAATGTTTCAACCATAAGACTACTGCAAGAGAGAAAATTAATTGTGGATGGATTGCTTCTTGGGATTGGTCTAAAATTGCCAAGAATATTTTTAAGTCATATAGGAGGATATGTTCGAGAGTATTGACCAACATTGCAGTAAGGATTAACTCATCTTCTCACCCTGTATCTGACAAGGGGGGAGTTGATAGAATTGATTATTTTTTAAAGGTTTGAAGATTTTTCAAGCGAATCTAAGTAAGAAATAATCAGATTTTTACTGCTACAGGCTAGAGACCGAGTTCAGAAATCAGATTCAAAGTTGTATATAGAGTTTTATTTATTTATTTACCATGATAATTATACTCTAAGAGCATGATTGCATGTTTTTAGCATGCTAATATTTGTGAAGAAGAACTTCCACTAGCAAAATATGCTAGAATAGGAATTGTTCCATGAACTGCTTTGATAGTTCCAAAGTTAGTTTGTTTGAGGAACTAGTATGATAGTTCTTGAGTTGGTGGTCATTCTTATACCATTAGTGGTTGAGACTTCCAGTTCTCCCACCTTTTGTCTCATTTGTGGTTTCTCTTAAAAACCACCAAAGATCTTATTCAACCATTGGTTGTCACACATTTTTACATTTGTTAGCTCTCATTATTGGACTTAGATAAATCCATTCAGATTAAGGGGGGGATGTTAGACACTTAATCCCCATGATTAAGATTTTGGTTAGTGTGTGTTATTTAGATTAGCTATTAGAGTCCAAGAAAACCTGGAAACTGAGTCAATAGTTTTCTTTATTGTATTTATGTGTACACTATGTACATCATTCTTTGACACCATTCTTAATATACAGTTGAATTGGTTTCTAATATTGTGTGTTTAACGAACATTGAATGTGGTTTTTGGGCCTTTATGCTATTGGATGTAATGAGTAATCAATCCAAGTTGGTGTTAAGTAAAACAATTACTTCCTTCTTTTGATCAATATTCAAAAATATTTCTAAAATCTACAATTTAATTAAATTTAAGTTTTGCCTCAGAAATATTTTTGAAATCTACAATTTAATTAAATTTAACTTTTGCCTATCAAAATTCAGAAATATTTTTGAAATCGATAATCTAATTAAATTTAACATCATCAATTTTAATTATGAAAAAAATAAAAATAAAACCTAAAATCATGTACAATGTACAACACAAGTAAATTTAGGTGGGTATATTTTATCAAGGGTTAACTTCTTTGATTGTCCGATAAGCTAAACACAGGTACCAAAAATACTTGAGGTGATTCATGAATGACATTGAATGTGACTGTGGTGCATTCAGAATATTCAATACACTTTGTTATAAGGACAATTGTTTCTAATTGTTTTCTCCAAAACTTTGTTTGGTTTTGTCTTTGATGAGGTTACTTTTTTTGACACATTGAAAACTAATGGTTATTGGTTTTTATTTTGATAAATTGTAGTCGTGATATTTTATACTAAAATTGGAGTTTTCAAATAACTTGTAAATCAAATTTAAGTAGATTCTATGTGATCATTCTTTGTCAATTACATATTAAATAAAAAAAATAAAATTAATTAAATTAATAATAAATATGAATGAAGTTATTTAACTTCTATCATATCTATTAAAAATATTAAATATTTTTAATTTTAAAATTTAATTATGTTCAAACTACATATATCACCTTAAAGATAAAACAATTAAGTGAAATTACACTAAGTGAATTTGATTGCATAAATTTAATGAGGTTGTGCAATTCATAAAATACATATTCCTTAATATTTTGGAAATCCAATAAATCTTAACAAAATTAACCTATCACTTCAATTTTTTAATAATTTTTCAAAATATTTTATTTTAAAATTACAAAACTATTATTTTAAACAGATTTGATAAATTTTCAAAATATTTTATTTTAAAATTTCAAATTTTGATAAATAAAAATAAGTATAAAAAATAAATCAGTAAAATTTGGAAATATTCTAAAAGACTAAATATTCTATAACCTAAATTAAAATCCACATAAAGACAGACCCTGCAATGCTAGAAGGGTGCTTATTTAGCTCGTAATACTCTATCCATTGCATTGAAAGAACTTAGATATAATTTTGCATTGAACTTGGATAAATATAATTTTGCCAAAAGATGTGAGGTCACCACTAGCTTTATGCTCTAGAGAACCTAGGCAATCACGGTCCCAGAATAATAATATTTGTTGTTGCAAACGGAGTCAGAATAAAGTTTCAAAATAATAATTTTTGTTGTTAAAAACGGCGTGAGAATAAAGTTTACAAGGGTCAAAATGGATGCTATCCCAGGGTTTATATTCATAAGTTTACAAGGGTCAAACTGGTTGCTATCCCAGGGTATTTATTCATAGGATCCACCAATAATAACTTTCCTGGGTGCAATTAGGGTCTGATAATGCAGGGTTATTTGCATTTGGATCTAATTCGCGGTTGTTATATAATTTTTTTTTTAGGTTTTTATATTTTGATGTTGTTATGGAAAATTTTAGGGATTAATATTTGTAAATGAGTTAATTTTTTATGGATTTAAAATTTATTTTGTATTTTTTCTGAGAGTAATTGACCTTGACAGCCTCAAAAATAGTTATAATTTTGTAAATATTTATTTCAAAAATATCCATAATTTTAGAGACATTACATAAAATTATTAGAAATATGAGAATTTTTACACAAAATATCACCAAATATTTTACAATTTGCCTAAAAGTAGTAAAATTTATCAAAAATTTTATAAAGAAAAAATGCCTCATTTTATTCAATTCAGATCATATTTATCAACAATTTAACAATGTCCATGGTTCTTGTGTTCTTATTGCCTATGGAGGGAACACCTTTTAGAAACCCTTTTTGAATATCCATTCACAACTTTTCGAAGCCATTTTTGAATATCCATTCATCCATTAGCACATATCTACAGTGATGAGATACATAAAAATAACCATGTCCTCGTAATTATACATAGAAATAGACATGCCACCTAAGCAGTTTAGAGTGACCTTACCATTTTTAGTTTATCAATAAATTAAAAATAAATGTGACAAACAATTATTTTTATATTATAACATGTTAAAGAAATTTTATATTTAAAAAGTTACACTTATAAAAAAATGAAGCTTAGCATTAAAATGTGACAAGTAAGTTTCATACTTAAAAAATTGTAAAAAAATTAAAATAGTTTTCTTTATTCTCATTTGGATGATAGTTATTAGCATATTAGGGGATAGTTGTTTATTATAATTGTTGGATGATAATTATTAGCAGATTAGAGGATAGTTGTTTATTATAATTGTTGGTTCAGGATTCAATTAAAAATGTCCATTTTCTGTAATATTTCACAAAAATTAGTTTAATGATTTTGGAATGAGTTTTTGTTATTCGTATTATTATATTGGGTTTACTTTTTAAATTTGTAATACTAATAAATTTGATGTTTTTTTTTTCATTATTCTAAGATCATTATAAATAAACATAAAATATTATATTGAAACTAAGTAACCAGTGTCTAAGTGAAAAAAACAATTCATTTTAATTTGCTAATTTTTATAAAATCTATATTCTTTAATTTTAACCTCAATTTTTTTCAGATTCAACTAATTCGTATTTGGTAACTATAATGATTTAAATGGCTGTAAAAACAGCTCTTTCTTTACCCCACATAGTAAAAAACTTTCCTCAATTTTTTTGATATTCGAATTCCAATTCGTATTTGGTAACTATGATGTAGATGGCTGTGAAAACATCTCCGTAGTAAAAAACGCTCAAACACCTATAGCCAATGAAGGAGAAGAAAGGACTCGTGATAGTCTGAGCTGGTGCTGAAAGGACAGAAGATGTTCGAAATACACTTCTAGAAGCCTCTAGAGACCAGGAGAATGATGCTTTTAAATCGTGAAACACTGCACAAAACCAATCGAGAAAAGACATTGTATCTCACTCAATTCCCGTGATGTGCAATTTTTTTTGTTTTCATTTCAAGCTTGATTGTGTATAAAAATATCCATAATAGAATTTAGTATTTTGAGATGATAGAAATCTTTTAGAATCTGATTGGAAATAGATTCTTTTTATAGTATTTTAAAAATATGTTGAAATCTAACCTAACACGGGCGGATGCGATTAAGGCAACCAGTCTTAGAAGCCTTACCTTTTGCATTGTTACGGATTTCTCTGATGTCATTGTTGTAATGTCCAGCTGTAGCTGGTGTTACTCCATATAATGCTTTTCTTCGATGGAAGCAGCCGGTTACACACTGGGAAGACCTTGGAGACCATTCATTCCTTTAGTAGCAGTACTCACATTTAGTCATTGTCTGTCTGTATGCACAGTACTCACATTGTCTGTATATTCAGACAAATTTACCTAGGTGGAGTAGACTGGGTCACAAACAGCCGAGAGGACGTGGAAGTGAACAATATATAAAACACCCGGAAAGCCATGTCTGTTTTATATATTATACGTGGAAGATTTGTATGTACCCTTTCGTTTTTATATACATATTCCTCGCAAGTGGCTTCCATGTTGAATTTACAATAACGCAGTTGCAATTATTGCACAAATTTCTGCAAACTGCACACAAAGTCGCTGTCGGTTTGTTTCGTCTTGGGAGGGGACAGCTGTGAGAGGTCCACAAAAATACGGTCGCAGATATGACATAATAAAATACTGTTATATAATTATGTAAATTAATTCACATGGGTTATTAATACATCACCATCAAAAACCAGTTTTTAATTTGGTATCCGTAAATAGGATTTTATGAATCTCGAATTCTATCAATGAGTCATCTAATTATCTAATATAGGTTGGTGAAAAGACATTTAATAATATCAATTATCTAATATAGGTATGTGAAAAGAGTGTTACTAGATATTTGGTAAAATTTCATTGTCATTAATATGGTATTGGGAATTTTAAACTCCATCCCAAACTGCCATTCCACATATTAAGTTAGTCAAAGAAATCTCAATCTCCATCCAACTTACTATTTTACATATCAAGTTACTACATCAAATTAGTAAATGAAAAAAATCTCAAATTACAATTAGACATAACTTATCATATTACCATTTCACATATCAAGCTAGCCACAAGAATCTCAAACCGTAATTAAACCTAAAGAAGAGAATTGGCTAAAGACTTTTGAAAATGTGTCACACAGAAATAAATTTCTAATATTATAATAACTTTTAAATTAACAAAATCTAAATACCATATTAACAGATGTTAAAATGAATTTTTTCTTACTAAAAATCACTTTATAATAAAAATATATATATAATTATAAAACGGTATAGAAGTTTTTTTCCTTAAAAAATATTTTTAATGAAATGAAATGTTGTTTTATATTTATTAAAAATTATAATTAAAAAAATGAAAATTACAATATAAAAAATTAAAGAATATTTTTAATGAAATGAAATGTTATTTTATATTTATTAAAAATTATAATTAAAAAAAATGAAAATTACAATATAAAAAATCATAAAAAGTTATAGAAGTTTTTTTTCTTAATCAAATTAAATATTATTTTTAATAAAATGAAATGTTATTTTATATTTATTAAAAAATATAATTAAAAAAAAAAATTTAATTACAATATAGAGGGAGCAAGGATTCTTCAATTAAAAAGAAGATAAGTTAAAAAAATAAATTAATATAATCAATTTTATTTATATGAAAATTCAATTTTGAAGTTTAAATTGAAAACAAAATATTAGAAAATGAATAATTTATATTTCAAATGTGGGTGTAAATTTATAAAATGTAATTATTATAAAATATGTATATTTTATCATACAACTAAGAAAAATAATAAAAGATAAAATAATGATAGTCCATATTAACATATTAGTTATAAAAAAAAATATTTTATTTTTTATAATAATTATATTATGTATAAATTATAAATAAGTAGCCATAATAACGAGATAAACTAACTTTATGCTTAAATGATGTAAATATCCTATAAATATTTTTAGTGCAAACTTTAATGTGAAAGTCTAACTAATGAATGACTAGAGGTTTATTTTCATTAATTATGCTTTCCATACTATGTTGTAAACTTGCATGGAATTTTCAAAATATGTAAATATATAAATTTAGTATTAGGGTTCAATATCAGCTTTGAAGAATATGGCATCTATGAGTCCACTAGAAGGGAAAAGAAAAAGACATTCAAAGAAATATCAAATAATCCTAATAAATTGCCTAATTTTATTAACTTTTCCATTTTCCATATACTTAAAAACCCTCAACTAAAAGAACTTGAAGAAATCCAAAGATAGATAAAGCTGAGGGAAGCACCTCCTATGTGTGGATCACATATATGGATGAGGATAAGGTCTCTTAAATAAGGTGGATGAGCCACCTTTTATTAAAAATGAATGAAGGGGATCATTTCCACAGTCATCGAATGAGTTTGGACCATTTCTTATATTATTTGCATACTTTACTTTATTTTATTTTATTTTTATATTATTCTTTTTAAATAGTCTTATCTTTAACTTTATATGATTTATATTAGATTAGAGATACAATTAGAAGAATAACAAAAAAAAAAAAAATTTCTCTAAAATATCTTGAATATAATTTTTAAATTGAACAATGATTGTACATAATATACTACATGATATAATATTTATTTTGAACTATATTTGTATTAATTAAATTTTAAAATATTCTAAAAATCCAAAAGAAAAAAAAAATAATAAAATAATTTCAAAAAACAAAGAAAACAAATAATAATATCATATTATGTACATTTACAAGTTTGAAATTAGCCTAATGGTTAAGAGCATGTGTTTCCTTCTAAGACGTGAGTGGGCCTAACAGTTAAGAGCATATGTTTCCTTCTAAGACATCACAGGTTCAAAGTATGTATGCCTTGGTAGACTTACCAGAGTATGTATGTCTTGGTAGACTTCCTAGTGAAAAAACTAAAGTGTTCCAATATTTTAGACTAAAAATGTGTAACATGGAAATGACCAACTCAACTATATCATAACTTTACACTTTTGAATTATAATTTCTTCAATTAAAATTTTCATTTTAGTGAAAAATAAAGAAAATGATTTTTTGTAGTGAAAAGTAAATCAAAAGTAACATGAACAGATATTGATTTGGATGCCAAAATTTTTGTTTCATAAACTTTTTCAGGTAGTCTTTTCTAACAAAATATTTATTAGTCTCAAAGTTTCAATTTCTTCAAATTCATTTTCAATGCATTGAAAACCATTTAAATCCTAACTAAATTTTCTTGAGTTTGTATAATAATTGATTTGTTAAAGAATATGTGTATAAAATCCTTTGTATTTTTAGTTATATTTGAAATATTAAGAATACATTTTTAATAGGGTTCAAATTAAACTGGTTATTGTTTTTGAAGAGATGTCTTGCTATTTATAGAAAAACATAAAATTATTTTCCATGCAAATAAAAATTAAAATAAAAAATTATTTTTTAAATTTGAAATAAGAGTCTTTAGAAATTTTCAATTGAAAAGTACGAAAATTTTTCATAACATATTATACTTTTCATTATTATTATTTGCACAAATTTTTTCTTTATTAATCATTTTTTAATAGACCATAACAATTAAAAAAAAAATTGTGACAAATTTTCCTCATATTATCATAATTTAAAAAAAGAAATATTATCATGCATGTATATATCAATTATTTATTAAAATCACATCTTAGTAGTGGATATTGAAGATCCAATGTTTAGATTGTGGTGAATTCTTTTGCTCCTCAATGAGGAGAAATAAATTCTTCGATATAGTTCCTATATAGATTATATGTAATGGTTTGATGAATTCTCTACATATAATTTATATATCATTTAAGTAAATAAGTATATTCAATTTCTTCTACATGATTCCTATATAATCATAATATTAGTGAATTAGTCTCTTTTAAGTATGCTTATTAAGTATACTTAAAATTTTAGTTTATAAATAAGATTTATCATTGGAAATTTGCAATTTACACAACTTAAAATAAAAACAAGATATTTGGTATATATTAAATTCAAAATTAATTTTCATTTTCATATAAAACAATAATTAATTTATTTTAACTTATCAAAGTTAAAATAAAACTAACCTTTCAATATAAAAACATAATATAATGTGTAATATATATTAAATTCAAAAGTAATTTTCATTTTCATATAAAACAATAATTAATTTATTTTAACTTACGAAAATAAAAAGCTAAAATAAAACAAACCCTTCAAAATAAAATAATACCTCTCCCTTCAAATTTGATGCTGATCCCCATTGGCTTTATTAGGAATACATTCTGAATGTTGTTGTCTATTCCAATTTCCAACCCCAATGAGCTCTATGGGAAATATTAAGAATACATCCCTAATGCTATTGTCTGTCTCCCAGCACATGACAAAAGAAAAGCTAATTTTGTCTCCAAATACATCACATAATTAGAGCAAAAGAAAAGCTAATTTTGTCTCCAAAAATAGCACAAAAGTAGAGCTAGTATTGTCGATTTTATGACTACAGTCCGAGGGATGACGCACTTCCCCTCTCTCACAAGTCCTTTGACAAATGGCAACAGGTTTATCACCACCCAAAGGCTACAGAAACACTCTGTAAATGGCTTGCCTCTCAATATATCATATTTCCCTGCCATGGAAAGCAACACTGTTTTTAGTGGAATGAACAATGAAGATGAATCAAACGTAAAGTAACCCTCATTACACTCATCCTCATCCTCAGATCCCTTGGGAGTCACCACGAAAATTGTTTGAGAGACTCCTATTAACTTCATTATAACATCGAACATGCCAAACACACATGGAGATAAGAAAAGGATAAGCCACATCGTTTGTTTATTCCACCATTTTTTGATGGAACTATCAATTCAAAGATATTCCCATAGCTTAAAGCCATAGGATGGAGTGAACAGTGCAAATACAACTACAAAGGCATGCTCGAAAGTATGTAATATTAAGAAGGGATGCATGTAAGGTTTATGAAACTCGACCAAAACATGAATTAGATAAAGAATGGTATAGTACACATAGAAGGTGTATGAGATCAAAACACACTCACTGATTACGTTGAGATTACTCTAATAAATGGAGTTTCTAAGATCCAACTTATTCCTAAATTAGAGAGAGAGGTTGAGAGAATTTCTCAACCATCACAAACCAACTTCTCAAATAGGATGTAAGCATTAATTCCAACATCCCCTCTTAATGCTTACATTACATATACCTATTGAAATCACTCATAAATAAAAAAATACACAATCATTATTTAATTGACTTTCAACTTATCAATATAGGCCCCATCAAGTTGCCTCATAACCCTCGTAAAGGTGTATTCCCCAAGTTGGATTCTCAAGTTCGTCTACTGAACTCCCGAATCAAGGACCTCCTGAAGTCAATTACCGAACAACATCCCAGTCTGTCACATAACCTCGTTAGGAGACCACTCCATTTGTACGACTAATGAGGGATCCTTCCCTAGATTTGAAACTACCATACTATCTCGACAACCATCCATGTTGAGCCTAAACTATAGCTGTTCTAAAAGAGTTTAAGAGGTTCATACTCTTCATTTAATTCATCATCAGAATTCAATGGGTATTCAATTGTGGCTATATTTGCTGATTCTTTCCCTTTTAACACATCACTGGCATGACTACTGCAATTCCATCATGTATGCCCAATTTTCGTACAATATTAGCATTCGATTTCAACTTTGTTTGCATTTTTCTTTCTCATCCTTGACTTTGTAAGAAATGTATTTTCTACACGAGATTTCTCTTCTGCATCCTCCATTTTTAGTCGCTTTTCTTCTGCCAGAAGTGCTACAATTGTCTCATGCAATGTTTTTGTAGAAATTTGACTTAGAGTGAAAACAAAATTACTATAACTTGAAGGAATAATATTTAGTAATATTTATTTAGCATCTTCATCCTCCACCTTAGTACCTGCTTCACCTAATTGTCTTAAAAGAGACATTAAATTATTTACATGACTAGACATAGATGTCTCCTAATTCATTTTCAGACTAAATAATTGCAGCTTTATGGAAAATTTTTCATTTTTAGTTTTTACACCAAATAACTAAGCCAAATGTTCCCATATTTCCTTTGATGATTTAGTGAAATCTACAAGATGTAATTGAAAATATGCAAGGGCAAGTCCAATAATAGAATTAGCTTTGTCATCTCTATTTTTCCATTGAAGTAACTCCTTGGCATCTGTATGTGCTACTTCTGAACCATTCACTATACCCCACAAGTTTTTATTCATTAATTGCATTTGAATTTTTACTTTCCATGAGGGAAAATTTAGACCACTGAATTTGTCTAAAACCATGAACTCAATGATCACAGGAAGGATTCAGAACCTAAAAATCCTTTTAAAGCTTAAAGTAACCTTTCTCTAAAATACTAAAACTATTGTAATTCTCTTACGCCGACAAAGCAAGTTTCAGGTACTCAATTTGCAATGGGCAGCAAGGATTTTGAGCTAAGTATATAACTTACCACACCTAATGCACATGCAACACACTTGTCTGTATTTACAATCCATTTCCTCCATTACTTGCAAGCACAACAAAATATTGATAGGAAATTTGTAAGTTGGAATCACAATTCATAGAAATCGCACTCTTTCCGTCAACATCTAGGCCTCCAAAAAGTCGAGCCATTCTAACGCATACGACTTCCCTTCATAGCTTTAGACAGATGCAATCAGTTGTTCGAATCAACATATCCAACTACTGTTAGCAGATCCAACTACTCTTAGCATATCCAGATCGCGTAGGCAGCGATTGTTCAATTAGCAGATCTAGCTACGCTACATAAAGGGGTTTGCTTCTACTTGAGTGCAATGCCTCCTCTAATATAAAATTCATAATACGGACAACCTAAACATCTTCAAGCAAACTAGTCTTCTGTGTGGCGTCTTCATAGCTCGGATACAACAACAACAAAGCGCTTCATTGATTCACCATCTCAAACCTCAATGTTCACAATAAGCATAGTTCATTGTTTGCGCAACCTCTCGCACAATCCCAACACGAGCCTAGTTCTCCGATACGAAGATAAAGAATGGTTTATTATACACAGAAGGTGTACGCGATCAAAGCACACACACTGATTACATTCCTATTACTCTATTAAATAGAGTTTCTAAGATCCAACTTATTCCTAAATTAGAGAGAGAGGTTGAGAGGATCTCTCAACCATCACAAACCAAATTCTGAAATAGGATGTAAGCATTAATTCCAACATAATTATTGTGAGAGAGTGTATATTTCCACAAAGAAATTTTGAAGAAATTGGGTGGAGGATGTTTAATCTTGTCCAATGTTTCTTGTGGATATTTGACTTATAATTCTACTTTGAGAATTAGAAGATGGCTGTAATGTCCAGACATCCTCCACCAATTTCTTCCAAAAATTTCTCAATATGAATTCTTATATTAAATTGTTTTTTAGTGAATTGATTTCATTGGCCTTACCCCGAGCAACAATGATTTTCCACTTAACAAAGAGAAAGATGGCAAGTGGGCATAACAAAACATTGCCACTTAAGAGATTCCCCATATATTGAAATAGGTATACATCATCCTCTCGCGTAGCATAATGTTTTTGTGAATGTTAAGGAATGGGCATAAGTTGATCACGAATACTTCCAGCAGCCTAGTGGCCCATCTCTTCTACTACACAAGACTATCTCGACCATTTCCTGGTGCATTTCCCAGAAAGGCTGCCTGCTTAGGTAAGCAGAATAGAGAATTCCAACCCATGTAATGGATTTTCAACCTAGTCATAACATCCTCAACTCTTGATCCATACATCCATCCTATTTGCAACAGAAAATCATTTCATCCTTGTTTAGTGATATGTGAGTTGTCTTGCCTATATTTTGTGTATTGTTTGTTAAAAGCATGGAAAATGAAACATGGCTAAGAAAACCTGAGAGAAGCTATGTGCATTCTACAATCTTAATGGAATGATGAACTCTTATTTACAAGTCAATAAAATTGGTTATTTTTATTTGAAGAATTTCATATTTACGAATTATTATTGGAAATTCTTATTTAGTTAAAGCTAAATCATTACTTTTTGTTGTCTATATAAATTTAGAAATATTATTGAAATCTATAATCTAATTATATTTAACTCAATATTGATGATGATGATGATGATGGTTAACGTCCACTACGAACAATATTATTTTATTATTAAAAAAAAATTAAAATACGCTACCCTACAAAATGGAGAGCATAGGTCAACTTTGGTAGTCATATTCTATCAATGGTTAATTAATTCATTGATTGTCCTATAAGCTAAACACAAGTACTAGATATAGTCAATATGGTTCATGGACAACATTGGATGTGGTTGTTGATGAGTGGTCCAATTAAGTAAAACTCTCTGCCAAATATTGGTCCTTTATATCATAAGGAATCGGTTCAATTCTTTTTAGATCCATTAAATTGAGTTAAGGCTTTTCTATTAGATTTTTCGAGTGTAATTTCTCTAAAATCTGGGAGGAATTCAATGAAAACATAAATTTGTTTAGTAACTTTGCACAATCAAAGTGATGTAGGGGTTTTTTAGGGTGCTGAATCCATATATAAAGTGAAAAAACAATTTAAATAACATAAATCAAGATTTTATTTCAAAAAATTTCACCAGATTCTGGCACCGGAAACTCCAAAAAATCACACTAAAAGTAACTCCAAAAAGAATTCCACTCATCTATAAATTCTTCTTAAATCTACTAAATTGAGTATAAAGAAAGTTATATTAGAATTTGGTTTTGAGAGAAATTTTTTATTTAATTTATAGATTATGAAAATATATAAAAATATGACTAAAATAAGTTTTCAAATTTTAAAAATATTTTAACTTCATTCTAATTTATCAAATTCAAAATATTCTTAAATATATAGTGGACAATCCAAACAAATTCAATCATTCTTTAATTAATAGACAAATTCAACCATGCTAAAGCTAATAGACAAATATAACTTGACCAAGTAACAGTTAGTAATGACGCAAAACTCTGGCTGATGCGATTAAGGCAACCAGTCTAAAAAGCCTTGCCTTTTGAATTGTTACGAATTTCTCTGACATCATTGTTGTTGTGTTGATTTGTAGCTGGTGGTACTCCATGTGATGTTTTTTTTCTATGGAAGCAGCCTGTTCCACAATAGGGAGGGCCTTGGAGACCATTCATTCCTCTAGTCATTGTCTGTATACACAGTATTCACATTTAGTTTACATGCATATATGAATTTATATTCATTTTAATTATCCATTTTTTTGTTCATTTTAATTTGGTTATTCTCAACTTCAACCTCTCAAATTATGTAGATTTTTTTCAATTTCTTAAATTTATATCAACTACAAATTTTGAAGATATTGTCAATTGATTTCAAAATATTTTGAAAATCTCTATGTTTCTACCCAGTAAATGAGAATAAAATAAAAACAAACCTGAAAACATTTAGGGGCGTAAAAAAAAGTGACTGAATTGATACTTACGCCTAGATATATTCTCAACTGGTTGCCGAAGGTATCATCCTTGATGCCTCCACGGAATACTTGTGCAAATTGTACAAAGCCACATTCTCTTTCGTACTTAAAGTCGAGGAAATAGTTTAAAACTTTTGTATATGTTTCTTCCTGCTGTCCTAGATTCTCATGGTTTTTGATTGATATGTTGGTTTTTTAGTTGGATTCAGAGACCAAGCCTAGGGTAACAGGCTGGAAATATGAGTGGATCACAGCGGAATTAGAGTTGTACAAGTTTGGGTAAGAGGGTGGAAGCATGAGTGGATCACAATTGAATTTAGCTAGATTCATAATTTGCAAAAAATTGTTTTAGGTGATAATCACATAGAATCACATCTAATTATTATTTATTTATTTATTTCATTTTTTTTTTTTATATTAATGTTTTAATTTTAATTTTATTTTACTTACTTTATTTTTAGTTATATTTTTTTTAATTTAATTTAATTATAAAAATAATGTTTAAGGAGCACATATGTATTATTGGGTGAATAATTGAAATATAATAATAAAATTATTAAAATTAATTTCTTTTTTATGTAATTATACATAAATAACCAAAAATATACTTTGTTTATTAAATTTTTACCCAACTACATATTTTTTTTATAAAAAACAAAAAAGTTATAAACCTCATTTCTAAATAAATCAATATAAGTTATATAAAAAAATTAACTTAATATATGATTAGCATAGATTCATCTAACTCCACATTTACTAAGAAGTGAGGAATCCAATTTCTCAAGATGCAAACCTTTTTTTTAATACAAAACTTGAGGAATGTTTTGCACTTAAAAGATGTAATTCCTTTTCAGAGTTAGTAAATCTAAAGTTAAGATGATTGTACTTAATAAGATTATTTATATTTGTATCTATTTCACATCTTTGTATATAAAAATAACTCACATGTGAGGGTGAAACATATATAAATTTGTTCTCTCATATACCCATTATCACCCTCACAATTAACCTAATAATACATATAGTTACATACATACCATGAAATTTTTTTTTAACAAATTATATATATATATATATATATATATGAGATTTATTAATTAAATTTATTAAGTTTTTAGATTGCTCTAGAACATCTTTCAACATAATGATTTATTATTAAAATTTGATATAAGTTTTGGATAATTTGATATCATTGAGTTTTTTTTCTCACATACAATAATTAGAGGGCAAAGTAAAGTTGTTAATTATAGTAATAATAGTTTTATTAAATAATTAAACACATTTACCCACATTGAAATAAATCTCTATGGAATAAGGAAAAGTAACTCTTATTTATTTGTGAATGTTTAATTTATAACATTGATAATATTTATAAATGATAAAATTAACATAGGAAAGTTAATTAATTATAATAATAATTTTGTGTGATAAGGATGTTTAATAAGAACTTCATTTATTTATAAATTAACCAAAAATGAAGATTATAAAAGATGAGAAATAAAAAATGTAGATCATAAAAGATGAGGAATAGACTTGGAAATATATTTTTATTGAATAAGGAAAAAAATATATATATGAATGTTAAATTTATACCATTAAAAATAGTATAAATAATAAAATGAAAATAGGAAAGTTAATGAATTATAATAATATGTGTGTGTAATATGAATTTGATTTATTTATAGATTAAACAAAAAAATCATAAAATATAAGAAAAAATATTACCAAGTTAGATATTATTTTTACTAATTAAGGAGATGGAGTTGTGTTATCATTAAAACATAACTAGAAATTGCACCACATGTTGCAAAAGAAACGAGGTAAGGCAATGGCATAGGAAAGAGTATCCTAGAAGAAATAAGTTGTTGCAGAGAAGGAGCTATCGTAAAGGAATGAAAGACAAGATTCAAAGATATTGATGATAAAAGTTATCAAGCATAAAATTTTGTTATAGATATTGAAATAGGCAATTGTGGGTGAAAACATATATATAAACCAACATAATCTCTTCACATATAAAAATAATTCTTATAGATATTGATATAGGAAATTGGGGGTAAAAATCATTTCGTGATTAATAATCCTCTGAAACAAGCATCTAAATAAAATAAGATATTTTAAATACAGTCAAGTACAATCTATCTAGCATAGATGTAAATAAAGAGAATTTTTATTAACAGAAATAGAGTTTACTCTGTTTGAGATAATGCCTCATTTATGATGCATACTAAAGATTAGGGATTGGTTGGGTTTGTTGGAGGATGTTGCGAGATTCTCTCAACTTCTCCCTCCAAGAGTGGAATTAGTTGGATGCTCTCTCCAATTTGTAATATGGTATCAGAGCTTGGCTGGGCTTAATCCCTCCAGGAATACCCAGGAAAATGTGAGAGATATGAGATTGAGTATGTTGTAGGAGAGTATATAGTTTATTTTCTAGGTGAAAGTTTTTTGTGTGTTTGTTATTTTATTTATTTTTTAGTTCTCCCATTACTTTTGCTCGGAGCCGCGTTCACTGCTTCAGTGATCGTCTTGAAATTCCTTCTTCCATCTTTGCCCACTGCTGGGGCCTCAAGAAGCTGGTGATTAGCTGGAGACAACCTGCGCAACCTGTTATGGCTTCGGTGCAGTTATTCGGCATTTGAAAGCAAACCCACACTACGTTGTCACTGCAAAGTTCATTGTATATATTTATATATATGTGCCTACTTACGAATTCGGCGAATGAAAGAGTGTGTCATGGCTTTTCCCTTCAAATCATGGCAAAGAAATTGAAAGTCCGTGGTGCTTTCTTGAGTGATATTTAAGGTTGGAAGCAATCAGATATTTAAAGTCTGGATGAAAACCTTATTACAGAAATATCAGAGGTAGCAACATTAACGAGATCAATGTATCAGAATTGAAAGCCGTCTGGAAATTGTCACATTAAGGGAGTCGTTAGATTAATAGAGAAATTGTGCATGAGTCTGGATTTCTTGAATTCACAAAAATATAGCAGCTATCTTCTTTGATTGGCAGAGACGAAAAAGCTTAAAGAATTGATTGTGTAGTAAAGGCCCGTGAAACTGCCATCATCGCTGCAGAAAGAAGGAAATAGACAGATGAACCGCTATTGATCAGGGTTAATAGTTCATGATCTCCTATGAAAGTGTGAATTTCATCAGCTTTCATTAGCTCTCAGTATCCTGCATTTAAAATTTTATATTCAATGGAATTCACACGGTTTGCAACTTGTTTAGTGCAATCTTGGGGGGATCGAGCCAACAAAATGAAGCTGCAATATTCACTAATTTAGCAGCCAAAAACGCAATGAAAGTCATTGCCTATTTTATAAATTATTTGAATGATGTTTGGATAATTTCATGAATTTTTTGTTGTGAGATTTTTGTATTGTAGAACCAATTATTGAACAATTTAACATTATTTAAATTAGTCGTTCTCGACTTTCTTCGGTGCCAAGAGAACAAATGGCTAATTTGATTGTGTGAATTTGTTATATGCTGACGAGTCTTGTTGTGCTTCGGGCTTCAAGAGCATCAGTTACAAGTTATACAATGAGATCCTTGTGTGTAAAGGTCACTTTGTAGGATTGATCGCTAATCATATTCTGTACCTAGAATATTTTCCTATAAACTGTTGAAATTTATTCTTCGGGGTTATTTCACAGATGGAAATATTTCAATAGGATAGTTCAGTGTCGAGACTCTTCTTCGGGGGTGTCAAGAATCTTTGATCTTACAAATTCAGCATTGCTAGTCAGAAACAAATGTATTTTAAATGGGTTGAATGGTAGCTCAAAAATGGTGGATAAAAGAGCGTTGTGTATGAGATCTCAGAGTGGGTACAAATGTTAATGAAGACCAAGGCAGACAAATGTTTCTATTAAATTAGTGTGTTCTCCATTTCTGTAATGTAGGAATTAAGGGGGGGTGTTTGAGATAATGCCTCATCTATGATGCATACTAAAGATTAGAGATTGGTTTGGTTTTTTGGAGGATGTTGAGAGATTCTCTCAACTTCTCCCTCCAAGAGTGGAATTAGTTGGATGCTCTCTCCAATTTCTAATATACTCCAAGTTCATATACAAGAAAGTGAATGTCATTTTAATATGGAGACATTTTTGGAAGATATTGTTCTTTATGTTATGGTTTATTTTCTTAACTCCAAACTTGGTTTATTCTTTCTCTATATACATAAGAAACAAAAAAATACAAAGTAATTTCACAATTTTAAGTTATAGTTTTATATTTTATAATTACAAATGTAGTTTCTTATTAAACTATTTTACACACATCTATTTATTCAAATAAATTATATTGTGAATATGTTTTCTCTTATTATTTGATTACAAAATTATTGTACTCCCTAATAAGTAAAACAACTTGATTAATAAAGAATTGAATGCCAAATTGAAAGATTACTCATATAGAACTGATTTTTTGATGTATAAATTATTTGTTTTATATGTCGTTGAATTTCCATTACCTATTATCTTCAAAGCGGAGGTATTGAACATGGGCCCCAACTTTAGGTAAATAAAAATTCACATTGTCAACTTGGAAAAAAAAATTATAATCCTAAAATTCTCTTACCTACTCATCTTTTTAAATATATAATTGAGTTCCATTTATTAAAAATAAAGGCAATATTAAGAACCTCCTAGAGTTATAAAAGGTAATTGACATGAAAAATAAAAAAATCTCCTCATGAAAACATACAAAAGTTAATCTTAATTGAATCATTAAAAAACTAAAAAGGGATAATAGACACTATCACAATTTTCTTATCATAACTAAATGCTCCTATATGAAACAATGATGACTTTCATCAGTTCAAGAGCAGTAAAAACAAGTTCACTGAGAAAACAACTCTAGCACTGAGAGAGATTATAATGTCCATCACTATGTATGGGGTTCATTACAACCTTGGATATATTATGTGAGTTGTTGTGATTTTTTTCTCTTGTGGCTAAAACTTATTTTTGGTTGTCACCTAGTTATCACGATTCAAAACATTATTATTATCTCAGATCCTTATAGAATTAGATATATTCTGTGAGCTAATGTGATGTTTTGTTTTTCACAATGATTCAAAAATCAGTTATTATACCACAATATTGACTTTATCATTGTATGTTTTGTTTATGATTTTACACTCTGATCTCCCTAGCATGGGTGGGGGTTTCAAAAATTGGAGAGTAAATTGAAACATTATTGTTAGAAATTATTGTATAAGATGGGAAATTTGGATGGTTTGTAGAGAATATGGATATCATAACAGATAAACTGAGAACGTCAATAGATAAATGTGTGAATGAAACTTGTAACATCCATGACCATCTTATTTGATTGTGGATCGGCTTACAAACTAATACTTTGTGAAATCCATAGCCATGTTATTTGATTGCGAATCAGGTTATAAACTAGAATACACTCTCTCTTCATAAGAATCTACAATATATATTGGATGGAGAGGAGGGTTATGATAAAACTTGTAAAAGAACCCCTTAGGGTTATCTCAACTTACTCTATTGTTAATCACATAGTGTCAATTTTGTAAATCTGAGTGATTTTTTTCTTTTGTATGTTTTGTTTGAATTGAAAAATCAAAATAATTATAAAAACTAAAATTATGTAGTGAAAAAATTTGTTTAAAATTTCAGAATAAAAAGTTGAGTAAGTTTGACATCATATAATATGAAATTTGTTTATGATTATAAAGTAAAAACATATAATATATTTTACCTACAATTAGGTAATTAAAGATATGTATATAGTTTTTTTTTAATAGAAGAATTTTTATATTCATTAACAAAAAAAAATCTAAAGGGTATGTATGTAGTTACAAACTATTACAATTAAGTAATTAAAGGTAAATTTAGTGTTATTTAAGAAATAAAAATTATGAATATTCATCATTATGGGTCAAGATAAATCATGTCCTGTGAAATAATTTCACATATTTTAAAAAATTTCATTATTAATTTAATTTTTTATATATTAAGAAATACTACTCATGAATAATAAAACAATTGTAACAACTACGTATATTTGGATGTATGAAAATTTAGATACATTAATTTTAAAATAATAATGGTTATAAACAATTAAAAATAATTTTATTAAGTAGTTAGTTTAGATGTATATTATATTCAATTCTCTTTTCACTCTAAAATCTATCCTATTTGCAACAGAAAATCATTTCATTCTTCTTTAGTGATATGTGAGTTGTCTTTCTTATATTTTGTGTATTTTTTGTTAAGAGAATGGAAAATGAAACATGGATAAGAAAATCTGAAACAAGCTATGTGCATTCTACAATCTTAATGGAATGATGAACTCTTATTTACAAGTCAATAAAATTGATTATTTTTATTTGAAGAATTTCATATTTAAGAAATATTACTGGAAATTATTATTTATTTAAAGCTAAATCATTAATTTCTGATGTCTATATAAATTTAGAAATATTATTGAAATCTATAATCCAATCATATTTAACTCAATATTATTTTATTATTAAAAAAAAAAAATACCCTACCCTATAAAATGGAGAGCACAGGTCAATTTGGGTTGTTATATTCTATCAATGGTTAATTAATTCGTCGATTTTCCTATAAGCTAAACACAGGTACTAGATATAGTCAATATGGTTCATCGACAACATTGGATGTGGTTGTTGATCAGTGGTCCAGTTAAGTAAAACTCTACTAAATATTAGTCCTTTATCATAAGAAATCGGTTCAATTCTTTTTAGATCCATCAAATTGAGTAAAAAGAATTGAGTAGTCTTTAGTGCAATTTTTTGAAGGTTTTTCTAGTAGATTTTTCCAGTGTAATTTCTCTAAAATCCCTTAAGAATTCATTGAAAACATAAATTTTTTTGGTAACCTTGCACAATCAAAGTGTCGTAGGGGTTTTTCAGGGTGCTGAATCCATATATACAGCCAAAAAACCAATTTAAATAACATAAATCAAGATTTTTCCTCAAACATTTTCACCAGATTCCTTCACAGGAAACTCCAAAAAGCCACACTAAAGACAACTCCCAAAAGAATTCCACTCATCTATAAATTATTTTTAAATCTATTAAATTGAGTAAAAAGAATTCTACTCATCTAAAAATTGTTAAAGTAAGCTAATTACTCCAGCATGAAAAGTGTTCTATATTTAGAGAGTTAGTTACGCCATAAGGCGCTCTTATTTGAAAAAAACTCACCTAGTTGTTGTGGTGTACTTATCTGCTGAAATGTTTTAGGCCATTCATCCGAACCTCCGACATTTAAGCTAACTACCTAACTAACTCTTTAATATCTACAAATCTCTCTTCCCCTTAAATATGATATAAAATCTTTAATATCATAATAACAATAGAAAATCATAAATTCCTCCCTTAAGCCCTCAATCTACACTATAAATATCAATAAATAAATAATCTATTAATTGTTCTCATAATTTATAAGTGTATAGCATAAATATTTTATTCATTAGTAATCTGACATGTTTGATATTTTGGAAAGTGAAAATCATTTACTATATATAGTGATTTATGTATAGTTTTCTGAATTTCATTATAAATATGAACCAAACAAGAGATAGATACACAATAAATTATGCCCTCAGTTTGCACAAGTTTACTCCTAACTTAGGTTTATCTAATCTGCTTACTTAGTGGATAATTTGATTAACAAGTAATGCTTGAGACTAATCATTAATAATATCCGCTCACCAAGTAGGCAATTTGACTATGTTTTTTATTTAAATAGCTAATAATGTGTTTCATACTTTAATGTGAGTTTAATATGTAAATTTCATTTATTCATTTTAATATTATGGTATTAAAATTTTCAAACAGCTGATCATATCTATTGTGTAATCATGCATATAATGTATAATCAATTTTGATTTTACCAATTAACATTGTGGAATGAATTTGGACTATAAATAGACATAGTCATATGAATTGTAATTACACATTGATTTTTGATATCATCACTTAGAGTTGAGTAGTGAAAATTATGCATCTCGATCTTCTAGCTTGATTTGATTTAAAGACTAGTATTGTTCTTTTTTAATAATGGGTTTCCTTCCTATTACTCGACTTCCTTCTCAGTATAAATATTGATGATATAATCACTTAGAGTTGAGTAGTGAAAATTATACATCTAGATCTTCTAGCTTGATTTGTTTTAAAGTTTAGTATTGTTCTTTTTTAATAGCGGGTTTCCCTCTTATTACTGGACTTACATCTAGATCTTCTAACTTGATTTGATTTAAAGATTAGTATTTTTCTTTTTTAATAGTGGGTTTCTCTCCTATTACAAGACTTCCTTCTCACTATAAATATTTTCTTTGATTTCTTATGTGATTGCTTATTGATTTGGTAATAAATTGAATGGTACATCTATGTTTTTAATTTACCAATGTTATATGTTGTTACAATCATTATATATTTAGAATTCTATTTAAAATTATCTAACAAAAAACAATAAAAACATATAAATTCTAATAATTAGCACTTAAAGTGTATCTTGAATGTGTGGATTTTTGAGGGAATTTTTTTTACTGTAGTAAATTTCATAGAAAATAAGTAAGAGAAATAAATGAAGTTTCCAATGGTATGATTTTATATATATATCTTTCTTCGAAAGTGATTGCACTCAATTCTGCCCTCAATCTACACTATAAATATCAATAAATAAATAATCTATTAATTCTTCTCATAATTTATAAGTCTATAGCATAAATATTTTATTCATTAGTAATCAGATGTTTGATATTTTGGAAAGTGAAAATCATTTACTATATATAGTGATTGATGTATAGTTCTCTGAATTTCATTATAAATATGAATCAAACAAGAGATAGCTACACACTCAATTATGCCCTCAGTTTGCACAAGTGCATATAAATTTTTACTCATAACTTAGGTTTATCTAATCTACTTACCTAGTGGATAATTTGATTAACAAGTAAAGATTGAGACTAATCATTAATAATATCTGCTCACCAAGTAGACAATTTGACTATGTTTTTTATTTAAATAGCTAATAATGTGTTTCATACTTTAATGTGAGTTTAGTATGTGAATTTCATTTATTCATTTTAATATCATGGTATTAAAATTTTCAAACAGATGATCATATCTATTGTGTAATCATGCATATAATGTATAATCAATTTCGATTTTGTAAATTAACATTGTGGAATGAATTTGGACTATAAATAGACATAGTCATATGAATTGTAATTACACATTGATTGTTGATATCATCACTTAGAGTTGAGTAGTGAAAATTATGCATCTAGATCTTCTAGCTTGATTTGATTTAAATACTAGTATTGTTCTTTTTTAATATTGGGTTTCCCTCCTATTACTCGACTTCCTTCTGAGTATAAATATTGATGATATAATCACTTAGAGTTGAGTAGTAAAAATTATACATCTAGATCTTCTAGCTTGATTTTATTTAAAGTTTAAAATTGTTCTTTTTTAATAGTGGGTTTCCCTACTATTACTCGACTTACATCTAGATCTTCTATCTTGATTTGATTTAAAGATTAGTATTTTTCTTTTTTAATAGTGGATTTCTCTCCTATTACTAGACTTCCTTCTCACTATAAATATTGTCTTTGATTTCTTATGTGATTGCTTACTGGTTTGATAATAAATTGAATGGTACATTTATGTTGTTAATTTACCAATGTTATATGTTGTTACAATCACTTTTACCCCAATTCGTATATTTCATTAGCAATATTTTAAAAAAATTCAATACTCTAATGATAAATAAAAATTGTAGATATAATAGTAAATGCAAAGACCAAAGAGACATGAATCCACACCACGCAAGAGTTTTTGCAATTTTTATATCAATGTTGCTTTGTCTTTCTTCTATAATTTTTGTTTTATGTATCACCTATATGCATTAACATATATTTATGCATTAACATCAATTTAAATTTGAATAGCTTCATTTTTATCATTTCAATTTTGTTCTATTCAATTTGGAATTGTAATTATTATTATAATAAAGTTTTAGCTAAATACAATATATATGATTGATTTACTTTTATTTTAATTTCAAATTTCAAATTTAATTATAACTTTAGTTTTATTATAAAATTTAAATTTAATTTATCAAGTATTGAAAAATTTAAAGGAATATAAATATTTTCCAAAAATGTAGAGATTAAATTTTTTTAAAAATCCACATCACATACAAATGCTTGCTAGAGTTTAAATTGGGAATATGTAAAAATCTGATTAAAACAAGTTTTTAAGTTTTAAAAATATCTTCACTTCATTCTAATTTATGAAATTCTAAAATATTCTTAAATGTATAATTAACAATAAAAAAAAAATTCAATCATTTTAAAATTAATAGAAAAATTCAACCATTCTAAAACTGATAGACAAAAATAGCTTGACCAGGTAACCGTTAGTAATGACGATTAAGGCAACCAGTCTAAAAAGCCTTGCCTTTTGAATTGTTACGAATTTCTCTGACATCATTGTTGTTGTGTTGATCTGTAGCTGGTGGTACTCCATATGATGCTTTTCTTCTATGGAAGCAGCCTGTTCCACAATAGGGAGGGCCTTGGAGACCATTCATTCCTCTAGTCATTGTCTGTATACACAGTATTCACATTTAGTTTATATACATATATGAATTTATATTCATTTTAGTTATGCATTTTAATTATTATTTTAATTTTTCTATTCTCAACTTCAACCTCTCATATTACGTAGATTATTTTGAAGATATTTTCAATATTTTTGTTTATTTCAAAATATTTTCAAAATCTATATATTTCTACCCAATAAATGAGAATAAAATAAAAACAAACCTGAAAACATTTAGGGGCGTAAAAAGAGTGACTGAATTGATACTGACGCTTAGATATATTCTCAACTGGTTGCCGAAGGTATCATCCTTGATGCCTCCATGGAATACTTTTGGAAATTGTACAAAGCCATACAAAGCCACATTCTCTTTCGTACTTACAGTCGAGGAAATAGTTTAAAACTTTTTAATATGTTTTTTCCTGATGTCCTAGATTCTCATGGTTTTTGCTTGATATGTTGGTTTTTTAGTTGGATTCAGAGACCAAGCCTAGGGTAATAGGGTGGAAATATGAGTGGATCACAGTGGACTTAGAGTTGTACAAGTTTGGGTAACAGGGTGGAAGCATGAGTGGATCACAACTGAATTCAGCTGGATTCATAATTTTTAAATTTTCACATAGAATTACATCTAATTATTATTTATTTATTTATTTCATTTGTTTTATATTAATTTATTTATTTCATTTGTTTTATATTAATGTTTTAATTTTAATTTTATTTTAGTTATCTTAATTTTATTTTTAGTTATATTTTCTTTAATTTAATTATTTTAAAAGTAATGTTTATGGAGCACATTTGTTTTACATTAATAAAATTATTAAAATTAATTTTTTTTATATAATTATACATGAACAACCAAAAGTATACTTTGTTTATTAAATTTTTACACAATTACATAATTTTTTTATAAAAAACAAAAATGTTATAAATTTCATTTCTAGATAAATCAATATAAGTTGTATAAAAAAATTAACTTAATATATCTTTAGCATAGATCCATCTAACTCCACATTTACTAAGAAGTGAGGAATCAAATCTTTCAAGATGCAAATCTCATTTTTAATACACTTGAAAGATTTAATTCCTTTTCAGCGTTAATAAATCTAAAGTTAAAATTATTGTACTTAATAATATTATTTATATTTGTATCTATTGCACATCTTTGTATATAAAAATACCTCACATGTGAGGGCGAAACATATATAAATTTGTTCTCTCATATTCCCATTACCACCCTCACAATTAACCTAATAATACATATAGTTACATACACACCATAAACATTTTTTTTAACAATCAATATATATATATATATGATTTATTAATTAAATTTATTAAGTTTTTAGGTTGCTCTAGAACATCTTTATAGTAATTCATTATTAAAATTTGATATAAGTTTTGGATAATTTTGTATCATTGATTTTTTTTCTCACATAGAATAATTAGAGGACAAAGTAAAGTTGTTAATTATAGTAATAATAGTTTTATTAAATAATTAAACACATTTACCCACATTGAAATAAATATCTATCGAATAAGGAGAAGTAACTCTTATTTATTTATGAATGTTTAATTTATACCATTGATAATATTTATAAATGATAAAATGAAAATAGGAAAGTTAATTAATTATAATAATAGTTCTGTGTAATAAGGATGTTTAATAAGAACTTCATTTATTTATAAATTAATGAAAAATGTAGATCATAAAAGATGAGAAATAGACTTGGAAATATATCTTTATTGAATAAAGGAAAAAAAAAACTATATCAATGTTAAATTTATACCATTAATAATAGTATAAATAATAAAATGAAAATAGGAAAGTTAATGAGTTATAATAATATGTAGGTGTAATCAGGATTTTTAATATGACTGATTTATTTATAGATTAAACAAACAAATCATAAAATATAAGAAAGAGGATTACTAAGTTAGATATTATTTTTACTAATTAAGGAGATGGAGTTATTATTGTCGTACAAACGCCTTTAATTGCACCACAAGTTATAAAAAGAAACGACCTATGACAATAACATGGAAGAGTATCTAGAAAATAAGTTGATACAGCAAGAAGACATCACAAGGAATGAAAAACATGTTAAAGATAATGATGATAAAGATTTATCAATGACAGGAAAATTTTAATAGATAATGGAAGTAATTTGTTATAGGTGATATGAAATAAAGGAAAATTTTGTTATAGATATTGAAATAGGTAATTGTGGGTGAAAACACACACACACACACACACACACACACACACACATATATATAAACAAACATAATCTATTCACATATATAAAAAAAAATTATAGATATTGAAATAGGAAATTGGGGGTAAAAATCCTTTGGTGATTAATAATCCTCTAAAACAAGCATGAAATCAGCATGTAACTCAAATAAGATATTTTAAATACATTAAAGTACAATCTATCTAGCATAGATGTAAATAAAGATATTTTTTATTAACATAAATAGAGTTTACTCCAATTTTATCTACATATCCCAGCACTAATTTCATGCTTGTCAGAAATTGTATATTGTATATGAATAACAAGTCTTGGTATACAAGAAAGTGAATGTCATTTTAATAGGGAGACATTTTTGGAAGGAGATATTGTTCTTTATGTTATGGTTTATTTTCTTAAATCCAAACTTGGTTTATTCTTTCTATATACACATAAGAAACAAAAAATACAAAGTAATTTCATAATTTTAAGTTATAGTTTTATATTTTATAATTACAAATCTAGTTTCTTATTAAAATATTTTACACACATCTATTCATTCAAATAAATTATATTGTGAATATGTTTTCTCCTATTATTTGATTACAGAATTATTGTACTCCCTACTAAGTAAAACAACTTGATTAATAAAGAATTGAATGCCAAATTGAAAAATTACTCAACCGAGAACTACTATAATATATAGAACTGATTTTTTGATGTATAAATTAGTTGTTTTATATGTCGTTGAATTTCCATTACCTATTATCTTCAAATCCTATGCGGAGGTATTCAACATGGGAGACAACTTTATGTAAATAAACATTCACATTGTCAACTTGGAAAAAAAATTATAATCCTAAAATTCTCTTACCTAATCATCTTTTTAAATATATAATTGAGTTCCATTTTTTAAAACTAAAGGCAATATTAAGAACCTCCTAGAGTTATAAAAGGTAATTGACATGAAAAATAAAAAATCTCCTCATGACAACATACAAATGTTAATCTTAATTGAATCATTAAAAAACTAAAAATGGATAATAGACACTATCACAATTTTCTTATCAGAACTAAATGCTCCTATATGAAACAATGATGACTTTCATCAGTTCAAGAGTAGTAAAAACAAGTTCACTGAGAAAACAACTCTAGCACTGAGAGAGATTATGATGTCCATCACTATGGATGGGGTTCATTAAAACCTTGGATATATTCTGTGAGTTATTGTGATTTTTTTCTTGTGGCTAAAACTTATTTTTGGTTGTCACCTAGTTATCATGATTCACAACATTTTTGTTATCTCAGATCCTTATAGCATTAGATATATTCTGTGATATAATGTGATGTTTTTTTGTGACAATAATTCAAAAATCATTTATTATACCACAATATTGACTTTATCATTATCTGTTTTGTTTATGAACCCTTTAAAAAAACCACAGGAACATTTGATTTTACACTTTGATCTCCCCAGCATGGGTGGGGGTTTCAAGAATTTGAGAGTAAATTGAGAGGTTATTGTTAGAAATTATTTTATAAGATGGGAAAATTGGATGGTTTGTAGAGAATATGCATGCCATAACAGATATCTATTTTGAATTTTTGGTGTCTCTAGCCACCATGCATCTAATAAGATCCATTTCAACTGAGAACGTCAATAGATCACTGTGTGAATGAAACCTGTGACATCCATGGCCATTTTCTTTGATTGTAGATCGGGTTACAAACTAATATTTTGTGAAATCCCTAGCCATTTTCTTTAATTGTGGATCAGGTTATAAACTAGAAATACACTCTCTCTTCATAAGAATCTACAATATATATTGGATGGAGGGAAAGGTTATGATAAAACTTGTAAAATAACCCCTTAGGGTAATTGTAACATACACTGATGACTATAACTTCACATGGAAATGTAAGGAGTTAAAAAAAAATTATACAAGTTACTCACGGGTAACTATCCAACCAATATGAAATATTCCTTACTCATCATTAGATAGAATGTTTACCAGTTCATAGTGTAACTTTTAGAATAATAATAGTAAGCTCTTTAACCGTTAACAATCTCCATTACAGTACATTAACATAATACTATATGATGTAACCTTCCACTCATTTCATTATTTATGTAGTCATCACATACTTGGCATTATGAAACTTCACAACAAGAAAGGAATCAACATCATAATCTTGACACAATAATCAATCACATCATTGAACACCAATATACCCTGGAAACCCCGTAGGGTGAAAACCAGCAAACGTCTAATTTTATTATTAAACGCTCATGAGGGTGATCAGTCCTCACTCGATGACTTATAAGGGAGACCATCCCTTAACCATCGTTTATAAATCTTACAAGGAAATATACAAATATCTAGCTTAAAGCCATTACAATAAATATGATAGCATTTACCCACTAATCTTCATATCTTCATATCTTGGTAGCATGGATGTACTTACAACGTACCAAAGCACAAATCGACCATCTTGCAGCTCACCCTCATCTGCGTGAACCATCGCACCAATCTGCATAATCCATTACTCATTTATCTGCCACCATGTTAAGCATAATATTTCCTTTTCATAAGTCATCGTTGCTTCTTGTTTTGATTTCATCAACAAGCTTTTATAGCATGATTAGTTAAAGCCTAAATCAATAATAATTAATCTTTAACTGATCCATTAACACTTATTCATGTGCAAACATGAGATGTGATTACAATATCACAAGATGCTTTCTTCTAACAACACATACTGCATATGTGCTAGTTACAAGTTGTCACATTAACTAATGTTTCCCTTGCATAAGCACACATTCCTGTAAGACAATAGCTTCATCTCCCAACCTTTTCTTTAAGTAAACTGATACATTAGTTACGTTTTTCATGGATGAAATTTACATAAATTTAATCAAAATAACTAACCCTTAGGCTATGACTTTTGGTGCATGAAGAGAAGGCTGACATTACAAATGTTGTTCCCATGCATGCAAATGCATATAGATTTCCAAAAGAGTTTTCCCAAAGGAATGCTTAACACAAAAGAGCATGCAAACGCATATTGCTTAACACAAGTTAGCAAGCAAACACATAACACTAATGTAATAAAACATACAAATACATGTCTTCTTATGTAGTCTAACACAACATGCTATCTTTTCCCACATAGAAGTATGTATATTATTTCCAATGAAAGTTAATACAAATATTGCATGCCTATGCATGATCTTATTCCAAATGAAACTTAACATAATAGTTATGATAATATAAAAGTAATCGCATAGTTTGTTCATCTAAAGAAATATAACTGAATAGTTCCTTTATGCATGGTTTTATTAAATAACTAATATTTACAAACACCATGGTAATCTATTCATGGATTTATTAAATAACTAATCTTTACTAACACCATGGTAATCTACCCATGGATTTATGAAATAATTAATCTCTACCAACACCATGGTAAACTACCCATGGATTTATTAATTAATTAATATTTACCAATACCATGGTAAAATATCCATGGATTTATTAAGTAATTACTATCCATGGTTTATTAAATAACTAATATTTACAATATGATTAATGTATGCATACATATTCATAAAAAAAAACACTCTTCCAAGAATATCAATCTGGGAAAACGTTTCTCTTTTCTTCTTTACCACACATGAAAATATATGAAAATATTTCAGGAGTTACCCTCTTTAACCTATATTTTTCTTCAAGAAAAGAACTTGGATTTATTATCATTTCATTTTCAAGAACTATTATTTTCAATCGTGTAAATACATATTCTTGGTTCTTAAAATAAAAACTAAGCATAATAACCATTTAAATGCATGTAATTTCCAAGAAATCTGTCCAATATGTGCAAGGTTTCCATGTATTCTTCTTTAAGAATTCTTTCAAAAGACTAGAAAAATAAACAGATATACTTATCTGGATATGCCACTTCAATCAGAGCTTTGCACACCTTCATCACCAATTCGTTCATCAACACATTCTCACTCAGGGCAAATGCTTAAGGTTAATTCCTACGCATATTGATAGACAAATGGTCAAAATTTTGTTGTTCACAAGTTTCCAAATATTCGAACTTGGAGGTATTCGATGATTATATCATGGCATCCATTTACAAAGTTGTTCCAATAAATGTTGCCAGTTACAAGGAGAACTCGCTGCCACAATTTTCATCCGCACTGTCACTGCAAGGTAGACTATTATTTCTTATATTCGGTCCTCAAATGACAAAGGGTAATATAATTCGTTGCATTAGATTTATTTCTCAAGTCTCTTCCCGATGAAAGTCATGTAATCTCTCAAAAATATCTAACCAGTGAAACTAGCGTCGACGTTCGAAGTTATGATGATGAAATTCAAAAAAAGAAACTTCAATCCTCAAAGCTACGCTCAAAACTTGGTGATCAATGGTGTTATCATTCTTTAAATCCACAATTTGCAGCAAAGAATCAAACCCTCCCCTTTTTCCTCCAGCGATTCCCAGTAAAGAACAATCCAAAGTAAATAACAAATACTTAGGTCATTATCAAGAATTTGGTTTCAACTATTTCTTAATTAAAAAGTTGAAGTAAGGTTTATTTACCGCATTAACATAAAATTGATTTACCATAAGTTGGTTTGAGTGCGTGTGTTACATACTCCCTCCCTTGAAGAGAACACTGTCCTCGGTGTGCTTCTCTCACTAAAACTTAAACTTATACTCATGATATAATAATATAAACAACCCAAAGGGGTCCTTCCCCTCACAATGAAACACTTTTGTTTATTTAAATGCCATTAATTGAAACAATAATGTTCTTATCCATATTCATAAGCATGTATAGCACAAAGAATATTTTATTTCCATTTCTAACTACTTATCCCTTATTCAATTCATAAAAATATAGAAAAATCTCTATATGAACTTACCATTATTTACCAATTACTATTAGAAGAAATGATGGCTTTTACACAAGCTCTCCGAGAATGGTTGAACACCCATCAACATTTCCAGGAAAGAGCCTGTAATGTATGACTAACAATTCAATCACATTAGTCACATAGTTTCAATCAAATGAAAATACTTGCAACTATCAAACATTCTTGCAATATCAAGAGATGTTTTAATCAAAGTACTTCCACAAGTACTCAAAGAGCACCAACCCTCTAATCAATGCATCACGTGCACACCGTCTTAGCTCCTGCTAAAGACATCCACACAGTGCTTCAAAAAGTACTCAGAGAGCACCTAGCTCTCTAATCATACCAATGATCAATCAATGCACCATAGGCATATCCTAGCCTCTGCTAAGACATTAAAACAAATTAGTAATAAAATAAATGAACTTATACATTCAGTAATTCATTTTTCGAGTGCTAAGCCCCTTTCCTCTTAATATCTACATAAGGTATTTACACAATCATATAAAAATTCAGTTTAATATAACACATAACTTTTTACTTAACTTGTTCCATTATGAGGACCACAATGGTAAAAAAAAATGCTCCTCCTAACCCATAGGAGTTGGTTTCCACAACCAAATCGAGTCATTTTCACACCCAGATAGTCAATCTTTCCATATTAATTCAAAATAGCATAGCACACTAAAAAGTCTGTATACTTATTTGGGAATTTAGTCTTTCAAGCTGTGGTCCTCCCAACTATCAAGGGAGGCTATTACGTCCTCCACTTGTGCCCTAGCTCCAGAATCTGGACGGTGCCCCGAGTTAATAGTGGAATAAATTCTCTTTTTGCTATGACCTTTGGATGGCCAATCTAGTAAAACTCAAAACGTTTGGTTTCACAAGGATTACCGTGAGTTATTTTCAACTGATCACAACCAACCCTAGAAAATACTCCTCTTTACCATTTGGCATAGAACCCCTACTCCTCCTCTGGGATTCAGCTTTATCCTCAGAAGAGTAGGTAACTATCTTTCCAACTGTCCCCAACCACCTCCTATTCTTGGAAACATTTTTACCATCAGCTTAAAAAGACTTTATTTTCATTAATTAATTTCAGAAAATTAAATAATTTGCTTTATCAAGAGTGATGATTTAAGTTTTTCTTGCCAGATAAAAGAAAATTAAACAAATTGTCTTTAACTAGTTAATACTAGTTAACTCTAATGAAGCTATCACAACTTCCCCCCTAGAAGTAACATGCATGTGTTGTACATTATTATTTTTGAAATAACAAAATCATGCACATTAAAACTTGATACTTTAACATTTACTGTTGCAATTCACATTGCAATGTTTGGGATGTTTTATTTTCACAGATTTTCTGTTTCCATTAAGCTACCCATGCTTACAATAAGAAACAATGCTAATCATAAATATGCATTTCTCAAGCACATATCATCTTACGCAATCATTTTAAGTTCCTACATAAAATGTTGTCATGCATACAATGTCGTCATGCATAAAAGTATATACAAATATTCATTAATGCGTATGCGTCAATAACTATTAGGGTATGAGTGCAAAAATTTCCAATTCCCATAATGTTCTGTTCCAACAGACTGACACACAAAGTAATTATCATAATCACTTGTTCACAACTTTCGAATATATTTAGTGAAAATCGATTCGTGCATATAACTTTCATTAGTTAGTCATTCATAACTAATCAATGCTATTAATAATATTAATTCATTGATGATGCAACTCATTCAAAAACTAGTCATTCAATGCCACTAATAATTTTAATGCATTCACGACGGCTCATGCAAAAACTAGTCAATCAACTAGTCATTATAGTCAAGTCTCAGTACTTGACCCATTAAGTATTTTTAACAACTAAAAGACTTCATTCAATTTAATTTTAAAACACTCTATCATCTTACAGTAGGACTTTCCTCATCTTTTGCATTCATGCATTAGTTTCACACACCATCACTATACACATTCATCAATTAAAGTAGTGCATGGTAACTTTAGAAATTTTATTGCATGCAAAAACAATTACTTCTTTTCAAACTCAAATTAAAGGTAACTATTTTTCTTTATAATTTATTTCCTAAAGAGATAAAACATAATACACATATTAATCTCATATGCATATTCTTATGCAGAAAAAGTATATTATAATAGCATGCACATTTTTAAGAATTCTTTTAAATAGAAGCCAATCTCATGCAATGCCATTTTTTTTACATATACAACAATTTCCTTTGTAAAGGAAATCAACATGCATATGCACAGACTTCTTAAATAAAATAAAATAAAATACTTATCTTTATTTCATTTGAAGAACTTCTCTCCCACTGCAGTACTCATCCCCATCAGGAAATTCACATTGCTCCTCTACAACAATGTTTTCTTTTAGCACCATCTACAAAATTTCGAGAGGAAAGCTTCCGGTGCTCTCAGAAGATAAAATTCTTTGCCAAGCTTTCGTTTGATAGGCCTAAATTTCAGCTGAGTCAAGCAGTAAGCTGCAACACAAATATTGATAGCATGGTGCAACATGTTGAGTGTCATTAACATCCTGCAACGAGTGTCTCGAAAGACAGATATCAAGCTTCAACATGTCGATGTCATTATGTTCACTAAATTTATGACTAATATGTCATATATCCACTGATAATAAACAACTCTCACTTTCACTAGTGATTACTCAAGTTGTTCATAAATACAACAAAGTTTTTATTGTCTTTCATTCTCAACAGGATTCCAAATTTATGAAAACCGTTTTGCAACAACATTTATTACTAATTACTCTTTAATGTAGTTATAAACATTAGTAGCATACCTTAACTGATGTCCATTGGTACCATACCTCAATTTCTTTTCTCTTAACAAATCCCAAAGGCGCCAATGCTGCAACCTTTAGCTTTGATACCACTTGTAACATACACTGATGATGATAACTTCACATGGAAATGTAAGGAGTTAAACAAAAATTTATACAAGTTACTCACGGGTAACTATCCAACCAATATTAAATACTCCTTACTCATCATTAGATAAAATGTTTACTAGTTCATAGTGTAACTTTTAGAATAAGAATAGTAAGCTCCTTAACCATTAGCAACCTCCATTACATTACATTAACATAATACTGTATGATGTAACCTTCCACTCATTTCATTATTTATGTAGTCATCACATACTTGGCATTATGAAACTTCACAAAAAGAAAAGAATCAACATCATCATCTTGACACAATAATCAATCACATCATTGAACACCAATATACCCTAGAAACCTCATAGGGTGAAAACTAGCAAATGTTTAATTTTATTATTAAATGCTCGTGAGGGTGATCAACCCTCACTCGATGGCTTATAAGGGAGACCATCCCTTAACCATCGTTTATAAATCTTACAAGGAAATACACAAATATCTAGCTTAAAGCCATTACAATAAATATGATATTATTTACCCACTAATATTCATATCTTCATATCTTGGTGGCATGGATGTACCTACAATGTACCAAAGCACAAATCGACCATCTTGCAGCTCACCCTCATCTGCGTGAACCATCACACCAATCTGCATAATCCATTACTCATTTATCTGCCACCATGCTAAGCATAATATTTCCTTTTCATAAGTTATCGTCGCTTCCTGTTTTGATGTCATCAGCAAGCTTTTATAGCATGATTAGTTAAAGCTTAAATCAATAATAATTAATCTTTAAGTGATCCATTAACACTTATTCATGTGCAAACATGAGATGTGATTACAATATCACAAGATGCTTTCTTATAACAACACATACTACATATGTGCTAGTTATAAGTTGTCACATTAACTAATGTTTCCCTCGCATAAGCACACATTCCTGTAAGACAATAGCTTCATCTCCCAAGCTTTTCTTTAAGGAAACTGATACATTAGTTACATTCTTCATGCATGCAATTTACATAAATCTAATCAAAATAACTAACCCTTGAGCTATGAATTTTGTTGCATGAAGGGAAGGCTAACATTACAAATATTGTTCCCATGCATGCAAATGCATATAGATTTCCAAAAGATTTTTCCCAAACGAATGCTTACACAACAGAGCACGTAGCTTCGAAAAGAGTTTTCCCAAAGGAATGCTTAACACAAAAGAGCATGCAAATGCATGTTGCTTAACACAAGTTAGCAAGCAAACGCATAACACTAATGTAATAAAGCATACAAATACATGTCTTCTTATGTAGTCTAACACAACATGCTATCTTTTCCCACATAGAAATATGTATATTATTTCCAATGAAAGTTAATACAAATATTGCATGCCTATTCATGATCTTATTCCAAATGAAACTTAACATAATAGTTATGATAATATAAAAGTAATCGCATAGTTTTTTCATTTAAAGAAATATAACTGAATAGTTCCTTTATGCATGGTTTTATTAAATAACTAATATTTACAAACACCATGGTAATCTATTCACGGATTTATTAAATAACTAATCCTTACTAACACTATGGTAATCTACCCATGGATTTATGAAATAATTAATCTCTACCAACACCATGGTAAACTACTCATGGATTTATTAATTAATTAATATTTACCAATACCATGGTAAACTATCCATGGATTTATTAAGTACTTACTATCTATGGTTTATTAAATAACTAATATTTACAACATGATTAATGTATGCATACATATTCATAACAAAAAACACTCTTCTAAGAATATAAATCTGGGAAAACTTTTCTCTTTTCTTCTTTACCACACATGAAAATATATGAAAATATTTTAGGAGTTACCCTCTTTAACCTATATTTTTTTTCAAGAAAACAACTTGGATTTCTTATCATTTCATTTTCAATAACTATTATTTTCATTCGTGCAAATACATGTTCTTGGTTCTTAAAAAAACTAAGCATAATAACCATTTAAATGCATGTACTTTCCATGAAATCTGTCCAATATGTGCAAGGTTTCCATGTATTATTTTTTAAGAACTCTTTCAAAATACTAGAAAAATAAACAGAGATACTTATCTGGCTATGCCACTTCAATCAGAGCTTTGCACACCTTCATCACCAATTCGTTCATCAACACATTCTCACGTAGGGAAAATGCTTAAGGTTTCCTACACATATCTATAGAGAAACGGTTAAAATGTTGTTGTTCACAAGTTGCCAAATATTTGAACATGGAGGTATTCGATGATTATATCATGGCATCCATTTACAGAGTTGTTCCAATAAATGTTGCCGGCTACAAGGAGAACTCGCTGCCACAATTTTCATCCGCACTGTCACTGCAAGGTAGACCATTATTTCTTATATTCGGTCCTCAAATGATAAAGGGTAATATAATTCCTCGCATTATATTTATTGCTCAAGTCTCTTCCCAATGAAAATCATGTAATCTCTCGAAAATTTCTAACCAGTGAAACTTCAATCCTCAAAGCTACGCTCAAAACTTGGTGATCAAAGGTGTTATCATTCTTTAAATCCACAATTTGCAGCAAAGAATCAAACCCTCCTCTTTTTCCTCCAGCGATTCCCAGTAAATAAAAATCCAAAGTAAATAACAAATACTCAAGTCATTATCAAGAATTTGGTTTCAACTATTTCTTGATTAAAGAGTTAAAGTAAGATTTATTTACCACCTTAATGTAAAATTTATTTACTATAAGTTGGTTGTAGTACGTGTGTTACAATTATCTCAACTTACTCTATTGCTACAGTAACAATTGAGTGAGTTCTTTCTTTTGTAAGTTTTGTTTGAATTGAAAAATAAAAAATATTATAAAAACTAAAATTATGTAGTGAAAAACTTTGTTTAAAATTTTAGAATAAAAAGTTGAGTAAGTTTGACATCATATAATATGAAATTTTTTTATGATTATAAAGTAAAAGCATATAATTTTTTTTAGCTACAATATGGTAATTAAAGATATGTATATAGTTCTTTTTTAATAGAAGAAATTTGATATTCATTAACAAAAAAAATCGAAAGAGTTTGTATGTAGTCACAAACTATTACAATTAAGTAATTAAAGGTAAATTTAATGTTATCTAAGAAATGAGAATTATGAATATTCATCATTATTGGTCAAGATAAATCATGTCGTGTGAAATAATTTCACATATTTTAAAAATTTTCATTATTAATTTAATTTTTTATATATTAAGAAATACTACTCATGAATAATAAAACAATGGTAAAAACTATGTATATTTGGGTGTATGAAAATCTAGATACATTTTATTAATAGAATTTTAAAAGAATAATGGTTATAAACAATTAAAAATATTTTATTTAGTTAGTTTAAATGTATATTATTTTAATTCTCTTTTCACTCTAAAAGAGGTTTTCATAAGAAGACATTTGATCCATCTTGGCTCTTGGTAGATCCAGAGTCAAGATTGATCTAGGCCATCTTAATTTAGCCCTTTAAATAAACTATATTCCACATGAATACCATGGGTCAATACCATGGGCTGTTTTTGTTTTTATAATTCATTATTATTTTATTTTATTATTTTTATTAGTCAAAATGTTAAAGAAGACATTACAACATTTCTATTATACACCTAAAATCAATCTAATTTATTAAAAAGAAAAAAAAAACTAACATTATAAATATATATATAAAGCTATTTACTTGTGATCTAATGGCCCAAAACATTTCAATAGTCTAACATTTGATCCAATGGCTCAAACATGGACACATTAGTAGCTAGGGAAGAGATTTTCAAGCATGTAAATCAAGTAAGATATTTTAAATACATTCAAGTACAAACTATCTAGCAGAGATGAGAAATTTTATTAATGGAAATAGACTTTACTCCAAGTTCATCTACATATCTGAGTTCTAAATGCATGCTTGTCACAAATTGTATATTTTATATGAATAGCAATAGTCTTGGTATACAAGAAAGTGAATGTGATAACATGGAGAAATTTTTTGAAGGAGATATTGTTCTTTATGTTATTGTTTATTTTCTTAAATCCAAACTTGGTTTATTCTTTCTCTATAAACATAAGAAATAAAAAATACAAAGTAATTTCACAATTTGAAGTTATAGTTTTATATTTTATAATTACAAATCTAGTTTCTTATTAAAATATTTTACACACATCTATTTATTCAAATAAATTATATTGTGAATATGTTTTCTCCTATTATTTGATTACAAAATTATTGTACTCCCTACTAAGTAAAAAAACTTGATTAATAAAGAATTGAATGTCAAATTGAAAGATTACTCAACCGAGAACTACTATAATATAAACTAATTTTTTGATGTATAAATTATTTGTTTTATATATCGTTGAATTTCCATTACCTATTATCTTCAAACCCGATGGGGAGGTACTCAACATGGGAGCCAAATTTAGGTAAATAAACATTCACATTGTCAACTTGGAAAAAAAATTTATAATCCTAAAATTCTCTTACCTAATCATCTTTTTAAATATATAATTGAGTTCCATTTATTAAAAATAAATGCAATATTAAGAACCACCTAGAGTTATAAAAGGTAATTGTCATGAAAAATAAAAAATCTCCTCATGAGAACATATAAATTTTAATCTTAATTGAATCATTAAAAAACTAAAAAGAGATAATAGAAACTATCACAATTTTATTATCAGAACTAAATGCTCCTATATGAAACAATAATGACTTTCATCAGCTCAAGAGCAGTAAAAACAAGTTCACTAAGAAAATAACTCTAGCACTGAGAGAGATTATGATGTCCATCACTATGTATAGGGTTCATTACAACCTTGGATGTATTCTTTAAGTTGTTGTGATTTTTTTTCTTGTGGCTAAAACTTATTTTTGGTTCTCACCTAGTTATCATGATTCAAAAAATTGTTATTATCTTAGATCCTTATAGCATTAGATATATTCTGTGAGCTAATGTGATGTTTTGTTTGTCAAAATGATTGAAAAATCAGTTATTATACCACAATATTTACTTTATCATTGTTTGTCTTGTTTATGAACCCTTTAAAAAAACCACAGGAACATTTGATTTTACACTTTGATCTCCCCAGCATGGGTGGGGGTTTAAAAAATTGGAGAGTAAATTGAGAGGTTATTGTTAGAAATTGTTGTATAAGATGGGAAATTTGGATGGTTTGTAGAGAATGTGGATGCCATAATATATATCTATTTTGAATTTTTCGTGTCTCTGGCCACCATGCATCTAATAAGATCCATTTCAATTGAGAACGTTAATAGATCACTGTGTGAATGAAACTTGTGACATCCCTGGCCATTTTATTTGATTGTGGATTAGGTTACAAACTAATACTTTGTGAAATCCCTAGCCATTTTCTTTGATTGTGGATCAGGTTATAAACTAGAATACACTCTCTCTTCAGAAGACTCCACAATATATATTGGATGGAGGGAAAGGTTATGATAAAACTTGTAAAAGAACCCTTTAGGGTTATCTCAACTTACTCTATTGTTAATCACATAGTGTCAATTTTGTAAAACTATAATCTAAAGTAATGACTGAGTGAGTTTTTTCTTTTGTAAGTTTTGTTTGAATTGAAAAATCAAAAAATTATAAAAGCTAAAATTATGTAGTGAAAAAATTTGTTTAAAATTTCAGAATAAAAAGTTGAGTAAGTTTCACATCATATACTATGAAATTTGTTTATGATTATAAAGTAAAAACATATAATATATTTTAGCTACAATTAGGTAATTAAATATATGTATATAGTTTTTTTTTTAATAGAAGAAATTTGATATTCATTAACAAAAAAAATCGAAAGAGTATGTATGTAGTTACAAACTATTACAATTAAGTAATTAAAGGTAAATTTAGTGTTATTTAAGAAATGATAATTATGAATAATCATCATTATTGGTCAAGATAAATCATGTCCTCTAAAATAATTTCACATATTTTAAAAATTTTCATTATTAATTTAATTTTTTATATATTAAGAAATACTCCTCGTGAATGATAAAACAATTGTAACAACTATGTATATTTGGATGTATGAAAATTTAGATACATTTTATTTATAAAATTTTAAAAGAATAATGGTTATAAACAATTAAAAATAATTTTATTAAGTAGTTAGTTTAGATCTATTTATTAGAGGGATCAATTCTCTTTTCACTCTAAAAGAGGTTTGCATATGAAGACATTTGATCCATCTTGGCTCTTGGTAGATCCAAAGTCAAGATTGATCTAGGCCATCTTAATTTAGCCTTTTAAATAAAATATATTCCACGGGAATACCATGGGTCAATACCATGGGTTGTTTTTATAGTTCATTATTATTTTTATTTTTTTATTGTGTTTTGACCTAGTTAAAATGTTCATTACATTGTGTCAATCATTTTATTTAATTTACTTTTAATGTCTTTTAAATAAACTATATTCCACATGAATACTCTAGGTCAATACCATAGAGAATTTGTTTTGTTTTTATAGTTGATTATTATTTTATTTTATTATTTTTATTAATCAAAATTTTAAAGATGACATTACAAAATTTCTATTGTACACGTAAAATCAATCTAACTTAAAAAAAGAAAAAGAAAAAAAAATAAAAAATAAAAGAAAAACTACCATTATAAAAATATATATAAAACTATTTTCGTGATCTAATGGCCCAAAACATTTCAATCATCTAACATTTGATCCAATGGCTCGGACATGGACACATTGGAAGTTGGGGAAGTTGTTTTCAAACATGTAAATGAAATAAGATATTTTAAATACATTCAAGTACAATCTATTCTAGCATAGATGTAAATAAGGAGAATTTCTATTAACAGAAATAGAGTTTACTCCAAGTTCATCTACATATCTGAGCTCTAATTGCATGCTTGTCACAAATTTTACAATTTAGATGAATAACAATAGTATTGGTATACAAGAAAGTGAATTTCATTTTAATATGGAGACATTTTTGGAAGGAGATATTGTTCTTTATGTTATGGTTTATTTTCTTAACTCCAAACTTGGTTTATTCTTTCTCTATATACATAAGAAACAAAAAATACAAAGTAATTTCACAATTTTAAGTTATAGTTTTATATTTTATAATTACAAATCTAGTTTCTTATTAAACTGTTTTCCACACATCTATTTATTCAAATAAACTATATTGTGAATATGTTTTCTCCTATTATTTGATTAGAAAATTATTGTACTCCCTACTAAGTAAAACAAGTTGATTAATACATAATTGAATGCCAAATTGAAAGATTACTCAACCGAGAACCACTATAATATATAGAACTAATTTTTTGATGTATAAATTATTAGTTTTATATGTAGTTGAATTTCCATTAACTATTATCTTCAAACCAGATGGGTAGGTATTGAACATGGGAGCCAACTTTAGGTAAATAAAAATTCACATTGTCAACTTAGAAAAAAAGATTATAATCCTAAAATCCTCTTACCTAATCATCCTTCTAAATATATAATTGAGTTCCATTTATTAAAAATAAAGGTAATATTAAGAACCTCCTAGAGTTATAAAAGGTAATTGACATGAAAAATAAAAAATCTCCTCATGACAACATACAAATGTTAATCTTAATTGAGTCATTAAAAAACTAAAAAGGGACAATAGAAACTATCACAATTTTCTTATCAAAACTAAATGCTCCTATATGAAACAATGATGACTTTCATCAGTTCAAGAGCAGTAAAAATAAGTTCATGAGAAAACAACTCTAGCACTGAGAGAGATTATGATGTCCATCCCTATGTATGGGGTTCATTATAACCTTGAATATATTCTGTGAGTTGTTGTCATTTTGTTTCTTCTGGCTAAAACATATTTTTGGTTGTCACCACTGTGGGAATGATATTTGTGACATCGTTAGTCACTTTCTTTGATTGTGGATCAAGTTATCAACTAAGAACCTGTGAAATCCTCAGCCATTTTCTTTAGAAGACTCTATAGTATATATTGTATGGATGGAAAGGTTGTGATAAAACTTGTACACAAACCCCTTAGGGTTGTCTCAACTTACGCTATTGTTAATCACATAGCGTTAATTTTGTAAAACTATAATTTTCAGTAAGGACTGAGTGGGTTTTTTCTTTTGTAAGTTCTGTTTGAAATTGAAAAATAGAAAAAATTATAAATGCTAAAATTATTTAGTGAAAAACATTGTTTCAAATTTCAGAATAAAAAGTTGAGCAAGTTTGAAATCATATAATATGAAAATTGTTTATGATTATAAAGTAAAAAACATGTAAGATTTTTTAGATACAATTAGGTAATTAAATATATGTATATAGATTTTTTTTTAAGGGAATAAATTTGATATTCATTAACAATTTTTTTTTAAAAAGAGCATGTATGTAGTTACAAATTGTTATGTAGTTACAAACTATTTGCTCAAGATAACTTACGTCTAATTTGGAAATTAAAAAAAATCACATATTCTAAAAGATTTCATTATTAATTTAATATTTTATATTTTAAGAAAGTCTACTTATGAATAATAAAACATATGTAACATAAATAATATATAACAAAAAAAATACATGTATTTTTGGAATAATAAAATAGCTGTAACAAAAATAATATAGAACAAGAAAAACTATGTATATTTGGATGCATGAAAATTTAGATGCATTTTATTAAGTAATTTTTCTATAGAATAATGGTTATAAACATTTAAAATTTATTTTATTAAATAATTAGTTTAGATATATATTATTTATGAGATGGATTAATTCTCTAGGCCATCTTCTTTCCCCCCTTTAAATAAACTGCATTCCACATGAAAACCATGGGTCAATACGATGGGTTGTTTTTATAGTTTATTACTATTTTATTTTATTATTTATAATTTTTATTGTATTTTAACCTTGTCAAAATGTTCATTACATTATGTCAATCTCTTTATTTACTTTACTTTTATTTTTAATTTTGTGTAATTTGACATAGTCAAAATGTTAAACATGACATTACAAAATTTCTATCATACTTTGTTGGAAAGCATGGTGACACAATAATACTTATTAAAAAGAAAAAAAACTAGCATTACAAAAAACATATATAAAACAATTTACTTGTGCATCTAATGGCCTAAAACATTTCAATCATCTAACATTCGATCTAATGGCTCAAACATGGACACAGTGGCAGCTTGGGGAGTTGTTTTCAAATAAGAATTACGACGTAAGTATAGTTTATAATTTGAAAAAAATCTAACCATTTTGAATAAAATCTGTAGTTATTTTGAAATTTCAAAATTAATATAAATAAAATAAAAATATTAATAATAAAAATAATGATAACATAATATTTAATAATAATTATTAATAATTTTTTTTTTATATTTAAATTTGGAATTTGCACATTTATATATAAAGAAATTATATTTAGCTTTTGAATTTGAACATTTATATATAAAGAAACTAGTAAAAAGATATTAAAAAAATAAATTAAAATTTAGTAGATATTTATATTATTCTTTATATAAGTATAATTTTAAATTATTCTTTAATTAATTATTTTTTATTATAAAAATTAAAATACAAACATCCACTAATTTAGTATATATTTAGTAACAAACTTGAATTCACTATTGTCCATTAAAAGTAATAATTAAATAATGCACAATCGTCGATTAGAAGTACAATTACTATAACATTCATTGCCTGAGCTTTATAATGGTGTTGAGCTTTGGGCACTTTTCTCTAGCAACATACACTAGATGAGACAGACTATCATCCTTATACGCTTTATTTTCATATATGACTTGCATGTAAACATGGATTCCAAGAAAAGGGGATTGATATATCGTTGGAAATACTCCCAACCACCGCCATGAATAATCCTGGCAGCAACCCGCACTTAAATTGAATTTTGTTGCAGGGAAGGACAAAGCTCAGATTTCAAACCTGTAGGCATTTTCACACAATCTCCACAATGTTCAGAAAATAGAGTACCTGAGCCTTACTCTACGGTTACTTTCCTACCCACCGTATTCACTTACCATTTGCTCGCGGTTCACAACCCACAACTTTTAAGGTTTACCTCTTAAGCCTTCCCCAAAACTTAAGTTTCCACCGATGTGATATCGGTGGGACCCATCAAACATACCGCATTACCAACTGCGGACAAACCTTTGTTTTCTGCTTATTCCTTACCTTTTTTCTTTTCGCACTCCCTGCTGTTTAAGTGCCTGCATAACTCCCTTTGCAACTTTTAACGTTCAAATTTTAGCCCTGCACCGAAACCTTGTGATGTTGCGATGCGACATCGTCATCGCACATCATAAATTATAAATATCGCATTTCACACAATTCATCATTTAACTTTTAGTGCGCCCGCATACTGCACATCACACTTTTTATGTTTTACCTTTTTGACCGCCCACAACTTCGCACTTCGCATATCTTACAACTTACCTTTTTAGCGCCCTGCAAGTTATTTTATTTGCGATGCGATGCGCCCACAAATTGCACGTCTCAATCTCAGGAGTTTATCACACATAAGCACTCGCAAGTTATTTTCTCTAAGATGTGATGCGATCACAATCACATATCAGAAAGTTTAATGGATATCATCCACAAGGTAAAAGATTTATGTTTTGATGCGATCGTGTCATTGCACATTGCAATCGCAAGAACTTAAGTTTCCCATACTGTGCCAGTTAAATGTTAAGATTACCAAAATTCAATTTACGATGAAGGGCGCGAATGCGATGTGGTTTCGAAGTCTAAACCTACAAAATTTCAGGTCCAGCTTTATGTGTTTTTGTACACTGTTGCGTGTATAAACAACAAAACAGAGCGTAAGGCAGATTTTGTTGTTTTACGCCTGTCCTACATTGAATTGCATTAAGTCTTCAGGCTTCCACCATTTTTGTATTAAAATAATGTAATTTTTATATGCTGAATAGAGATGAATGAAAAAAAACTAAATTTTTCCTTTCCTGTGTGTTTTCGTTGTCTGTCTGTGTGAATTTTATTTCCACAATATTGCTTCTCTGTTCCGTGTATGTTCTTGACATAGCATCAGAGCATACCATAATTACCAACATGGTCTCAAAGCAGGTAGGCTCTCATTGAAAGAACGAGATACTTACTGAAGAAGCTGAAATTTGGTTTGAGAAGCGGATTCTCCAATAGTGAGAAGGTTTTATTTACACAGTCAAAATGGCAGCAGTAGGCACAAGCCTGACTAATCCTCAACTACCAAATTCCAATGGTAAGAATTATGACTATTGGGCCATTACAATGAAGACCCTATTTTCTTCAGAAGATATTTGGGACCTAGTGGAAAATGGTTTCCAAGAACTAGTAGATGCAATAACAATAATGCTTTGAAACAAGCATAAAAAGATTTGTTGAGGGACAATAAGAAGAAGGACTCCAAAACCCTCTTCTATATTTTCCAAGCAATACATGAGAGTATTTCCCCAAGGGTTGTAGCAACAACAAAGTCCAAGGAGGCATGGGATACCCTCCAAACACCCTATGAAAGCATGGCAAAGGTGAAGACAACAAAAATTAAAATGATGAGAAGATATTTGGAAACTCTTTGTATGAAAGAGTCTGATAATATAGACTCATTATTTACACATGTGATTGGGTTGGTTACCCAAATCAGGCCTCATGGGGAGACACTTGAAGAAAGGAGAATAGTTGAGAAATCCTTAAGAAGTCTACCATCAAGGTTTGATGCCATAGTAGTGGCCATAGAAGATACAAAGGATCTCTCACATTTTTCAGTGGATGAGCTACATGCATCACTAATGTCTCATGAGCACAGACTGAATAGAGCAACAAACTCCTCATTGGAGCATGCATTTAAGATGCAAAGTCTGTTGGTCAAGGTAGAGGTCGAGGAAGATAAAACTACCGAGGAAGACGAAGAAGACTACACAGAGGTGGAAGAAGTAGCCCTGCAAGTAAAAGTGGAAGGGGCAACAATCAGAATCTAAGCCAAGGCTCAAGCCAGATTCAAGCATAAGGACAAAGGTATGATAAATCTCATGTCCAATGTTATTATTGCAAAAATTATGGCCATTATGCAAATGAATGTAGAAAGAAGCAAAATGACACGGGTAGTAAACCAAGTGAAATTTTACAAAAGAAAATCATAACCATGAAAATATGTTTTTAGCTTGTAACGTAGCACAAGAAAAACAAGAAGATATATGGTTCTTAGATTCAGAGTGTAGTAACCATATGACTAGAAACATAGCAATGTTTTCCAATATAGATGAAAGTGTAAAATTTGAAGTGACATTAGGGACTGATAGCAAAGTCTCTATCATGGGAAAAGGGAGAGTAAATGTTCTGAAAAATAAGGGAGAGAATAAGTTCATACTAGATGTCTATTATGTCCCTAGTTTGAAATGTAACCTTCTAGGAATTCGACAGTTCGTGCAAAAGGGCTACAATGTGTTTTTTAAAAATGATGTGTGCACAATCATGGGTATACCTCAAGTAGACAACTCATTGCAAAAGTTCATATGACAAGCAATATAATGTTTCCTCTCAAGATGAGGTTAGACTGGAAGGAAGGAGGTGTTGTAGCAGATGTCACACAAGAAATCTTTCAAGAAGAAGTGGAAGATGGCAACTGGTTATGGCATTTGATATTTGGACATCTCAATTTCATAGGTTTGAATTTGTTGCATAGAAAAGGCATGATAAAGGGATTACCATTCATAGAGAAGCCAGACAGCCTATGTGAAGGCTACATCTTGGGCAAACAACACAGAGAATCATTTCCAACAGGAAAGAGTATAAGGTCAAAGGCACCTTTGGAGATTTTCCACTCAGATTTATGTGGACCAATACAAACACCATCAATTGGTGGCATTCATTATATTTTGACATTCATAGCTGATTACACAAGGAAGACATGGGTCTATTTTCTAAAACAGAAAAATGAAGTGTTTGAATAGTTCTACCACTACAAAGCTCTTGTTGAGAAGCAAAGTGGACACTATATAAAAGTGTTGATAGCTGAGAGAGGTGGATAATATATCTCCAAATACTTGCTATCTTTCTATAGGGAGCATGTAATACACAAGAAATTTACCACAAGGTATATGCCTCAGCAAAATTGTGTAGTAGAAAGAAAGAATAGGACCATCATGGACATGGCAAGAAGTATGTTGAAGGCAAACCATTTTCCAAATTATATTGGGAAGAACATATCTCTTGTGAAACATATATCATAAATATATTTCCAACCAAAAGTGTGATGAACAGAGTTCCAGAAGAAGCATGGAGTGGAACAAAGAAATTTGTCACTCACATGAGAGTGTTTGGATGTGTGGCATATGCACATGTCCCAGATCAGTTAAGGAAGAAGTTGGACAACAAGGGGGGAAATGTATATTTCTTGGATACAATGATGAATCCAAGGCTTACAAGCTCTGTAATCCATCAACCAAGAAATTAATAATCAACATAGATGTTCAGTTCATAGAAGAATAAGTTTGGAATGGAAGTTTAGAGAAGACAGTAAATGTGAAGACATGTATATCTCATGAAGAGATATAGGAATGGACTGCAACAAGTAACTCCTAAATGATGGTTCCTCCTTCACCTACACAAGCTCAACAGAGCACACCACAAGCAAGAAATAGAACAACATTGAGAAACCAAGGAAGTGCTTCTCCAAGCACAGCACAGGGATCAACAACTCCCTCGAGTTCAAGTGCAACTCCAAGCACATCTTCAGCAACTATAAGAAGACCAAGATTCAGAAATTTAAGTGAAATTTATAAGTAAGAAGAAGTCGTTAATAATGCTGGTATGAATTCTTTATTTGAATTATTTTTTCATGTAGATGACCCAATCCATTTTGAGGATGCAGTCAAAGAAGAGAAATGGATTGAAGCAATGAATTAAGAGATATGAGCAATAGAAAGGAATGAAACATGGGATTTAGTGGATCTCCCACAATGATAATAAGTTATTGGAGTGAAATGGGTCTATAAGAACGAAAGAAAAATTGAAGGCAAGATAGAAAGGCACAAAGAAAGGCTAGTTTTCGAAGGCCGCAAGCAACATCAAGTAAGAGAATATAAGGAAACCTTTGCACAATTTGCATGGATGGAGACAATGCAGACAGTGTTGTCTATAGCAGCACAACAAAAATGGAAATTTTATCAAATGGACGTGAAGTTAGCATTCTTGAATGGAGTGTTGAAAGAGGAGGTGTATGTTGAACAACCTCCTTTCTATGAGATAGAAGGCCAAGAACACAAAGTGTGTAAGTTGTGGAAATTTATTTATGGACTGAAGCAAGCACCATGTGCACAATACATTAGGATTTATGCTTACTTGATCGATAATGTGTCCGACAAGTGTGATGGTGAACCCACACTCTACATCAAAGAAAATGACGGTAAAATTCTTATTGTTGTTTTGTATGTAGATGATTTGATTTTTATAGGAAATGATGTTTCTCTCATTGTTGATTTCAAAGCAGTCATGAAAAGTGAGTTTGAAATGACTGATTTGGGTTTGCTAAGATATTTTTTGGGCATAGAAGTAAAGAAAACAGAAAAGGGAATTTTGATCTCCCAAGCAAAGTATGTTACAGAAGTTTTAAAAAGGTTCAATATGCATAACAACAAACCATCATAAACTCCAATTGTCATGGGGTTGAAGTTGAGCAAGGAATATTGCAATAAGAATGTCAATCCAACATTGTACAAAAGCATGGTTGGGAGTTTAATGTATTTGACTGCACCTAGGCCTGATATAATGTATGCAGTAATTTTGATATCCAGATTCATGGAGACACCTAAGGAGACACATTGGCAAGCAGCTAAGAGAATATTAATGTATGTAAATGGAACAAAGTAGTATGGTGTTATAAACTCCAAACCTGATTATTTTAAGCTGATTGGATACACTGACAATGATTGCGCTGGAAGTGTTGATGACAGAAAGAGAACATCAGGGTATGTTTTTCATTTCGGATCGTGAACCATTTCATGGGCTTCCAAGAATCAGCCAATAGTTTCATTATCAACAATAGAAGATGAATATGTAGCAGAAACAACAACAACATGCCAAGAAGTTTGCATGAGAAGGATGCTGAGGGATTTATGCCATGAACAAGACAAAGAAACCACAATTTTCTGTGATAACAGCTCAGCAATTGCATTGTCAAATAATTTTTTTTTCCACAAGAGAATGAATAATATTGATGCCAAATACTATTTCATAAGAGAATTAGTTAGCAATGGTGAAATTGTGTTACATAATTGCAGGTCAGAGGAACAATTTGCAGATATCCTCATAAAGCCATTGGGATAGAAATTTTTTGTTTATTTTAGACAATGTTTGGGAATGGTTTATGGCGGCAGTTGTGATTAAGGGGGAGTGTTGGAAATACTCCCAACCACCTCCATGAATAAGACTGGTAAAAGCCCACACTTCATTTGAATTTTGTTGCAGGGAAGGACAAAGATTAGATTTCATACCCGCAAGATTTTTCATGCAATCTCCACAACGTTCAGAGAACAAAGTACCCGAGCCTTACTCTGCGTTTATTGTCCTACCCACCCAATTCACTTACCATTTGCCCACAGTTCACAATCCACAACTTTTAATTTTTACCTCTTAAGCCTCTACCAAAACTTAAGTTTCTTCCGATGCAATATCGGTTGGACCCATTAACCTTACCACATTACGAACTGCGCAAAAAACTTTGTTTTCTGCTTATTCCTTAACTTTTCTCTTTTTGCACTCCCCACCATTTAAGAGCTCGCATACCACACTTCGCAACTTTTAACATTTAACTTTTAAGCCCCGCACCAAAACCTTGCAATGTTGCGATGCAACATCATCATCGCACATCGCAAATTATAAATATCTCATTTCGCACAATTCACCATTTACCTTTTAGCACGCCCGCATAACACACTTCACACTTTTTATGTTTTACCATTTTGATTGCCTGCAACTTCGCACTTTGCATATCTTACAACTTACCTTTTTAGCACCCCGCAAGTTATTTTATTTGCGATGCGATGTGCATACAAATCACACGTCACAAGGTCAGGAAGTTAGCGCACATAAGAGCCCACAAGTTATTTTGTCTAAGATGCGATGCGATCGCAATCACATATCGCAAACTTTAATGGATAGTTCCTGCAAGCTAAAAGATATATGTTGTGATGTGATCGTATCATCGCACATTGCAATCACAACAGCTTAAGTTTTCCCATATTGCGCCAATTGTTGGAACACCTAATCCTACATGGGTAGGTGTGGAATGCGAAAAGCCACAATGGAGTCCAAGTGACCTTGGAATATGAAACCAAGAGTGACACCATTGTACTATAAATGTATATCATGTATAATGGAAAAATAAGAAAGCCTCACGCTTATCCTTAATTGTGTGTTGAGTCTCTTGTGTGTGTGTGTTCATCTTTCTCATACACCATGTGTGTGTTTAACATGGTATCAGAGCTGATACGTTCATAACCAGCTCAACTTTGAGTGAGCCAATTGTGTTTATGGCCTGTGCATATCTGCAAAAATTCTTGGCATTTTTGCAGCACTCAGAGATTTCTGCAGCATTCAAGAACTTATTTTGAGAAGAGCAATGTTCAGAAATTGGCAGCATTCAAAAAAAGGTGTTTTGAAGAAGAGAAGCATTGGTTTGGAGAAAAGCAACATTATGCATCTGAAGGTTTTCTCACTGCTCATTCTTCCTGCAATTTCTGTCTTTTAAATTCTGCATTTTCAAGAGCTGTTGGAATAGTGTTTCAAAGTTGGTTTCTGAAAGGAAAATTTCTGAGTTTTTCATTGAAAAATCTCTGCAGAGTTCTGGGTTTTACTACTAAAATTTTCTCGAAAATGCTGCATTCTCATTCTCTGCTGCTGAGAAAATTAATTTTTCCTCCAAGTCTGCAAGATTCTGCTATACATTTGAAGAAAAAAAATCTGCTGTATTTTACTCTCTCACTCCTTTCTACTGTTTTTATTAAAAAATAAAATAAAATAAAATAAAATAAATTTTGAGTCTCACTCTGCACCTCTCGGCGTTCGGCCTTCCCAACTCTGCAATACATCACCTCTTTACGCACATTACCGCACAGCCTCTCCAATACATCACTCGGCCTTCGAACTACCCATGCATACATCACTCTAAGCTACCCAAACACCCCCCTCACGCTCTACCTAACAATTGCTCCCTTATAGCACTATGCTCCCTCTCTCCAGCAATCGCTCTCCCTCTTGGCCGCTATCCCCCATACTAACCCGAGCCCCCCTCACTCTACTCCTATGCTCTAAGCTTACTTCCAGCTCATTCCCCCAACCCAGCCTACGCTACTCCCTTATCCCTCTGGCTTAACATCCCCTCTGCCCACGGGCTTCAACGCACAACTCCCTCACCACTCACACAATACTCCAACACTCGCTCAACCATCCCATCTCTGCTACTAGTGTCCCATCCCATCTCCCTACCTATACACCCACCCCTCACGTTTTTTAAATCCCTATTCCTACCCTTCTACCCACGGTTAACCAACAGGCTACGCTCCTCACTCACCACTCTACGTAGAGCTCCCTTACACCCTCCGCTCGCGCTACCCATGCCCCCCACTCTATATCACAACACCCCCTTCACTCCTCACTGCTGCGCAGCTTCCATCCCCTACACCCTCTGCACGCAGCGCTCTCCTACGCACAACGCTCTTGACCCATCTCACCCTGACCTATGCCTCTATCGGCCTCGACCTCACTCCGCCATTCACCCTCAACTCCACACGCTGCCCTCCCTCCATAACCAATACAACCTGCCTCTATATAATACCACCCCATCTAAGCTGTATAATACTGCCCCTTTTTTTTTTTAAATTGATTTTTATGTTATTAATTTTTTAATATCTGCCTCCCATTTCATATAATAACTCTCCCTTTCAATAAATTTCCCTCCCCTTTTAAATTCCCTCCATTATTAATTAATTTCCATTTTTAATTAATTAAAAAAAAAACAGCAGAAAGAGAGGAAGAAGAGGAAATGAATAGAAAAATTGAAGAAATGGCATGGACTATACTTAGAGAAAAGTGAATTTGACATTGTGTGATTTGTGGCATAAGGGTCATTTTCTGAAGAAATTGACATTTCAAGACGAGTTGTTATTGGTGCAAAACAACTCTTTGAAGAAGAAAAATCAGCTGCCTTAAAGGCTTTCTGCACAAGTAGTTTTTGCTGCACTTTTTTGCAGAAATATTGTATTGAACTGACATTATATTGCCTCTTCATTCATAGCTGCAATCATTATTTGAGTTGTTAAAAAAAAAAATTGTTGATTATCCTCCATCATTTAAGGAGCACACTTTGTACTTTGAGATTTCCATAGTTAGAAACTCTTTAGAGTCATTTGTAATTGTTTGAAAACAAGTTGTATCACATTGTAAACGGGTGCATTTTCGGTTGAAGCCGACACCATTTCATTTTTTGAGCCTAAGTTGTTGAAAATTTTTAAAATCAATGAGGCATTAGAGTTGTTGAATAACCTCATTCATTCAAATATTGATGATATGGTAAAAATGAGAAAGGATGCTCTTTGTAACATTCAAAGTTGTTTACAAGATGCACAAGAAAAGATTGAGTTTTTGCAGTTGGAATCTCAGCTCCAACAAGATGAAATTCAACAAAAGAGTCACCATTCTAAACCTGTTTCTGTTCAGAAGATTTTGAAAGACTCTCACCAGAAGAAAGAAGATAAATTTGCAGTTGATTCCCATTCAATTCCTTGCACAAGAGAAAATGTACATGCTGATGCAGCAGTTCAACCTGCACTTCTCAAGCCCATCATCAGACCTTGGGAAGAGCTTTTCCACAACAAGCACCGAACTGGTCTTGGATATGACAAGGATGTGACCTTTCATATTCTGGACTACACCAAGCCCATCATATTTCATAGTGCCGGATTCCTTTATGACAGTTCACCTGCAGCTGTTTCAGATCATGTTCCACAACAACAGATTGAAAAATTCCAACACTGTGATCGAGTTGGCCATATGAAAGATCATTGTTTTGATCTTAATCCATGCAAGAACTGTGGTCGGCACACTCATTCTTCAAACAGATGCTTCAGAAACAAGCCTTCTGCAAGAACAAAGATTCATCTTGGATGGATCGCTTCTTGGCAATGGGCATCAATAGCCAAAAGATGTTTAAGTCGCATGTGAGAACATGTTCATGAATATTGAGAAAACTTGCAGTTGAGTTTTCGCCATCATCTCACCTTGTCCCTGACAAGGGGGAAAATGGTGGTCATGTACAAGCTTTGACGTCAGATCAAGCGAGCCTGAGCCACAATCTCTCATTTCATGTTCAGAGTTTTAGCCAGAGACACGGCAGTTCAAGTGAGCCTGAGCCACAATTCGTCATTACAGATTCAGAGATGTAGCCAAAGAAATGGATGCCCATGAGCATGCCTTTGGTTGGTGGACAACCTTAAATCAGAATCTTTGGTTGGTGGATAACCTAAAACTATCACAGGTAGTAGACCTCCCTTCTTTTAGGTCGAAGGTCTCCCTTTCATATATGAGGAACACTTCCTCTAGCAGAAGCCTTCAGCTTAGCAGCCTTCAGCTTCTTGCCAGCTTTGGTTGAGTTCCAGGAAATGCTTCAAGCATTCCAGAGTTGTTAGTAATCCTAAAACCATCACAGGTAGTAGACCTCCCTTCTTTTAGGTTGAAGGTCTCCCTTTTTTATGAGGGACAATTCCTCTAGCAGAAGCTTTTAGCTTCTTTCCAGTTTTGGAAGAGTTCCGGGAACTGCAACAAGTTTTGCGTTCCAATGTTGGTGGTCATCCTTAAACCACCTCTTTTTTCCAACATTTCAGAGAGTTGATTCAGCCCAAGTGCTGCCATGTATACTTTGCAGATTTGTATTACAACTCTCTTCTTGGACTCACACACACCCCTTCGGATTAAGGGGGGATGTTGGAACACCTAATCCTACATGGGTAGGTGTGGAATGCGAAAAGTCACAATGGAGTCCAAGTGACCTTGGAATATGAAACCAAGAGTCACACCATTGTACTATAAATGTATATCATGTATAGTGGAAAAATAAGAAAGCCTCATGCTTATCCTTCATTGTGTGTTGAGTCTCTTGTGTGTGTGTGTTCATCTTTCTCATACACCATGTGTGTGTTTAACATGGTGTTTAACACCAACTAAATGTTAATATCACTAAAATGTGATTTTCAATGAAGGGTGTAGATTCTATCTGGTTTCGCAGCCAAAACCCATAAAATTTCAGGCCCGGCTTTATGTTTTCGTACTCAGTTTTGTGTATAAACAACAGAACAGAGCGGAAGGAAGATTTGGTTGTTTTACGTTCGTTCCGCATTGAATTGCATTAAGTCTTTAGGCTTCCACCATATTTGTGTTAAAAGAATGTCATTTTCATATGTTGAATAGAGATGAATGAAAAAAACTGAAGTTTTCCTCTCCTGTGTCTTTTCACTGTATGTCTGTGTGAATTTTATTTCTGCAATATTGATTCTTTGTTTCGTGTATATTCTTGATATATCATCAGAGCATACCAGAATTACCAACATGTATGATATTAAATTCATGTTAGATTTTGGAAATATGTCGAAATTTGACAAAACCAATAGCACAGTTAATTTGACTTTGTTTTTCTCTCACATTAAGAAATATTCTCAAAATTTAAAATAACAATCATTACAATTCTCAACTATTCTTCTTTGGTGAAATTTTCATTACCCTGACTACATTGGAGTGATTGCGAACATCTGAGCTTCCATGAGAGAAACCATGAACACCATCTAGACATATCGACTCTAACAAAAAAAAACCCAAATAAAAAAACATTAGAAATTAGAGATCAAATAAATATTATATATATGGAGAGTGTAGTAATAACTATTACAGTAAAATGATGAAACTGTCTATATAATAAGTTACTTTAACATTATCTTGATCTTAACATAGAAAAATAATACAACCTATCACCACTAACATTTCTTAGGGCCTAGAATTAAATTTAACGTATCCTTAACAAATGTGATTAAATTATTTCTTTAGCAGCTACGACGTAACTGTGACATAAGAGAGAGTAGCATTAGAGGACGGAGTAGAGAGATATTTTCAATAATGTAGTGCTGATGCAGCAGATTGAAGACATGGTTTAAGAACTAGTTTAGAGGGACATGTGAGGAAACTAAAATATAGGTAGGGCTGAACAAGGAGCCTCATGGGCCACCATTAAGTTCGACAACATGATGTCTCGGTCACCAATATGGATAACAAGAAGGTCACTTATATAAGGTGGATGATTCACTTGTTATTAAAAATGAATGTAGGGGATAATTTCCAAGGTTGTCTAATGAATTTGGACCATTAATTTTCTGCTTCCAATCATATATAATTTTTACAAATGGGATGCCCCAAGTTTCTTATATTATTTTTCTCTCCCTATTTTTATCTTCAATCTCACTCTTATAAGATTTTGTATATTATCTCCTTATCTATTTACATATTGTTTTTCCAGACCCACCCTAATCTGATTTATATTAGAATAAAGATACAATCAGAAAAAAATCATTCTTGAAAATTTATATTAAAATAAAGAGACAATTAGAAAAACATCAAAAAAATTATTATTATTTTTAGGGTGATAGGGCTTTTCTTTTGAATCAACTCATTTTTATTTTTGTCAACCTTTTTAACCTAGTAATGACATTTGTCCACAAAACTCACCTCTTGCAAATTATGGATTCTTTCGATTAATTTTCCATCGGTTCCCCAAATCACGCCTCGAGTTCCCTATATAGTCTTGCCACCACCGACTGGTTCAGGCAACAAAACTAACATCAATTCGAAATGCCAAGTCTCCTCCACTGCATGATGGCTAATTTTATTCTCTTTTTTCTTATGTCTTGGGCATATGATTAACATGGGAGGAGTCGAGAGGGGCATCTGGGTTTGAGGAAACGTGTATCAATATGAGGTTATGAGGTTTGGAGTTAGCTCTCGCCTGTTTTTACAGAAGATTTAGACTTGGCTTTGGAGGAATTAGTGAGGATATTTACCCTTGTGTCTGGGTAAGCACAAAGCTAAAAGTTGGTCTCTATGCCTATAAATAAGGGTTTGGCATTTTGGGTTCTCGGGATTCTGTTATATGAGCCATATTCCGATTCTTTTATATGAGTGGATTCCTTAGGTATAATATACGAACCAAAAACATTTGAAAAAGATGTGGGATTCGAACTCCAGATCTAAACAATATGAGGGTGCCATCGCTTTTTGCTTGCCTACCAAGGTTGTCACCCAAATCCTTGTTTCAGTTGATGGAAAAGTCTCATTCTCTCTAGGGGTTTCCTGAAAACCCCTTTCCGCTGCCTCTGCCGTCTATGGAAGTCCTTCCTTCCAAGGTAAATTTCATTGTTATTGAGAGTAATTTGAGTGCTTAGATTTGAATTTCTGTTATTGATATTAACAATAGGTAATGGGTTTAGCTTTGTCAAAATTTTCAATATGTTGGATTTAAACTTCCGTGTAGTTCTTAGGTACCAGATTCTTTTGTGGCAGTGTTTTTGAATTTATATTTTCTTTGCAATTAGCTGGCCATCTCTACATGGAATTACCCAACTATGCAATTCACTTTAACCGATGAACCAAGTGCCATCATACCTTTGTTTGGGTTATGAGAGAACTGATTTTGGGTTAACTAGGATAGTGACTTGTTGCAGGGATTTCCCCAATATTTCTGCTAATTGAATGCATGTTCAAAACAAACAAGAAAGCATGCTTAACAAATTTCCTTAACCAACCATAGAAATCTACACATGGTTTAACTTCTATTCAAACCAAACATAACCCTCCTTTGAAGTTTTACTGTCTCTTTTTGTTTTTTGTTTGTTATTCTAGGCTTTCTTTGGCTTAGATGAAAGGTCCAAGGGTAATTATTTCCATCAGTTGGAATATAAAATTTTGAAATGTAAACTGAGTACAGCAGTGCCCACCAACTTTAAGCTATAGAAGAAACTTGGCTTGCTAATTTTTTACTTTGGCCAGGTGCCTTTCTTCTTTGATTTTCTGGTATCACTCTCCTAATTATATTTACCCAATATTATTATTTCTATAATCTGCATTTATTTTATTATAAATCCATAACCATATGCATTATACTCATGTTTGATTATGGTGTCGTAGGTGATTAAGTTGTCAACCAATTCAGTTCAAAATGGCCTAAAGCAGGTGTTATAGAAGCCTTTGTGCTATATGCCCCTTCCTACTTGGTCGCACCACCTGTGCTTTCTAGCCAGGTATTTCAATTTAAAGGCACCCCACACACTCCGTTCCTAGTCTTTGATCGATTAAGAATGCCATCTTGAATGCCAACCAAATTTCCAATTTTCTAGTATTTCCTATGTAGAATGAGCCACAAATATGTAGGCATGTTGGTAACCATGTTCAAGGTTTTCATTCCAAGGTAAGGTCTTCTACATATAAAATTGCTATCTATTTCTAATGGGATCTGATGATATGAATTGATCCCTTCTTCCGTATGAGCTTGAAATATTCCTCTGTTACCCTGTTATCCTCTGCCTCGTTACGCATAAATTTACCTTTCAATTTTTCTACCATTCTATACCAATTTTAAATATTTTCTTTTCTTAACTCTTCAACATTCAAAATGGCTCCATGCATTGGCACTTCCATCTTCCGTCTAGAACTTGCTGCCATGACTACTCTAATTAGTCTTTCTTCAACATTTTTTTCTTTAGACTCTACTTCTTTAGCTTCCTCCTTTTCCTAAGGTTCTCTCTTCCTAACTGAAATTTCAATGTCAACATCTCCTCTCTATGTAGACTCCATAGGTTCCACATGCACTTAAAGATTCCTCATTTGTTCAAGTAAGATTGCATTAATAGCTGGTATTCCTTCAATTTCTCCCTTCTTGCTGAGATTTCACACCAAAATTGGTGACAATCTGATTTGAACTCGAACCAATTTGAATTCCATTCACTAATTTTTTCCCCATTACGCAACCTACAAATATGTTAAATTACATATTTATTCATTTTCACCTTTTTTCTTTTATGTTTTCCTTTTTCAGCATATCTTGCAACAGAAATGGAAAATCTACAATGACAGCTCCAACAATATTTACACTGATTGCACATCATTTCTTGCAATAGAAATGGAGAATCTGCAAAGAAAGCTCTGACAAAGTTTACATAAATGGCATTGCCCAGACTTGAAGAGGAGACCTTTAGGTGTGTTGAACTGACGTGATATCCAACTACACCATGGTACCAACCAACTGCGTGACAAATTTCAACTTAATTGTGGAAATCAAAACATGCTTAGGAACACAATTTTCCATATTCTATCTATGCATTTTTGTTTTGAATTAATGGGCAAGTTTTGTTTATTTATGTTATTCTATTACTTTTTAAAGTGTTATTTTTTCAAAAAAAATTCAAAAGCTGTTAGAGAAACTTTTGTGACACCTCCAATAATGTCTTCATCTTCAGCATTATCTTCCCAACCAAAATACTTCTTGATGTGAAGATTATCTTCCTTGGTTAGATGAGATTTATAATTTCCATTCAATGTTTTAAATAAAATATCTACAACTGTTCAGGCACTTTTACACCTGAAGGAAAACCTGTCAGTGAGATAATCCTCAGTAGATGAAACAGAGCCTTTCATGGATTCAGAAAGTGCAAATGAGTCAGGCTTCTCCAAAGAAGTTCTTATAGCTAAATTTGGAAAATAGCTGTAGGAATCTGTCAACTTCATTGATTTAGACCTTATCAGTCTTGTGGGATGCATCATTTCTATGGGAAACTTTTCAAAAGGTATTGTAGCAATTTCCCATACCTTATCAAAAATGGATTTATCCTTGTCGTCCACTCCCTTTTCCAAAGAAAGCTCAAATAACCTTTTAGCAACCATTGGTGTTTGCTATGAATTCACAAAATCTTCGTTCTTTGCCTGTCCAGTCTAAATTGTATTCCATATTTCTCAAATGCAGACTTTATATCAAAGCAAGCTTCTCCATCCGGTAGAATAACTCATGTAACCAAGAAAACATGAATAATTGGATGACTCCTCTACAATCACCACCTTGTAAATGAGAAGAATTGTTTCCCTTTTTTGGAGAAGACCACAGACAACACAGAGATGAACATTTTTACCTTGAACACTCAAACAATAAGGAAAGACCTGGAATAGGATGATCAAAGCAACCTACAAGTCACGTAAATTACATTGCTCTTTTATTTCCATTAGTATAATCATTTATATTTATTATAATATCATCCTGACTAAGGCATTCTGGCTTTAATTTCTTGAACAAAGAACCAATGCTCAAATCATTGTTTTCAACAAATTCAGCCTTTAGGGTAGAAGAAGGCACATCTCAAAACGTCAAAACTGGAGAAATACCCTTTGATTATTTGTTCAACATCTCTATCAATGCACTCTCACAATATGATCCAACATTAACAATTTCATCCTGCTTTAGGTTTTCTTTTCTTGTAATTGCATTGGGGATATCACATTAACAATTTCATCTTGCTTCAGGTTTTCCTTTCTTGTAATTGCATTGGGGATATCAGAGATTCCATGATGATTACTTATGCCAATAGCTATACGTAAAGCCAATTCCAAATTATTGAACGTAGGTAATATTGTATGCTACATTCCAAAAGTTATGCCTGAATTTTGGAGTTGCTTATCCTGAAAAGATCCTTCAAAGACATCCAAAGCTTGTTCAAATTTCCCATGATCACACCCTTGTTACACAATATGCGGGAAACACACAACTTAGCTTCATCTCAAGAAGACTATCTCCCACAAGAACATATTTTTTTAGTTGGCAACCCACAATACTTTTCTTGTGACTCAATATCTATTTTTTTTGTTAACTGAAATACAACCTTCCACAGATCTACAAAGAAATCCATTATCATCAGTGAGCTAGAAACAAGATACAGATACATAAATCTTAGATCTTGTTACTAATAACTCATTTGAAAATTTTTTACCCAAACATTGTTCAATTGAATATGCACCATTATGTTCCTCATGAAGGTTGCCTATACTACACAATTCACATATGTCAGGATATGCATCAACAACACACTATTGACTTTGTAGGGCACTAGACTGCACTGTGTTATATCCAACATCTACACTCTGACACTTTTCATGCTGGCATATTTGACAACCAGGGTTATCAAGGTATTATCCAGGATAGTCATAATTGGCCATGTATTCTCTCCTGGAGATAGTGGGAGCACGTGGGCAAGCTTAAAACAATTTTTTTTTATCATTTCCCCATTTCAAAATAAGAACTATAGAATATGGATCAAAGGCAGTAGATACATATTTTACATGCATCTCAAAATTAAATTCAGTCAAAGCAATTTATGTGTTAAGGCTGCCATCAACAACATTATCCTCACTAGCCTCTCCAAATCTCTTGTAGTACACAAGATGCACCAATGTGGGATTTATTTTGACATTATATATTCATCCTTTATCAAAAAAGGAAATTTATCCACGTCAATACTTGAGTTAACATGAAATCTGGATACCAAACGCACATCCACCTCCAAACCATTAGCTACATTCTCTACTGTTTTTGAAAAGAATTTCTATTTTGACTTTGCAATTAGATCAAATGCAGGAGATATACTAGATCGATTTCTCTCTTCATTCTTTTATTTATCACTTGAAAAAACCATGAGAAACTATCCATTAGTTTCATTCAAATCATCTTTGATACCACAAAATACTGATTTGTAAAGCTCCTATTCAGTGCCAAGATCCCCCAGACTAACAACACCTGGCTTGGACATTTATGGTATATTGTGTGCTTCCATAACATACATTTTCTTATCATGACGTAATTTTATTAATGATGGCCATCCTGTAGTAGTTTCCATTTTACTCATTCCACATACAAAATTTCCCTGTTTTATATCTGTGGAAGAGAAAATTGGCACTATATTTTTAATTGTCTCTGGTACACAAGAGTTTTCAGGAGTCTTCAGTTCAGTTGAAATCTCTGCACATAAGACCACAATTTAATCTAGCCACATCTATTCAATCAATTGCTCCACTATGCTTACCTGACTTATTCTTGCCAAGTGATAAATGTTACCAGTCTTTCTTCATAGCCATAGATGAATCATGCTTAGGATAAGGGACAAAGAAATGACTGGGAGGGTCTACTTGGAAATATTTTTCAATCTCATGAAAACACGTCGTCCAGCTTTCTTGAATTATATGAAATTTGGGTAGGAGTTGATTATCATTAAACCACTCACTCAATTTTGATATGTGAATATTCATACTCTAATAGAACTTCAACTTTTTTATGGAATTCTAGGTTTTCTCCACCATAAGCTGGCCATTAACATTGTATACATCTTTTTGAAATTGAGTCTAAAAGTTTCTCGTGGTTAACAGTGAAGAATCCTTACTTGATTTGTGTTAATAATATATTGTTCCCTTTTTTTTAATCTTTTGGAGAATAATTGGCCACTTTGTAAAAATATTTAAAAATAGCAAAGGGTAAATTTATTTATATTGGGCAACATAACAAATTTTCAAAGCCTCAAACGTTTGGCATTTCTGAGGACAAAGGGTGCCCATTCATGTCAATGCCATGTGTCTTGAACCTATGAAGATTCTCATGAGTTAAGTGCTCTCTCTAGTGGTTAACTAGTCAATCCAACTTTAATCAAGAGTGATGCACCATCAACATTGTTTTAGAAACCTGGTATATTCAATATTGGGGAACTAAAGTTAGGGATGGCTTGTAATGGGCATATTTCTTTCTATATCACAAAATATGAAGTTGAAAAATCCATATTTTATGATATGATGATGCAACCATTGCAGTTATATGGAACTTGATGCAATTCTATTCAAATATACACTCCTTATAATGTAGAATATTTGCCAAAGGGATGGCTACAAGTTTCCATCAATAGTGTTGCCTACAAATTTTCCTAGAACCAGAAAGATTTGCCAAGGAAATTATGAGCCTCTTTATCACCAAATGATTATTTTAGAATTGCCATTTATTTTCACCATTCATTGTGTTTCATGCTAAGAATTGATTTTAATCACGATGGTACAATTCAAGGAACATGCCTACAAACAGGAGGGCTTGTCCAAGGAAATATTATGGTGATATTTTTCACCAAATGGTTATTTTGAATGTTTTTATATTTCCTCTAGTGCTTGGTATTTTATCCTAAACAATAATTTTAATCAACAGGGTACATGTCATGGAACAGGCCTAAAAACTATAGAGTCTTACCACATTGATCAATAGGCTATAAGTTATGGGCCATGCCTAGAATCCAGAGAGCCTTGCCAAAAGATATTTTGGGGTTCTTTATCACCATAAAGTACTTTCGGAAGTAATTTCTCTGAAGCTGCACTAATGCAATCACAAAATTATTTTAAGATTTATGCCAATTGTTTTACCTTTAATATCAGAATTTTCTATTTCCAGATTCATATATGAACTAGTTAATAATGTACTCGAGATGTTTTTTCCCATTTTTCTTATATAGGAAAAATGCTCTCTAATTTTGCTACTCAGGGGCGCTAATCAATCAACTTGAGATAAAAAATTTCGTTTTAGTTAAACATTTTTTCTATATTCACCATCCTCATTCACATATTCAGTTATCACTATGTGATATGCATGAACTAATTACTAACCAATTTCTAGGTGGAGGTGGTTGTTATCAAATATCTTAGAAAAGATATGAAGTGTCTCACAATGTATACTGTTGAAATTGGATTTAACATTTGTGTTACCTATGCAGGGACAATGGAAGAGAATCAGTGGTGTAAGATGAATTTTTGTGAGGCAAAGGCTTTGGTTCTACTCTTTTCTACAACCAATTACTTTCTTCCATTGTTTTTGAGTAAAATGAGAAAATTTAAAGTCCTCATAGTATTCAATTACGGGTCTAAGAGAGCCATAGTGAAGGGTCTGCCATTGTTATCATCACTCGCTCACCTCAAGACTATTCATTTGGAGAGGTTGATTGTGCCCCCACTTCAAAATCACAATAAAGTCTTATAGAATTTAGAAAATGTATCTTTGAGCTTATGTGAAGGGCTTGGAAATATGTTCAGGTTCAATGGCAACCAGTCGAATCTAAAGCTTCCCATAATGCTAGATTTTAACATGGATCATTGTTGTGATTTGGAGTTGCCTCTTGGTATTTGTGACATGTATTCAGCTCAAAAGTGGTCTATCACTAACTGTCACCTTCTTCGAAAGTTACTGGATGATCTTAGGAGGCTCAGTTCATTAAGAATGTTAAGAATATCTGCATGTCTAGGTCTGAAAGAGCTTCCACAATCTATTGGAAAACTTGGGAAGCTGGAATATATGGAAATTTATTTATGTGAGTGCTTGAAAGAACTTCTCGAGGAAATAGGAAGTGGATGACAAGGTTGCTTATTAATCTATTATAGTTTTAAGAATTATGTTGTCTCTCACTCATTAAAAAGATTTTGTTGTAGATATTTAGTTTTAGTGGTGGACTTCATTTTATAATTGAACTAGGTAGACTTCAATGTGAATGTCAAAATTCTAATTGAATATTCCCAACCTCAAATTTTTGGTTGGTTTACATTGAAAATCATGCTTATACTTTCTGGAAGGTGGGCAAAGTAGACATGAATATGTGGGTTACACTACTGCTTTTTGTGTCAAATATGGTGTAAAATAAAAATGAAATAGGGAAAGACAACTAGGTTTTTTAATAATGTTTATAATTCAAACAATTTGGTCTAAATTGTATTTATTTTTAATTTTTTTTACTAAATTTTGATATTTTTACTGTAATGCGGACATAAATTGATTTTCAAATATTAATTGTTGATTGGGTTTAATGAGGGTATTTATGATTTTTTTAAATAAATTGTTTTTAATAATGTTTATAATTTACACAATTTAGTCTAAAATTTATTTATTTTTTAATTTGTTTTATTAAATTTTAATATTTTTTACTATAATGTGGACAAATTTTTTTTACCGAATTCTAATATCATTTTAATAACATGTGGACAATATTTATTTATTTTTAAAATCATTTTACTAAATTTTAATATATTTTTACGTTAATGTGGACATAATTGTTTTTACTGAATTCTAATATCATTTAAATAACGTGTGGAAAATTTTATGAAGAGGCATTTTCTTTATTATAATATATAGTTTATATAACTAACTTTAATTTAAATCAACTTAAATAATTTGTTTTATGAAAAGGAATTTTCTATATTATAATATATAGTTTATGATGATTATTATTTAAATTAACTTAAATAATTTTAATTCATAATTTATTTTCTAATATGATAAATGTTAATATTTAAATTAACTTAAATAATTTTAATTCATAATTTATTTTATAACTAATTTAATTTAAACTCGTAAACTAAATTCTGTGCTATGTTATTATCACTGAAAGATATCTTTGTATTTATTAACATGTGGAAAATTTATTTTATGAAGAGGCATTTTCTATATCATAATATATGATAAATTTTTATATTTAATTTAAAAATAGATATATAACACTTAAAATAATATTAATATAATATATCTACTTAATTTAAAAGTAGATATATAACACTTGAAAAAATAATAATATAATATACCTAATTGGTTAAAATGGGTAAAACACACTTAAAAATAATGCCTCTTTGAAAAGGGACTCTTTAAAAAAAAAATTCTTTAGCCCATTCTTCTATATTAAGCTATTTCTCGTACTCGAAAATAAAAGAAACCCAAGCTATATTCTCTTGTCAATGAGAAAAGGGGCGTGTTAATGAAGCAAGTTTCAGAGATCCATAAGTTGTCAACTATTAGGTGATGAGAGGGAAGATGGATCTATTACTCAACTTGTTAGTAGCAAAGGATTTTTAATAATATTATATAATATGTGATTTTGTATCAAAGTAGTTAAATACTTAACTAAAAGTGGATATGTAATATTTAAAATAACCAGCTTAGATCTATATCTTTGAAGTGAAAATTAAAAAAAGAGGTTTACATCTCATGATGTTTGATCTATAACACCCATGTAAAACTGTTGGCATTCACAATTTTTACTGAACTATTTTAATTATCATGTACCTACCATGAATTATGAATCAATTGGTTTTCAATAAACTAATTCATGAATTCGTTAGGGTTTTCGAAACTACCTTCCTTTAACACACACAATATACCACTACTGGGTAAAATGTCTGGACTGGAGTGATTTATATTAAAAATAATAATTAGACGATGAACAAGTTTCTTCTTTCAGTCCAAGACGCTGCAGCCAGAGACATCTTCCTTCCTTCACCTGCTTCAGGCTTCGACTTCAAAGTTCTTTCCAAGGGGAATATCGTTACACTTGGCTCTGCGAGAGTATTCATAAAGGAAATACTGGTGTGAACGATTGGAAGTAGCTAAGCTTCAAAGCAGCGAAGCTTCAAGGTCCTAAAGCTAACCTCACAATGTCAGACGTTTGAGCAAAATCCATAACACTTTGCGGCACCTGCTCTAAAATAACAAGCAATGTCTTCTCGTGGTTTATACTTTGGCGGACTCGAGTTTAGAATTGTGAACATGGTTTCTTACAGCGACGGTTGATTCAAATGTTAAAAAGATAAGTAACTTTGTTTTATGGATTTTAATAGTTGTAATAATGTTAATCATAAACCTGAAATGCACATCCATTAAGGAAGGTAATGCATCTCTAATCCAAGTTGAACAATGAGATTCAAGACATAAGTATTATTATATTTCTTTTCTTGAAACAATAGTTATTGCATTTATGGAAAATAGAATGCCTACAAAATAAATAACAGTTAAGTTAGAGTTTCTTTAAAAAGGATATGTCTTTTCCATGTACCCAAAAATTCCATTGTTGTGTTGAAGTTTCCTTAAAAGGAGATAGGAATTTGGTTTCTTGAAAAAGAAACATGTGCGTGCATGCTTGAAAATTTAACTAATATGCATTTGATTTTTCTTGGATAGAAATATGTATATTTTGAAATAATTCTTGCATATGAATCTTGCAACTAAAAGAGATAAATATAGAGTAAAACATGGTTTTACTTAATATGTAAGATTGTGTATTTTCATACCAATTGTCCTTGTGCCATGATATGTAGGCATGCATACGAATTTTTATGTAATGTGGTTATTTAGCTAAAGTTTCATGAAAATAATAATCTTTGGAAAAGACTGGTATTATGCTAATGTATTTGAAATGTATTATGCTAATCTCTTAGAAAGATATTGATCTTAGTGAATTACCATGGTAAAATACATAATCTATGTCAGTTCTTGAAAAGATTGTTATGTTGATCTTTTAGAAAGATATTGTTCTTAGTGATATACCATGGTAAAACACATAAGGAAAGTTACTATGCTAATTTTCTTAAAAAGAATAATCTCTTGAAAAGATTGGTATTAGGTTAATATTTTTCCCTAAAATAGTATTTCATGATGATAGAATTCTAAGAAGAGCATATGTGTTGCCTACATTAAAGGAAAAATTGTCTCTCTTGCATGGTCAAAAAGGGAGAGTTATGTGTGTCTTGCATGCACCAAGAATAGCCATTGTGTTATAAAGGTATGTTCTTTGCATGGATAAAAGAAATAAGGAGCTATCTTAATCCTTAGGAAAATATGTGAGTACCTTTACGCTAACAAAAATATTATGTTAATTTATGTTAGTTTCTTTTGAAATAGGGTCATGCATATTCATGCAATGTTTGTATTAGATTTCATTGGAAAGAATATACATTTGTATGTGGGAAATGATAACATGTTTTTTTATCCTACATTGGAAAAGATTCTTTGTCAAAGAAGATGAATTACATATACAAAAACTAAAGTAATGTTTTGGTTTCCTTGATATATATATATATATATGGGTAATGTTGGTATAATATTTGGAGAATAAGACATGTATTCTTATGCTTTATTCCATTATTTTTATGGAAAATAAACCATGTCTTTTCATGCATATTATGTTATATTTCCTGGAAAAAGGAAATATGTGTTTGTATGTTCTCTTGTGTTAAGCATTCCTTTGGGAAGACTCGTGATGGAAGCTATGTGCTCTGTTGTGTAAGCATTCCTTTGGGAAGATTCTTTTGGAATCTATATGCATTTGCATGCATGGGAGCAACATTTGTTATGTTATCTTTCCTTCCATGCACTAAAAAGTAATAGCTTAAGGGTTAGTTATTTTGATTAATTTTATGTAAATCGCATGCACGAATATCGTAACTATATATCAGTGTCTTTTAAAGACAAGATTGGGAGATGTAGCTATTGTCATTCAGGAATATGTGCTTATGCAAGGGAAACATTAATTAATGAGATGACTTATAACTAGCACATATGCACTATGTGTTGTTAAAGGAAGTATGTCAAGATATTTTACTTACATGTCATGAATATACATGAGTAGATGGAGAATATTCTCTAGTATAGATTTATGAAATATATGATTAATACTTTATGAATCTTGACATCAATGTATGTTGAAGGCATCATTAGCAGGGAATGATGGTGACATGTACAAAGGAAATATTATGCTAAACCTGGTGGTAGGTAAATTATTATGCTTCATGCAGATGAGTGTGAGCTGCAAGATGATCCAATGTACAATGGTCCATTGTAGGTACATCCACGCCACTAAGATACGAAGATATGAATATTAGTGGTTAAATGCTATCATATTTATTGTAATGGCTTTAAGCTGGATATTTGTATATTTCTTTGCAAGATTTATAATGATGGTTAAGGGATGGTCTCCCTTATAATCCATTGAGTGAGGGCTGAACACCCTCACGAGTGTTTAAATAATAAATTAGATGTTGTTGCTTTTCACCCTACGAGGTTTCTAGGGTATATTGGTGTTCAATGATGTGATTGATTATTGTTTCAAATTGATGATGTTGATTCATTTCTTGTTGTGATGTTCATAATGTCAAGTATGTGATGACTATATGAAAAATGAAATGAATGCAAGGTATCTCATACAGTTTTATGTTAATGTACCATAATAGAGGTTGTTAATGGTTAAGCAACTTACTATTCTTGTACTAAGGTTTCACTATGAACAGGTGAGAATTCTATGTAATGATGAGTAAGGAATATTTAATAGTGATTTGGATAGTTACCCATGGGTAACTTGGATAAAAAAATTTAACTCTTACATCTCCATGTGAAGTTATCAGTGTATGTTACAAGTGGTATCAGAGCTAAAGGTTGCAACACTGGTGCCTTTGGGATTTGTTAAGCGAAAATAAATTGAGGTATGCTGCTAATGGACATCAGTTAAGATATGATTCTAGAAATATACATATTGATTGATATATTATTCTAGCAATCTACATATTAAATGATATATGCATTAGTCTACTCTTGACATGAGATGTGTGATTCATGTTTATAACTACATTAAAGAGTAATGAGTAATAAATGTTGTTGCAAAACGGTTTTCATAGCATTGGAATCCTGTTGAGGATGAAAGATAATAAAACCTTTGTTGTACTTATGAACAACCTGGGTACTCACTAGTGAAAGTGAGAAGACAATAAAACCTTTGTTTTATTTGTGAACAACCTGAGTACTCACTAGTGAAAGTGAGAGTCATTTATTAACAATGGTTATATGACATATTACTCATACATTTAGTGAACATAAATAAAATTACCATGCACTACTTGAAAAAGATGAATGTGTATAGTGATGGTGTGTGAAACTAATGCATGAATGCAAAATATGAGAAAAGTCCTTGTATAAGATGATAGAGTGTTTTAAAATTAAATTGAATGAAGCCTTTTAGATGTTAAAAACACTTAATGGGTCAAGTAGTGAGACTTGACTATAATGACTAGTTGATTGACTAGTTTTTGAATGAGTCATCATGGATGCACTAACATTATTAGTGGCATTGAATGACTAGTTTTTGAATGAATCGTGTCATGGATGCATTAATATTATTAATATCATTGATTAGTTATGAATGACTAACTAATGAAAGTTATATGCATGAATCAATTTTGACTAAAGCTATTTGAAAATTGTGAACAAGTGATTATGGTAATTACTTCATGTGTCAGTCTGTTGGTAACAGAACATTGTGGGAATTGGAAATATTTGCACTCATACCCTAATCGTTATTGACACATACGAATTAATGAATATTTGTATATAATTGTATGCATGACAACATTGTATGCAGAAAATTAAAATAATTACGTAAGATAATACATACTTAAGAAATGCATATTTATGATTAACATTGTTGCTTATAGTAAGCATGGGTAGCTTAATGGCAATAGAAAACCTATGAAAGTAAAATAGTGCCATGGAAAAATTGCAAGAGTAAATGTTAAAGTATCATGTTATAATGTGCATGATTTTGTTATTTGGGAAATAATAATGTACAACACATGTTTCTTATTAATCTAGATATCATTGGACATGTGTTAAGGGAAAGTATGATGTATGATATAAATAAAGTTTCTTTTTGTATAATGTGTACATAGTTCAATATGTAATTTACTATAGGAAACAATGCTAAAAGAGAATTTTAACATGCCAGAAAATTGTGAACAATTGTGAAAGGCTAGAAGGCCTTGAGTTGATGGTGGTTGTCTGCCCGGAGGGGTTGATGGTACTTACCTGCCCGGATTTCCTCTCCCTAGAGATATATGATCTCAGTAGGGAAAAGAGTTGGCCAAGATGGTGAAGGGGAAAAACCTGAGAAAACTCTATTAATTTTGGAGCATGTTGGAGGTGGCCCAATATTCCTCATAGATGGGATACTATCAGACGAATAGGCATGACGTTGCCAAGAGGAATCCATACTGGACCTGGAATGGTATTTTGTCAAATGACTATCTGGATGTGAAAATGACTCGATTTGGTTGCAGAAACCAACTCCCATTGGTTGGGAGGAGCATTTTTTTACCATTGTGGTTCTCATAGCGAAACAAGTTAAGTAAAAAGTTATGTGTTACATTAAAATGATTTTTTATATGATTCTGTAAATATCTTATGTAGATATTAAGAGGAAAGGAGCTTAGGGCTTGGAAAATGAATTACTGAATGTATAAGTTCATTTATTTTAATAGTAATTTGTTTGACTGTCTTAGCAAAAGCTAGGATATGCCCATGGTGCATTGATTGACCATTGGTAAGATTAGAGAGCCAGGTGCTCTTTGAGTACTTTTTGAAGTACTGTGTGGTGTCTTTAGCATGAGCTAAGACCATGTTCATGTGATGCATTTATTAGAGGGTTGGTGCTCTCTGAGTACTTGTGGAAGTACTCTGCTTAAAAAATCTCTTGATATTACATGAATGTTTGATAATTGAAAGTATTTCATTTGATTGAAAATATGTGACTAATGTGATTGAATTTGTTAGTCATACATTACAGGCTCTTTCCCTGGAATGTTGATGGGTTGTTCTACCATTCTCAGAGAGCTTGTGTAAAATCCATTATTACTTCCAATAGTAATTGGTAAGTAATGTTCAGTTCGTATAGAGAATTTTCTATATTTTTATGAATTGAATAATGGATAAGTATTTAAAAATGGAAATGGAATATATTTTGAGCTATACATGCTTATGACTATTGATAAAAACATTATTTTTTTAGTTAATGGCATTTAAGGAAAAGAAAGTGTTTCATTGCAAAGGGGAAGGACCCCCTTTGGGTTGTTTATACCATTATATCATGAGTAAAAGTTTAAGTTTCAGTGAGAGAAGCACACAGAGGACGATGTTCTCTTAAAGGGGGGACTATGTAACACCCTTGTAAAATCGTTGGCATTCATAATTTTTACGGAACTATTTTAATTACCATGTAGTTACCATGAATTATGAATCTATTGGTTTTCAAGAAAATAATTCATGAATTCATTAGGGTTTTTGAAACTACCTTCCTTTAGCACTCACAATATACACAGTATGAGATAAAATGCCTGGACTGGAGTCATTTATATTAAAAAAAAGAATTAGACAATGAACAAGCAGCTTCTTTTAGTCCAAGAAGCTTTCAATGCAAGAGGATGCAGCCAGAGACATCTTCCTTCCTTCACCTGCTTCGGGCTTCCACTTTAAAGTTCTTTCCAAGGGGAATATTGTTACACTTGGCTCTACGAGAGTATGCATAAAGGAAAGGGTGATATGAACGATTGGAAGCAGCGTAGCTTCAAGGTCCTAAAGCTAACCTCACAATGTCAGAGGTTCAAGCCAAATCCATAACACTTTGCGGAACCTGCTCTAAAATACCAAGCAACATCTTCTCGTGGTTTATACTTTGGCGGACCCAAGTTTAGAACTGTGAACATGGTTTCTTACAAACAGCTTTTGTCGACACTGGAGTCAAATGTTAAAAAGATAATTAACTCTGTTTTATGGATTTTAATAGTTGCAATAATGTTAATTCTAAACCTGAAATGCGCATCCATTAAGGAAGGTAACGCATCTCTAATCCAAGTTGAACGATGAGATTCAAGAGATAAGTATTACTATATTTCTTTTCTTGAAACAATAGTTATTTCCTTTATGGAAATTAGAATGCCTAAAAAATAAATAACAGTTAAGTTAGAGTTTCTTTAAAAAGCATATGTCTTTTCCATGTATGCAAAAATTCCATTGTTGTGTTGACGTTTCCTTGAAAGGAGATAGGAATTTGGTTTCTTGAAAAAGAAACATGTGCGTGTATGCTTCAAAATTTAACTAATATGCATTTGATTTTTCTTCGAGAAACATATGTATATTTTGAAATAATTGTTGCATGTGAATCTTGAAACTAAAAGAGATAAATATAGAGTAAAACATGGTTTTACTTAATATGTAAGATTGTGTATTTTCATACCAATAGCTCTTTTGCCATGACATGTAGGCATGCATAGGAATTTTTATGTAAAAGATAAACAACCACGTGAATTTTCTTGAAAGAGAGTATGTGGTTATTTAGCTAAAGTTTCTTGAAAAGAAAAATCTCTGAAAAATATTGGTATTTTGCTAATCTATTAGAAAGGTATTATGCTAATATCTTAGAAAGATATTGATATTAGTGAATTACCATGGTAAAAGACATAATCTATGTGAGTTCTTGAATAGATTGTTGTGTTAATATTTTAGAAAGATATTGTTCTTAGTGATATACCATGGTAAAAGACATAAGGAAAGTTACTATGCTAATTTTCTTAAAAAGAATAATATCTTGAAAATATTGGTATTATGTTAATATTTTGCCTTAAAATAGTATTTCATGATGATAGAATTCCAGGAAGAGCATATCTGTTGCCTACATTAAAGGAAAAACAATCTCTCTTACATGCTCAAAAATGGAGAGTTATCTGTCTTGCATGCATCAAGAATAGTCATTGTGTTATAAAGGTATGTTCTTTACATGGATAAAAGAAATAAGGAGCTATCTTAATCCTTAGGACAATATGTGAGTACCTTTATTCTAAGAAAAATATTATATTAGTTTATGTTAGTTTCTTTTGAAATAAGATCATGCATATTCATGCAATGTTTGTATTAGATTTCATTGGCAAGAATATACATTTGTATGTGGGAAATGATAACATGTTTTGTTATCCTACATTGGAAAAGATTGTTTTTCAAAGAAGATGAATTACATATACAAAAACTAAAGTAATGTTTTGGTTTCCTTGAAATATATATATATATATATATATATATATATATATATATAGGTAATGTTGGTATAATATTTGGAGAATAAGCCATGTATTCTTATGCTTTATTCCATTATTTATATGGAAAATAAACCATGTCTTTGCATGCCTATTATGTTATATTTCCTGAAAAAAGGAAATATGTGTTTGTATGTTCTCTTATGTTAAGCATTCCTTTGGGAAGACTCGTGATGGAAGCTATGTGCTCCATTGTGTAAGCATTCCTTTGGGAAGACTCTTTTGGAATCTATATGCATTTGCATGCATGGGAGCAACATTTGTTATCTTAGCTTTCTTTCCATGCACTGAAAAGTAATAGGTTAAGAGTTAGTTATTTTGATTAAATTTATGTAAATCACATGCACGAATATCGTAACTCTGTATCAGTTTCTTTTAAAGACAAAATTGGGAGTGTAGCTATTATCTTGTAGGAATGTGTGCTTATCCAGGGAAAAAATTAGTTAATGTGATGACTTATAACTAGCACATATGCACTATGTGTTTTTAAAGTAACTTTGTCAAGATATTTTACTTACATGTCATGAATACACATGAGTAGATGGAGAAGCTTCTCTATTATAGATTTATGAAATGGATGATTAATACTTTATGAATCTTGACATCAATGTATGTTGAAGGCATCATTAGTAGGGAATGATGGTGACATGTACAAAGGAAATATTATGCTTAACCTGGTGGTAGGTAAATGATTATTTTTCATGCAGATGAGTGTGAGTTGTATGATGATCCAATGTACAATGGTCCATTGTAGGTACATCCACGCCACCAAGATATGAAGTTATGAAGATTAGTGGGTAAATGATATCATATTTATTGTAATGGCTTTAAGTTGGATATTTGTATATTTCTTTGTAAGATTTATAATGATGGTTAAGAGATGGTCTCTCTTATAAGCCATTGAGTGAGGGCTGAACACCCTCACGGGCGTTTAAATAATAAATTAAACGTTGCTGGTTTTCACCCTATGGGGTTTCCAGGGTATACTCGCATTCAATGATGTGATTGATTATTGTGTCAAATTGATGATGTTGATTCATTTCTTGTTGTGATTTTCATAATGTCAAGTATGTGATGACTACATGAAAAATGAAATGAATGTAAGGTATCTCATACATTTTTATGTTAATGTACCATAATAGAGGTTGTTAATAGTTAAGCAACTTACTATTCTTGTACTAAGGTTTCACTATGAACGGGTGAGCATTCTATGTAATGATGAGTAAGGAATATTTAATAGTGATCTGGATAGTTACCCATGGGTAACTTGTATAAAAAATTTTAACTCCTTCATTTCCATGTGATGTTATCGATGTATATTACATGATCTCTCTCAACCTTTTGATAGATCGTGTAATATCTCATTTTGGGGATATCTCTAAAACATGGCAAACTCCAACCAAAGATAGAATGGGAGGGCATTTACCGGATATTTCACCTCTAGAAAGAGGACAAGATCCGGAGGCTTCCTGGCCCTTTCCACACTTTGTCTAAGAGTGAGGTAATATCCCAAAAATGGATTTCTCAGCAAATCATGCCTGAAAAACACATTTTTCAGGAATTTGTGCTTAAGCTATCATAAAAGGTGTTTGAAAACACTCAGCAACCCACTCCAAATACTGCAGCAACCTTTACTCATCTTTTATGGGAAAAAAGGTGGGGAAAAGTAAGGATTTTGGCCCTAAAATGAGAGTATAAGAAAATATGCATAAAATGAAAGGTAAAAGTTCTAGAATATGATAGATTAGGTCAAGAGGGATATGCATGTCAAATTTCAGCAAAAACAAAGACGTTTTGCTAAGTTAAACAGTTCCTTCTTCCCGACTAGTCAAGAAAAATGTAATATTCCTAATTAGCAACAGCTAATTGGAATATTCAATTTTGTATAGTTTTGCCGTCTATGGTTTGTAAATAAATAAAAAGATAGTAAAGAGGGTCTAAGTCACTTAGATGGAATAAAACACCTTCCTAGTAGCACAACTTTGTTACTTAAGGGGGGAGCCAAGGGGGGGCCAAACACCACATAGAGAAGGGGAGCCTACGTGCACTCTAGAAGCTTCTGCGCAGATAAGGATGAGGATGTGGAGGAGAGAGATTATGACAGGTTTTGGAGGGAAACCAATGCTATAAAATATGGAGGAGCCTCCTCATTTGGACCATTCTGGATTTGTTGATTTTGGAGTGAGACTTTGGTCTTCTTTCGCATGCTAGCTGTTTAGCCTGTCTGCAGCACTGTTTAGTGCACCGAGTGTCTCTGTGTGGAGATCTCACCCTTAGCCCCAAGGGAATTTGAGTGCCTGCTTGGGAAAGGTTTATTTTCTTTCATTTTGTGTGTCATTTCATTGTTTGGGTTTGTTGCAGAGCTAGAGCTGATAGAGATTGCGTAGTCACTGGGGGAGAGGGCGCAGTCCATTGTGGAGGAGATCCAGATTGGTGTTTCTGCAGATGATTTCACCTGGATTTCAAGCAGAGGGTCAGCCTTTGCCCGTTGGAGGTTTTTGAAAGAGTTTCTAGCAGTATTTTAGGTATTTCTATCCAGCTATTGTGATGTCCCTTGGAGGCTAGCGTAGTTCACTGGGGAGGCAGTTTCTGGTGTTTTCAGGGGTCGGCCATTCTTGGAATGGTTTGTGGATCTTGTCAGGGTTGTTGAGGAGAGGAGGTTTGCTGATTTTTATCTCATTCTGGCAAGGGGATCAGCCCCTAATCTTCAGTCGCTTCCAGCAGTAGCAGCTACATGGAATTTCTCCAGCAACTGGAACGCGGTTCTTAGAGCAGCCATTTCTTGTCATTTCTGAGAGTGTTTTCTCACTTGCCTTACGCAATATCACCTCTTGTAATTCATTGCATTTCTCATATTAATAAAATAGCTTAGAATTTTCTTTATATGTTTCTGGTTGAGTTTCTGTAGTTGCTGTGGTTGCCGTAGTTGCTGTATTCTCTTTCTATTTCTATTATTGTGTTTGAGCGCTATAGTTCTATACCACTTGGTGTGTTTTTCTCTTACTCTTAGACAGAGTCTGGAAAGGGCCAGGTAGCCTCCGAATCTCATGCTCTTTTAGAGGTGACATATCCAGTAAATTCCCTCCCAGTCAATCTTTGGTTGGAGTTTGCTGTGTTGTTGAGATATCCCCGAAACGGGATATTACAAAAAACCCTGATCTCCCATGACTTTGAGTATGCAGAAATTTACTGAAGCAAGGGAACCATATTTTCTAAAGGGATAAGATGTACAACAGTATGAACAATAAAATAATGAGTTTAGGAACAGGGCATAGGCATTAAGAAAGGTTAAACAATAGTTTTACATAGAAAATCCCTCAAGATTGAGGTGCCGCAAGACAAGAGAATGACCCAAAAACACTTCAACGTTATTTCCAGGAGGCTGAAGCTCATTTTTATTATATTACATATCTACAACTGATAAATACATGAAAACAGAGATCTATAATGAAACAAAATTCCCAAAGGACTCTTTATTACATTCCCCTTGGGGATTTCAGCAATACATGAAAATGTGGAGTAGCTGGGAAGCTATGGCAACTATGGAACTAGAAATATGTAGAGAAGGCTGAATAAGATGAAAATATCTGAATTAAACCTCCTCCAATGGATCTCCAAAGTGGAAGGCTGACCCTTACACTTGAGATCCCACCCTCCAATCAATCTGCAAAACTCCACAGCAAATGCACTATAAAAATAACACAGCTATTGGAGAAAACTGTGCAGTAGGGGAAATAATAGGTGTTGGCCTAATGCCAAGATCTGAAAATAAGCTCTCAAGCTTCCAAAATAATCCTCCAAAGGCAAGAAATACTCCCCCTCTGAAAAACAAGCAATGGAAGAGGTGTTGTGGAGTCTCCACGGCAACACCCTACAACAGAGTATTATGCTGCTGCAGCAATAACATTGTCTTCGAGTTTCCTGGAGGATGATGCTCTAGTCACGAGCCAAAATAATGATGGGAAAAACTCACCTGAGTAGGCACTCAAAGTCCCTTGGGGCTGAGGGTGAGATCTCCGAACGGAGACACTTGGTGCACTAAACAGTGTTGCAGACTAGTTAAACAACCAGCGTGCTCAAGAAGTCGAAATGACCAACTCAATATCATAAACATATGCCTGAATGCCAATAGCTCTCCTCCCCTCCATTTATATAGCAATTGGAGACTCCTCATGGGCCCTTCCTCTAGAAGCTTCCCTCCTATGTAGTGCTTTCCAACTCATACCCTGCGCTGGTTGATTTGGTCAAACCTCTTTGCAAATATCTCCTTTCACACATGAGGGTGTGAAATCTGGTTCCATGGCTGATCCCTTTTCATACTAGAGGGATTTTATTTATGTTTTTATTATCTTTGGGCCTCCTTACCCAATTATTTATCTCTTACATGAGTTTAGACAAAATTTAATGTTCCAATTTATTGAAGAAAAATTTGCAACATTACAATCCTCCCCTCCCAAATGTTTCTTGTCCCCAAGCAACTGCAAGGATAGAAGTTAAGAATCTCCACTCAAGGCATGGAGTCTAGAATATAATGATGAACATCTCCCTCATGTGGATCCTCCATCCCCAAGACATCATCCAAACAAAATGAGCCACCTCCCGAAAAGGCAACTCCTGAAAATCTCCTTCCACCTCAAGCTCCGGTAATGGAGGTGGGTTGAAAATCTGAACTTGGAAAGCATCATAGCTTACCCCATGCTGTCCTTCTCTCCACTCATGACAAGTGTAGATTTTATGGTGATCCTGGGCTGCAAAATTATTTCCCTCCAATGGCAAAGTGAAGAACAATCCTCCAAAGAAGGCTCCTCCAACACTGAAGAACAAGCTGGCCCAAAACAATCCATCCATGAAGAATAGAACATGGTCATCATGGAACATCCTAATGAGAGGTTTGCTGAAGGTTTTACATGATGATACATAATGCAAACAATTTCTCACAAGGATACAACGCAGTCTCATCCACTGCAACTTGAGAAAATTAAATGGCAAACAATGTCCATGATTCATCACATCTACTAAAGGATAGTAAATGGCTGAATGTAACAACAATAATACATGATCAAGCACTTTCCCATGGCTGTACAATGGATGAATATAAATCTTATGGCCCACCTCAAAAGAGAACAAACATTTGTCTGTGGTGGCCATATCTCCTCTCATGCTTCCATTAGAACATGTAGTGCAGAAATTGTGAGAATTTTTCCCACTCACAGAGACATCCAGCTCATGTGTCTCCCTCATAATCAAGCCTCCCATACAAATCTTATCTATATTAGCAAATGAAGACAGTATCAGCAGAAAAATAAAGAAATTTCTGAAGGTAACAAGTGATGCAAGAAGGTACCAGCAGCTTTCCCCGTAGTGACAACGCAGTTTTACAAGTTGTTGCTTGATAAGAGTACATGGAAATTTTTTTCTTTTTACATGGTTAATCATGCATGTATTTATATGATACATGATATAGTGCAGCAAATGAACATACATGTAGTGATAAAATATTTTCCCAAGGCCACAAAAGAGATGGTTGCTTCCATCATGTAGATTGGCCCAATACAATTCATGGAGCAATTTGACGAGCTTGCCCTCTTGTGAAGCAATGCACTGTATAAGAATGGTAAGAGTGTGCAAATCCATGAATGTATAAACAAGCTTCTCACCATATTCTGGAAGTAAGATGGTACATGGGTCCATACATGAGTCTTTCATAGTGTTTTGGCATGCTATGAAGAAGAATGAACCATGTGCTACAAAAAGATAATCCTCCTTATGCTTGAAAACCCAAGTCAAGAAGAATATGCCATAGATGTCTCCATCATCATTACCTCCTCTTTGTTCATCAAGTGCAACAAATATGAAGTGATCCTGGGACCTATGGGTTATGGATCCACTATATCTTGGCTGGGCACACTTCATCCATAAGTCTTTACTCGAAGGTGAAAACGCTGTGAGCTTATGCAAACAAGCCCATGTCAATACACAACTCTGTTCTTTGACATGCTCCTTGTCAAATATTCTTCCAATAATGCTGCAAAAAATATGGAATACCTCCCAAGATGGAAGTGCTTCCCAATCATCATCAAAGACCAAGGAGATAGTGCCATCTCCTCCTCCTACAACATCATACAAAGTGTGAGAGAAAATATGCCCTTCCTCTCCCAAGCAAAGCAACAAAGTATTTTGTTGCCTCCTCATACTTCCATCATAAAACTCATGTGATGAAGACATAATGAATGATATGAGTATCATATCAACACCATGCATCCATACTCTATGCTACTAAATGATGCAAGTGTCCATCCTCTTACTCTTAAGAAGAGTGTTTGCCAAGTAATGGCCAAAGTCCTTCAAGAGTAACCAGCGCAGCCAAGCCTCCTGCTGCCCAGTATCATAGATCTGCAAGTAGCCTCCTAGCTCCTTTCTCATCAACCACATCCACTCAATCACTTGTGGATGCCTCCTTATTCTCCTCATCCTGGTACTCCTCCCATGAGGGCTACCATCCTCCCAAATCAAATTCCTGTCTTTGCACTTTATGGGAGAAAAGGTTTCTTACTCCAAGATGTCTACCATCAATCTTCAAGGCTTCAAACCCCAACCTCCAATGTGATGTGCAATCCAACAATGGCTCATGAGAATGATTTTTTTATTCCTTCTCGAGTGTTTCCATGTTGCACAGTGTAGTGCAACCAAGCTGCTCTATAGTAACAATGAGATTTGACTCTTGGTCATGTAAAAGTAAATCTCCAAATTGATCAAAAGAATTTACTGCAACAATGGAATGTGGAAATCTTTTCATACCTTGATGTGCATTTGGAACTTCTTGTAGGGCTGCAAGAGTCCCTTCCTCAAAAGTGTTGGCTACCCCAACTGTTGATGCATGTGGCTGCTCTTCCATGAGTGGGACAGCGTTATCACAAGCCTCCTCAAGAGGTGATGTGATCTCTTCTTTCTTTGTTCTTTCTCCATCAAAGGTTTGGATCAAAATTTGAGTGAACTCTGCAAAAGTCTTCACCCTTGCATGGCTCAAGTAGCTGCACCACCAATCATAGGCTTCACCCTCCAAGTGCAGCATTGAGATTTAAACAGCTTCTTTCCCTGCTACAGGATGTAGTAGGAAAAATGCCTCCAACTTTCTCACCCAAGTTCTTGCATTAGATGACCCGTCAAAGGTAGACAACAAAAATCTATTGCCTTTGATTTCTTTTCTACTGCATGGCCTCTTCTCTTCCTTCAGCTAGATGAAATGAGGAAAATCTAGAGTCTCCATGAAGGCTCTAGGTTGAGATCTATACTCAACAAGGTAATCACTGAGAATCTGATGATCCAAATATCTTCCATGCTCAATATCTTCTTCTTGATGAGAATAGGAAGCGCATGGTACTTCCTCTTCTTTCTCTTCAATCTTCTTGACCTCCTCAAAGGTGGATGCATTTCCTCTAGATCTGAAAATAGATGAGAATAAACTCATCTTTTTCAATGTTCTGATCTTCTCGGGCTTAGACTCACAGGGATCAGTGGATCCCTCATACATGGGAAAAGGTGACCTCCCAGTGGTATGCTGCAACTTGGAACTCTAGATACTAGATCGCTCATTGTTCCATTCACTTTCATCCTGCCTGAGTTGAAAATAATATTTGAAAGGCAACGCTGCTCTGAAGTCTTCCCCCATGGACTGCCATTTACAGAAATAGTCTCCAAAGGGTATATGATCATGTTGCCTCCCTTTATCACTCGGTACTGGAGGTAAGAATGTAGGCATTGTGATCCTGGTTGGCCTATTGAAGGCTGGTGAATGCAGGTCACACTGTTGTGAGATCCCCATAAATTTCCCCACGGTTTCTCTTCCGGTGTCGTAGATAAATAGCTCCACAGACTGAGCCAGAACTATGCTCTGATACCACTGTAATATCTCGTTTCGGGGATATCTCTAAAACACGGAAAACTCCAACTAGAGATATAATAGGAGGGAATTTACCATATATTTCACCTCTAAAAAGAGGATGAGATCCGGAGGCTTCCTGGCCCTTTCCACACTCTGTCTAAGAGTGAGGTAATATCCCAAAAATGGATTTCTCAGCAAATCATGCCTGAAAAACGCATTTTTCAGGAACATGTGCTTCATCTATCATAAAAGGTGTTTGAAAACACTTAGCAACCCACTCCAAATACTTCAGAAACCTTTACTCAGCTTTTATGGGCAAAAAGGTCGGGGAAAAGTGAGGATTTTGGCCCTAAAATGCGTGTATAAGAAATTATGTGTAAAATGAAGGGTCAAGGTTCTAGAATATGTTATATTCGGTCAAGAGGGATATGCATGTCAAATTTCAGCAAAAACAAAGGCATTTTTCTAAGTTAAACAATTCCTCCTTCCCTACTAGTCAAGAAAAACCCTGATTTCCCATGACTTTGAGTATGCAGAAATTTACTAAAGCAAGGGCAGCGTATTTTCTAAAGGTATAAGATGTAAAATAGTATGAACAATCAGAGAATTAGTTTAGTAACAGGGAATAATCATTAAGCAAGGTTAAACAACATTTTTACATAGAAAATCCCTCAAGATTGAGGCACCGCAAGATAAGAGAATGACCCAGAAACCCTTTAGCGTTATTTCTAGGAGGCTGAAGCTCATTTTTATTATATTACATATCTACAACTGATAAATACATAAGAATAGAGATCTATAATGAAGCAAAATGCCCAAAGGACTATTTATTACATTCCCCTTGGGGATTTCAGCAATACATGAAAATGTCGGAGTAGCTGGGCAGCGACCGCAACTCTTGAACTAGAAATATGTAGAGAAGGCTGAATAATATGAAAAGATCTGAATTAAACCTCCTCCAATGGATCTCCAAAGTGGAAGGCTGATCCTTACACTTGAGATCCCACCCTCCAATCAATCTGCAAAACCCCGCAGCAAATGCACTATAAAAATAACGCAGCTATTGGAGAAAACTGCGTAGTAGGGGTAAGAATAGGTGTTGGCCTGATGCCAAGATCCGCAAATAATCTCTCAAGCTTCCAAACTAATCCTCCAAAGGAAAGAAAGACTCCCCCTCTGAAAAACAAGCAATGGAAGAGGTGTTGTGGAGTCTCCACAGCAACACCCTACAACAGAGTATTATGTTGCTACAGCAATAACACTGTCATGGAGGATGATGCTCCGGTCACGAGCCAAAATAATGATGGAACAACCTCACCCGAGCAGGCACTCGAAGTCCCCGGGGGCTGAGGGTGAGATCTCCAAACGGAGACACTCGGTGCACTAAACAGTGATGCAAACTAGTTAAACAACCAACGTGCTCAAGAAGTCGAAATGACCAACTCAATATCATAAACATATGCTTGAATGCCAATAGCTCTCCTCCCCTCCATTTATATAGAAATTGGAGACTCCTCATGGGCCCTTCCTCTAGAAGCTTCCCTCCTATGTAGTGCTTTCCAACTCATACCCTGCGCTGGTTGACTCGGTCAAACCTCTTTGCAAATATCTCCTTTCACACATGAGGGTGTGAAATCTGGTTCCATGGCTGATCTCTTTTCATACTAGAGGGATTTTATTTATGTTTTTATTATCTTTGGGCCTCCTTACCCAATTATTCATCTCCTAAATGAGCTTAGAAAAAATTTAATGTTCCAATTTATTGAAGAAAAATTTGGAACATTACAGATCGGTTGGTAGATCTAAACTCATCAACATCCCCACTCTATGCAATTCTCACAATCATTACAATCCATGAAATATCATCTCATTACATCATTGCAATCCATGAAATATCATCTCATTCCAGTAATTTCTCATAACAATTATAGGGATTCATCATGGTATCGCCTCTGAGTATACCATGTAATCATCGATGTCCACAACACAACATTACGATTAACTTTTCCAATTCTACACTTCCTATTTAACAATCCTATCGGCCTCTCTTTGCACCTTTTTCCGACAACTGCTAGTTTAAATACTTTGAATACAAATTTTAAATTAAACGATGATCGTATGCCAAACATACCACACCACTATATACGGACTTTTTAATTTGATTTTAGATTGATTTCACTTTTAATTATTTAAATTTTAAAATATTCCCAAAAAAATCTACAATAACAATAAAAATAAAATATAACTGATAAAATGACTTCCTTTCACTTCGAAAAGAGACCCAAAGAAAATGACGATAGTGTGATATGTACATCTACCGGTGTGAAATTTAAACATTATCTTCCATTTAAATACTTATATTTACATTAAAATGTTTCAATATTTTGGACAAAAAAATGTATAACGCTATGGAGATGTCTATTTTTTTTTAACTCAACTATATCATATCTTTGCCTTCTTAGATTATAATGTTTTCAATTAAAATTTTCGTTTTACTGAAAAGTAAATCAAAGTTAACGTGAGCGATGTTGATTTGGAAGCCAAATGTTTATTTTAGCTTTGCGGGTGCATAGCCAGTCTTTGCAAGTAGTCTCTTCTAACAAAACATGTATTAGTCTATGAGGTTTCAATTTCTTCAAATTCATTTTCAATACATTGACCATCATAACGAATTCTTCCTAGTTTGAATTTGAAGAATATATGTATAAGATATTATGCTTCTTAGGTTTATTGGAAATATTAAGTCTATGTGAGGGTTTAAAATTAAAGTCGAAGTTTCTCTTCTATAATAATAGGTATAAAATTATTTCTCAAAAGATTAAAAAAAAAAATTATTTTCCATATTTGAATTTTGATATTATACGTGTCATTAGTATTAGTTGTAATTTTTTTCTCTACTAATCATTTTCTTTTATACATTTTGAGAACTAACAAAAAAAAAAAATGTGACAATTTTTTTTTATTATTATTATAATTTTTTTTTGTTAATATGACAAATTTTCTCCATATTATTATAATTCAAACAAAGAAAAGTTATTATGTGTGGATATATTGCCTATTTATTAAAATTACATTTTAGTGGTGGGCATTGAAGATCTAAAGTTTTGGTCGTGCTAAATTATTTTGCTGCTCACTGAGGACAAACAATTTCAATTAGAAATACTTCTTATCCTCTTTCTCCTTGGATTTTGAAATGTACTCCCAATCTTCCATGGATCTTATTGTAGATATTCTTACTTCTTACTCTATTTTCTTGCATTTACCACCTACTCCACCTGCTCGTCTATACTATTTTCTCTGCTTGCTTGCATTTGTGAATATTACCTAAATGATTTCATTATGCCTATTTCTTTTATGGAAAATTGTGTTGTTGGAAGCTTTAAATAGTAGTAATCGTTTTTTTTTTTTTAAGGAGATTGTAGTAATATCCATAAAGAATACTTTATTTTGATCACTTTTAAAAAAATCTTCGTAATTGTTTGAATAATTGGACCAATCACTCTATAAGAAAGAAGAACAATTTCATTGTATTTGAGGAATGGCCTCCGTGAGATGAAAGAGTAAATGTTTCTACTGAATTTCTTTATATATTTCATATATATTAGAAGTAATGATTTAGTTTAATTCCCTACATATAATGCATATATAATCTAAATAGGCCTCTTACATTTCTTCTACATGATTCCTATATAGATTGTAATATTGATGTACCAATTTCATTTACTTATGCTCATTCAACTATACTTAGAGTTTTCATCTATAGATAAGATTTTTTGTTTGAGGTTTGTGGTCTAGAAAACTTGAAATAGTGAAAGGTGTGATATATGAGGTATATATTAAATTCAAAATGAAAATGAAATTAAAATTAAAACAAAAAATTACTTTTCAAAATTGAAAAATGTTTCTGTTTTTGAATTTTTTCAATTGAAAGGTAAGAAAACTTTTCATAACATCTTATGGTCATTATTTGTAATATTCCTAATTAGCGACAGTTAATTGGAATATTCTATTTTGTTTAGTTTTCCGTATATAGTTTGTAAATAAATAAAAAGTGAGTGAAGAGGGTCTAACTCACTTAGGTGAAATAAGACATCCACCTAGTAGCACAACGTTGTGACTTAAGTGGGAGTCAAGGGGGGACCCAACACCACATGGAGGAGGGGGCCTATGTACACTCTAGAAGCTTCTGCAAGAAGATAAGGATGAGGATGAGGATAAGGATGAGGATGTGGAAGAGAGAGAGAGGCTACATTGGGTTTTAGAGGAAAACAAATGTTATAAAAGATGGAGAAGCCTCTTCATTTGATTCATGCTTGAGTTATTGATTGTTGAGTGACACATTTGTCTTCTTTAGCACGCTGGCTGTTTAGCCTGTCTGCAGCACTATTTAGTGCAACCGAGTGTTTACGTGCGGAGATCTCACCCTTAGCCCTGGGGGACTTCGAGTGCTTGCTCGGGCAAGGTTGTTTTTTCAGCATCATCCTCCAGGACAACGTTATTGCTGTAGCAACATGATACTATGTTGTAGGGTGTTGTCGTGGTGACTTTACGACACCACTTCCTTCTCTTGTTTTTCAGAGGGAGAGTCTTTCTTTCCTTTGGAGGATCAGACAGGAGGACATTGGAGCTGATTTGCAGATCTTGACACTTCGCCAAAGTGTTTTATTCCACTACTGCGCAGTCCCTCTCAGTTACTGCGTTATTTTTACGATGTATCTGCAGTGAGGGGTTGCAGATTGATTTGGGGAAGAGATATCAAGTGTAAGGATCAGCCTTCCACTTTGGAGATCCATTGGAGGAGGTCTACATCAGATTGTCCATCATCTACAGCCTTCTCTACTTAGTTCCAGATTTGAGTTGCAGCTGCTGCCCAGCAACTCCGACATTTTTTGCCATTTTGTGTATTTCAGCCAATCCCTTGGAGGATTGATTTATTACTGTTTCTAAGGGTTAGAGCCTTTCTCCCCTGTTGTATTTGGGCCATATATTGTCATATCCATGTATTTCCATCATTCAGGAGTAGTGTTCTATCATAGACTGCATTTTTTAGAGACTAGATTTATGCATAAATAGCAGTGTTCTTTCATTACCATGTACATGTATTATTGCAGCTGCATTGCTTTCTTGAGAGGTTGTTTCCTCAAGACTTGTACTCTCTCTTGCTACTATCAATTATTATTGGATATGTATTCATCTTCTTGTCACACATCTACTAGAGAAAATTCTGAAGGGTTTCTGGATCATTCTCCTGTCTTGCGGCACCTCATTCTTGAGGGGTTTTCTATCTAAAACTGATGTTTAACCCTACTAAATGCCTAGGCCGTGTTCATAAACCCATTATCTGATTATTCATAGTGTCCTACATCTTATTCCTTTAGAAAAAAATGCTTCCCTTGCTTCAGTAAATTTCTGCATACTCAAAGTGATGGGAAATCAGGCTTTTTCTTGACTAGTCGAGAAGGAGGAACCATTTAACATAGAAAAACGCCTTTGCTTGAGCTAAAATTTCACATGGAAGTCCCTATTAACCTAATGTAACATATTCAAGAACCTTGATCTATCATGTTACGCATATTTTCTTATACACTCATTTTAGGGCCAAAATCCTGACTTTTCCCCACCTTTTTCCCCTTAAAAGCTGAGTAAAGGTTTCTGCTCTTATTTATTTTGGTTGATGAGCATTCTCAAACATATTCTAAGGTAGCTTAAGCCATCATACCTGAATAATTTTTTTTCAGGCATGAGTTGCTGAGAAATTCATTTTCTCGATAAGTTGCCGAAGTTGTCGTATGATATTGTATGTCTAGTTCTATACCACTTGGTGCATTTATCTTTCACTCTTACATAGAGTCTAGAAAGGGCCAGGAAGCCTCTAGATCTCGATCTCTTTTAGAGCCGACATATCCGGTAAATGCCCTCCCAGTCAATCTCTGGTTGGAGTTTTGCCGTGTTTTAGAGATATCCCCGAAACGGGATATTACAGTGGTATCAGAGCCATATTTCCTTATATAGAATTCCTATTGAGTAGCTTGGAAATATTCCTAAAAAATGGATATTACAGTGGTATCAAAGCATAGTTCTGGCTCGGCCTGTGGAGCTAGTTATCTATGTCAAATATGAGGATCTCTCATTAGAATGATCATATACCCTTTGGAGATTATTTCCGAGAATGGAAATCCAAGGTGGAAGACTTCAAAGCAGATTTTCCCTTCAGAGATTACTGTCAGCTCAGGCAGGATGAAGGAGGAAGGAACATAGGAGTTTCTACCATGCAGAGTTCAAAGTTGCAGCATACCACTGGGAGGTCACCTTTTCCCATGTATGAGGAATCCACTGGTCCCTCTGAGTCTAAGCCCAAGAGGAAGATGATTTTATTCTCATCTATTTTCAGATCCAGAAGAAATACATCCACCTTTGAGGAGGTCAAGAATATTGAAGAAAAAGAAGAGGAAGTACCATGTGCTTCCAATTCTCATCAAGAAGAAGAGATCAAACCACCTCTTGGGGAGGCTTGTGATAACGCTGTCCCACTCATGGAGGAGCAGCCACATGCATCAACATTTGGGGCAGCCAACAATTTTGAGGAAGGGACTCTTGTAGCCCTACAAGAAGTTCCAAACACACATCAAGAGAAGCTTGGTTGCACTGCGCTGTGCAACATGGGAACACTCAAGGAGGAATCAAACCACCATTCTCATGAGCCATTGTTTGATTGTACATCACATTGGAGGTTGGGGTTTGAAGATTCAAATATTGATGGTAGACATCTTAGAGTAAGAAACCTTTTCTCCCTTCAAGGTGACACTTTCTCAATGAGCTCTTCTCAGCTCAAAGAGGAACTTCTACTTTCAGATCCAAGACCTCATTGGTTTTGGAAGACTATGGATGAAAGGGAGGTCTCAAGGAGAGATATCATTGGAGATGCACTTCAACACACCATGGAATGCAATTTTTTTCTTCCCTTCTCACAAGAGAAGATAGAATATGGAGGACATCTTAGGATGGATAACATCTCTCATGCTTGTGTTGGACATCCCTTGAGCCATACACATCATGATGGGAGGTTTTTTCCTACCACCTATTTGATTCTTGATAGGGTCTCATTGATCCTTGAGAAGTATACATTTCAAAATCCCATGAAGTGCAAAGACAGGAATTTGATTTGGGAGGATGGTAACCCTCATGGGAGGAGTACCAGGATGAGGAGAAGATGGAGGCATCGACAAGTGATTGAATGGATGTGGATGATGAGCAAGGAGCTAGGGAGCTACCTGCAGATCTATGATACTAGACAGCAGGAGGCTTGGCTGCGCTGGTTACTCTTGAAGGAGTTTGGCCATCACTTGTACTTGCAGAACTATGATACCGGGCAGCAGGAGGCTTGGCTGCGCTGGTTACTATTGAAAGAGTTTGTCCATCACTTGGCAAACACTCTTCCTAAGAGTAGGAGGATGGTGAAAAGATGGCTGGATACTTGCATCATTGAGCAACATAGAGTATGGATGCATGGTGTTGATATGATACTCATATCATTCATTGTGTCTTCATCACATGATTGGTGTGATGGAGGTATGGGGAGGAAAAAAAATGTCTTGTTGCTTTGCTTGTTTCTGGGAAAGCAAGGGCAGATTTGCTCTCACACTTTGTATGATGTTGCAAGAAGAGGGGATGGCACTATCTCCTTGATCATTGATGATGGCTTGGAAGCACTTCCAACTTGGGAGGTATTCCACATTTGTTACAGCATTGTTAGAGGAGTCTTTGACAAGGAGCATGTCAAAGAACAGAGCTTTATATTGACAGGAACTTATTTGCATGAGCTCACAGCGCTATCACTTTGGAGCAGAGACTTATGGATGAAGTGTGCCCAATAGAGATATGGTGGATCTACAACCCATAGGTCCGAGGATCACTTCATATTTCTTGCACTTGATGGACAAAGAGGAGGTAATGATGATAGAGACATCTATGGAATATTCTTCTTGACTTGGGTTTTCAAGTATAAGGAGGACTATCTTTTTGCAGCACATGGTTCATTATTCTTCATAGCATGCCAAAACACTATGGAAGACTCATGTATGGACCCATGTACCATCTTACTTCCTGCATATGGGGAGAAGCTTGTTTATACATTCATTGATTTGCACACTCTTGCCATTCCTATGCAGTGCATTGCTTCACAAGGGGGCAAGCTTGTCACATTGCTTCGTGAGTTGTATAGGGCCAATCTACATGATGGAGGCGGCCATCTGTTTTGTGGCCTTGGGAAAATGTTTTATCATCATGTGTATGTTCATTTTATACATAATATCATGTATCATATAAAGACATGCATGATTAACCATGTAAGAAGAAACATTTTGCCTTGTACTTTCATCAAGCAACAACTTGTAAAACTGCGTTGTACTTGTTTGGGAAGCTATTGGTACCTTCTTGCACCACATGAAACATTCAGCATTCTCTTCATATTATTGCTGATCATGTCTTCATTTGCTGATATAGATTAGATTTGTATGGGAGGCTTGATCATGAGGGAGACACATGAGCTGGATGTGTCAGTGAGTGGGAAAAATTCTCACAATTTCTGCACTACATGTTCTAATGGGAGCATGAGAGGAGATATGGCCACCATCGCCAAATGTTTGTTATCTTTTGAGGTGGGCCATAATACTGATATTCATCCATTTTACAGCCATGGTTAAGTGCTTGATTAGGTATTATTGTTGTTACATTCAGCCATTTACTATCCTTTAGTAGATGTGATGAATCATGGACATTGCTTGCAATGTAATCTTCTAAAGTTGGAGTGGATGAGACTGCCCTGTATCCTTGTGAGAAATTTTTTGCATCATGTATCATCATATAAAACCTTCAACAAACCTCTCATTAGGATGTTCCATGATGACCATGTCCTATTCTTCATGGATGGATTGTTTTAGGCCAGCTTGTTCTTCATTGTTGGAGGAACCTTCTTTGGAAGATTGTTCTTCACTTTGCCATTGGAGGGAAACAATTTTCCAGCCTAGGATCAGCATACACTCTACACTTGTCATGAGTGGAGAGAAGGACAGCATGGGGCAAGCTATGATGCTTTCCAAGTTCAGATTTTCAGCCCACCTTCATTACCAGAGCTTGAGGTGGAAGGAGATTTTCAGGAGTTGCCTTGTTGGGAGGTGGCTCATTTTTTTTGGATGATTGCATGGGATCCGGAGGATTGTTGGATTGTTGGTACTGTGAGAGATCAGTTTGGGATCCTGGCACTGAGAGATCCCTTCATATAAGGGTGATGCAGAGGATAGGGAAGATTCAGTGGCGCATCTGGGACCCAGGCACACTTTGCAGAGATGAGACTTGTTTAGGAAGTTTCTTGAGGGAAAGCAACATTTTTCCTGGGGGGACTGTAATATTCCTAATTAGTGACAGCTAATTGGAATATTCTATTTTGTTTAGTTTTCCATCTATAGTTTGTAAATAAATAAAAAGTGAGTGAAGAGGGTCTAACTCACTTAGGTGAAATAAAACATCCACCTAGTAGCACAACGTTGTGACTTAAGTGGGAGTCAAGGGGGGACCCAACACCACGTGGAGGAGGGGGCCTATGTACACTCTAGAAGCTTCTGCAAGTAGATAAGGATGAGGATGAGGATAAGGATGAGGATGTGGAGGAGAGAGAGAGGCTACATTGGGTTTTGGAGGAAAACAAATGTTATAAAAGATGGATAAGCCTCCTCATTTGATTCATGCTTGAGTTATTGATTGTTGAGTGAGACATTTGTCTTCTTTAGCACACTGGCTGTTTAGCCTGTCTGCAACACTGTTTAGTGCAACTGAGTGTCTCCGTGTGGAGATCTCACCCTTAGCCCCAAGGGACTTCAAGTGCCTACTCGGGCAAGGTTATTTTTTCAGCATCATCCTCCAGGACAACGTTAATGCTACAGTAGCATAATATTGTGTTGTAGGGTGTTGCCGTGGTGACTTTACGACACCACTTCCTTCTCTTGTTTTTCAGAGGGAGAGTCTTTCTTTCCTTTGGAGGACCAGATTGGAGGACATTGGAGCTTATTTGTAGATTTTGGCACTTCGCCAAAGTGTTTTATTCCACTACTGCGCAGTCCCTCTTAGTTACTACGTTATTTTTATGGTGTATCTATAGTGAGGGGTTGCAGATTGATTTAGGGAAGAGATATCAAGTGTAAGGATCAGCCTTCCACTTTGGAGATCCATTGGAGGAGGTCTACTTCATATTTTCCATCATCTACAACCTTCTCTACTTAGTTCCATATTTGAGTTGCAGCTACTGCCCAGCAACTCCGGCAATTTTTCCATTTTGTGTATTTCAACCAATCCCTTGGAGGATTGATCTATTACTGTTTCTAAGGGTTAGAGCCTTGCTCCCCTATTGTATTTGGGCCATATATTTTCATATCCATGTATTGACATAATTCTGGAGCAGTTTTCTATCATAGACTGTGTTTTTCATAGCCTGGATTTATGCAGAAATAGCAGTGTTCTTTCATTACCATGTACATGTATTATTGAGGCTGCATTGCTTTCTTGAGAGGTTGTTTCCTCAAGAATTGTACTCTCTCTCGCTTCTATCCATTATTATTGGATATATATTCATCTTCTTATCTCATATCTACTGGAGAAAACGCTGAAGGGTTTCTGGATCATTCTCCTGTCTTGCGGCACCTCATTCTTGAGGGGTTTTCTATCTAAAATTGTTGTTTAACCCTGTTGAATGCCTAGGCCATGTTCATAAACCCATTATTTGATTATTAATGGTGTCCTAAATCTTATTCCTTTACAAAAAAATGCTTCCCTTGCTTCAGTGAATTTCTGCATACTCAAAGTCATGGGACATCAGGGTTTTTCTTGACTAGTCGGGAAGGAGGAACTGTTTAACATAGAAAAACGCATTTTTTTGAGCTGAAATTTGACATGGAAGTCCCTCTTAACCTAATTTAACATATTCCAGAACCGTGACTTGTCATTTGACGCATATTTTCTTATACACTCATTTTAGGGCCAAAATCCTCACTTTTCCCCACCTTTTTGCCCTTAAAAGCTGAGTAAAGGTTGTTATTGTTATTTATTTTGGTTACTGAGAATTATCAAAAATATTATAGAGTATCTAAAGCCATCATACCTGAATAATGTGTTTTTCAGGCATGGGTTGCTGAGAAATTCATTTTCTAGATAAGTTGTCGAAGTTGCCGTATGATATTGTATGTCTAGTTCTATACCACTTGGTGCATTTATCTTTCACTCTTATATAGAGTCTGGAAAGGGCCAGGAAGCCTCCGGATCTCGATCTCTTTTAGAGGCGACATATCCGGTAAATGCCCTCCCAGTCAATCTCTGGTTGGAGTTTTGTCGTGTTTTAGAGATATCCCCGAAATGAGATATTACAGTGGTATAAACACTTTTGATCGGGATATTACAGTGGTATCAAAGCCATATTTCCTTATATATCATTCCTATTGAGCAACTTGGCAATATTCTTGAAAAAGGGATATTACATTATTATTATTTGTATACAATTTTTCTTTATAATCATTTTTCTATACATGATGAAAACTAACAAAAAATAATAATTTGATAACTTTTCTCTATATCATCATAATTCAAAAAACAAAATGCTATCATGTATGTAAGTATCACCTATTTATTAAAATTACATCTTAGTAGTTAGCATTCAAAATCTAAATTTTTGGTTGTGGTTTACCCTTTTGTTGCTCACCAAGGAGAAACAATTTCAATTAGAAATGATTCTCAATACTCTTTAACCAGAATGGTATCTACCAATCCTCCATGGTTCCCATTGTAGATCTTCTTACTCCTACCAATATTCCATGGCTGCCATTGTAGTTCTTCTTACTTCTTACTCTATTTTCTTGTTTTTACCACTTAATCCACTTGTTTTCCTATAATAATTTGATTTTCTTGCTTTCATTTATGAATATTCCTGCATGTTTTCATTATGACTATTTAATATGAAGACACCAAAATAAGGAGTATGGATCAAAATTCATTCAATGTAGGCATGATTCCTGATTATTAAAAATTCAACATTGGTATCAGTTTAAGCATTCATTTTTATTGACAAAAAATAATATTATTTTTGTGTTCTTTCAAGTCCACTAATCATTAGGCCTATAATTATTATGACAAAATATTCTTGTAAGATATATTTATTTTATGGAAAATTGTGCTGTTGGAAGCTTTAAATACTAGTAATTGTTTTTGTTTTTTTTTTAATGGAGATTGTTGTAATATCCATAAATAATACTCAATTTTGATTACTTTTAAAAATCTCAATGCAATTGTTTGAATCATTGAACCAACTACTCAGTAATAAAGAACAAAATTTAATTTATCGATAATTTAATTAAATAGGCAATTTAATTTTCTTTTACATGATATAGATTGTAATATTGGTGAACCAATGTCATTTAAATATGCTCATTCAACTATATTTAGAGTTTTCATCCATAGATAATATTTGTTGTTTGAGGTTTGTGTCTAGATAATTTGAAATAATTAAAGGTGTGATATATGAGGTATATATGAAATTGAAAATGAAAATTAGAAAAAGAATTACGTTTCAAATTTGAAATGCAACTTCTTTCTTTTTTTTCAATTGAAAGGTAAGAAAACTTTTCATAACATTTTATACTTGTCATTATTATTATTTGTACACATTTTTTTTCTTAATTATTTTTCTATACATCATGAAAATTTAAAAAATAAAGAATGTAACATTTTTTCTCCATATCATCATAACTCAAAAAAGAAATTTTATTATGCATTGACTTATTAACTATTTATTAAAATTACATTTTAGTAGTTGACATTAAAAATATAAAGTTTTGGTTATGGTGAATTCTTTTGTTTCTTAGCCATGAGAAACAATTTCACTTAGAAATTGCTCTTCATCCTCCTCAATTAGAATGGAACCTACCAATTAGATCTTATTACTTCCTAGTCTACTTGCTTGTATTTATCACTTACTCCACCTACTTTAATATATTTTTTGCATTGTTTGCGTACACTTATGAATATGACCTGCATGTTTTCATTATTCCTATTTAATATGAAGACACTAAAATAAGCACTAGGGATCAAAATTGATTCAATGTAGGCATGATTAGTGATTATCAAAAATTTAACATTGGTATTCAGTTTAAGCATTTATTTTTATTAACAAAAAAAAAATATTATCTTTGTGTTATGTCACATGTGCACTAATCATTAGGCCTATAATTGTTATGAAAAAATATTCTTGTAAATTATATTTTTTTTATCAAAAATTGTGTTGTGAGATGTTTTAAATAGTAGTAATTATTTTTTTATTTTTTTGGTTAATGGAGATTGTAGTAATATTCATAAAGAATACTCTATTTTGATTACTTTAAAAAAATTCATTGCAATTGTTTGAATAATTGGACCAATCACTCTATAAGAAAAAAAAAAATATTTTATTTAAGGAATGATGTCCATGAGATGAAATAGTAAATGTTCCTACTGAATTCATCCACATAATTCCTATATAGATTATAAGTAATGGTTCAGTTGAATTCCATACATATAATTCATATATAATATAAGTAAATAGGTCTATTAAATTTCTTCTACATGATTCCTATATAGATTTTAACATTGGAAAACCAATGTCATTTAAGTATGCTCATTCAAGTATACATAGAGTTTTGGGAGATTGTAATATGGCCAAACCAATGTCATTTATACTTATATTTTTGGTTTATAGATAAGAGTTGTTGTTTTATTTTTGTGTTCTACATAACTTAAAATAGTGAAAAGTATTATGTATGAGGTATATATGAAATCCAAAATTATTTTTCATTTTCATATGAAAAAATAACTTATTTTAAGTTGTCAATATAAAAAAACTAAAATATCATTGATACCCAATGAGTTATATAAGAATACATCCCAGACACTATTGTTCGTCTCCAAACCCAATGAGATCTATCAGAAATATTAAGGATACATCCCCCAGATTTTATTGTCTTTTCCCAGCACAACGCAAAAGGAAAGCTAATTTTGTCTCCAAATACATCACAAAACCAAAACTAGTGCTACCAATTTTTATGACTACATTTCAAGGGATGCCACACTTCCCCTTTCTCACCAATCCTTTTACAAGTGGCAACACTTTTTTTTTTTTTGTGGAATGAACAATGAAGATGAATAAAATGTGAAGTCTCTCTCAATACACTCATCCTCCTCCTCATATTCCTTTGGAGTCACCAAGAAAACTTTTTTAGAGACTCATATTAACTTCATTAGAACATCAAACATGGAAAATACCCATGGAGATAAGCAATGGATAGTGCACATCATCTGGTTATTCCACCATTATCTTATGGAACTATCAATTCAAAGATATTCCCAAAGCTTAAATAAATAGGTTGAAATGAACATCGAAACTTCCACAACCAAGGGAGGCTCCACAATCTGCAATATTAAGAAGTGATACATGTAAGGTTCATTAAACATTGAAACATGAATATGTGTGTGAGAGTGTAGATTTCCAAAATTATTTATATTAATACATTTTCAAAGGAAACTGTGTGGAGGATGTTTAATCCTATCCAAAGTTTTAGGTGGACACCTATAGCCTATAATTTGCAAATTAGAATATGAGTGAAGTATCCACATGAAACATTGAACAAGATTAAACATCCTCCACCTATTTATTTCAAAAATTTCTCTCGGTAGGAACTCATGTTTTATATGTGTTATATTGGTGTTTACTGAATTAATTTAATTATCGTTACCATGGGAAAGAGTGATTTTTCACTTAGAAAACAAAAATTTGGCAAGAGGGCATAGAAAAACATTTCCACTGACTGGATTCCCCATAGATTGACATAGGTATACATCATCCTCTAGAATAGCACGTTGTTTTTTTGAATGTTAAGAAATAAACATAAGTTTCTTATGAATATTTCCAGCAGTCTAGTGGCCCACCTCTTCTTCTGCACAAGACTGTATGGACCATTTTCCAGTGCATTTCCTAGAAAGGCGGGCTTCTTAGGTATGCAAAATAGAGAATTCCAACCCATGTAATGTATTTTAAACCCAATCATACCATCCTCAACTATTGATTCATAAATCCATCCTATATGAAACAAATAATCAATTCATTCTTATTCAGTGATGCGTGAGTTGTCTTGCCTATATTTTGTGGAGTTTTGGTTAAAAGCGTGGAAAATGAAACATGTATGAGAAAACAAGAGAAAATCTATGTGCATTTATACAATCTTAATGGAATGATGAACTGTTATTTACATTGCAATGGAGCACATCAATAAAGTTTCTCTTCTTATTTCAAGAATCATATATTTAGGAAATATTCTTAGAAAATAATTCATATTAATTTAAGTGAAATATGTATTTCATTTTATGTATACAAATTCAGAAATATTCTGGAAATCTATAGTCCAATTATATTCAACTCAATAATTTTTTATCATAAAAAAAATAAAATACCTTGCACAACCTATATCACAGGTCAATTTGGGTGTTTTCATTTTATCAATGGTTAAATTCATTGATTGTCTCATAAGCTAAACATAGGTACTAGGTATAATCGAGGTGGTTCATGGACAACATTGTTAGACACCTAATCCTCATGATTGAGATTTGGGTTAGTGTGCATTATTGAGATTTGGTGAACCATTTGTGATTTTATGAGCCTGAAGGATGAAGAGTGAAAAGGGTTAAATATCCCACAAGACCATTGTTGACTAGGCAAGAAAATTTTTGAGACTTGAAGATGTGGACAGTACCACTAGCTAAGAAGCTAAAGGTTCGTTGTTAGCAGATGAGTTGGATGAAATGGAGGCAAAAAATCCTCTTCTTTTCTGTCAGAAAAAAATCCATAAGTTTGTGAACATTTATGATCATCCTTGGACCAAATCAGTCACATAATTTCCACTTTGAGATGGGGGTATCCTAGCTACTTGCATTTTTTTCCTTCTTCCTAGCAAAGAAAGTTTGTGTTTTTGCCGCAAAGGCCTCCAATTCTGATTTTTATAAATATTTCCGAAGATCAAGATTCGGTCTTTCTTTGGTATTCTTCATTGCGGAATTGGAGCATCAATGGTGGTCGTTGTTGAGTTCATAAGTCAAAGATCTAATGAAATTAATGTCGTGTGATCATATGATTGTCGATTTTCGGGGTTTCTCCTTTCTCTGTCCATGGAAACACATATATCAAGGTTTTGTGCCTATCCATTCTTTGCACTATAAATATCACAATATATATATATATATTTATTTATGAGGTTTTTCCTTATTTATAGACGGTCGAAAGTTCGACTATAGCCAGGATAGAGGAATTTATTCAAATTTAATCTTTGAAATGTCAAATAATCAATGAGGAATACACTTCTCTACATTTTTATTAATTTCATTTGAATGTAGAAGAAAGTTGAAGGAAATTTCACGATCAACACTAGATGAATTAATCAAGGATATTTTTTGGCTTGAGGAGTCTTGACCTAGGTTCAGAGTTTATGGATAAACCAACAAACCCTCCAACTACTGGCCCTTTCGATAGTGACCTACTTGCGCAGATCAAAGTCTCACCTGCAGCAGTATGGGGGGTGTTGGAACCAAGTTTCCACACCTTGAGGGAGAAAATAATGAAGTGAGCCTCAGAAAAACCAAATGAAACTTATACCAATCGTAAACAGATATGCGCAGCAATATAAAACAGAACCACAAAGAATGCACAGTCTTTAATAAATAACACAGAGTTTTTTTTCGCCTTAGTACAGATAAAAAGAACAGAATCAGATCTAGATATTGAACAATGAAAATACTTAAGTAGATCAATCAACCATCAATAAGCATTCATAATCATAACAGATATATTTTGTGTGATGATCAATGAGTAATACAAATAATATGATCTGAACAGAACATAAACAGTAAAAACTCAAATTCATTACATAAGAAGGTCACCAAAATATGTCCTTTCTATTAGCTTCAGATATGTTTAATACATTAGACTTTCAATACATAAACTTTCCCTTACAAACCCCTTCCGCGCACACAACCAATGGAGTCCGCATATAGCCAGGACTAAGCCTCCACACACACAGCCAGCAAGAGCCTTTCAACCCAACCCAAACAGCCCTTACAATGTATTACAGACGCATAAAAATATCAAACATTAATAATTCATGATACCTTGGACTTGGACTCGATCTATCTATTTATATTTGGCTAGCGGGAAGATACTATGGTTTCAAACCATGGCTTGAGACCCACATTTTACTCGTAAACCCATTTACATAAAAATTAGGGAATTTGACCCACCCCAAAGCCCCTTCACTTAATTGTGTAACACGCACAAACGAAATTATACAAAATTACATCAAAATTTTTACATCAAGACCCCGCTCCAACAGGCCCCCACCACAAACATGTGAGTTGTACTAAGTCACTAAGGTGCATGTTCTGTGATCTTAGCCTAAATCGTGCTAACAAAAGTTTTGAGAGGGAGCACTAATTCTAGACTTTGTGCTATGGCGCCCAGTGCTTCTTGAACCAGATTTTCTATTGTAGGCCATTCAATGGTCATCTCTATGCTCCGATGAGTTTGCTAGATGGTCTTCAATGTGTTGTCCAGCGTCTTCGACAATTGAACAACTTCTTATGCTCATGGTTGAATGCATTCTTTCAGTATTTTTTCCTTCTGGCGCAAACCTCCAATGTATGTTTGTATTGTTCTACACTACTACAAATGAGTGAGGCACTATGTAAGAACCAATGTTTGTGCCACTATCCTGATTTCCTTGAACTGTTGCTCCTTCTAGTGGAGGGTGTAACACAACTGCTGTACTACTAGATAATTTTGGACTGAGGTCCAAACACTCATGGCTTCATGGAGAAAATGATCACATTGGGTGATCCCAACAACAATACTATCATGGGATTTTTTAGCTTCATCTGCTTTCTGTGTGCGAACCTATGGTGGCATCTCAGGCTGAAAATTTGTCTGAATGTCTGCAATCTGCTTCTCATATTCTGTTCTGACTGTTTGCACCTCTGCACACACTGCTTTCATTACAACAACTAATCCTTCTAAATTTTCTTCGGGTGCAGCTGTCACTAGGAAAACTGGAATATCTTGGCAGACTTATTGGATTTTGGCCTCTAGCGCAGCGCACTGGGCTTCTACTTCTTGATAAGATTCCTATACTCTTCATTACTGTTGATGTGCTTGCTCAACCTACTGTTGTGCTTCCATTGTATTCATGTGTGTGGCATCCTATCTATACTGAAGCTCGTCCTCAACCATTGAGTGATTAAGGTGGAATTTCCCTGCGGTAACACAGAAAGGTTAATATGCACATCACTTGTTCCTATGAATTGGAGACTCCAGTTGGCATCCATATGAATGTATGGCAAGGGGATTTGCAAAAATTAGCCATCCCCTGAGGCTGGTAGAGAAACTTCTAACAGTTACGTGCTCATGACTTGTGAGCTGGTCTGACTCGCCTAAGCTATGCTCTCTTGAATCTGGCTCTGTTGTACCTTTAACTCCTAGAGTGCAACTTATACAAGTTCTAGCTTGGACTTGTACTAAACCTCCATATCTGTCTAGTGATCCTCAGTCACATATGTGATAGTGTTTTCTATCTTGTTTAAATTGTCTTTTGTTATTGTCAAGATCACCTACCCTACCTCTTTGGAATCGTTCCTCTTTTTCCATGATCCTCTAGTGGCCTGAGAGTTGTGCTTGGTTCCTTTGGAAGTTTCATCTTCCCCTGTCTCCTTCAGCACGGATCCATTCTTTTCTGGCACTGTTGCTATTTCTACAGTCTCGTCAGTGGTTGTCGGGGTCACTCCTTTTTCTGTGACCTTCTTTGTCACTTTATCTGTAACTTTCTCTATTCCCTTCTTTGTTTATTTCCCTATTTGGATGCCAGTGCATGGTTTTTTGGGTGTGCCTAGTGTCAACGAGGCTGGTGGCCATTCTTCTCTTACTGGAAGCAAATCATCTTGGGTCACCAGGTATGGTAATTCATTCATATGCCTTCTACAACACCTTTTGCGTAGATATTTCTATTATGAAATGTAGCTTTAAAATCTGCTATGGTCATAGGTGATAGTCGTGACCTTGACTGTACTGCTTGATTCAAGGTAGCATCATATAGAACCCAAAAAATCTTGTTTTATTTGGCACACACTGGGTCTGAGGATTTCCACAATGTTGCGTAGTGTGCAAATTTGCACATCTTTGGCTCAATCTCTAGGAACTGGGTGTCTTCCAAGGTCCTCCACCCAATAATCGCGGTCAATAATAGAATTCAAGCGTACTGGAAGTGCTTTCCTTCCTCCTATGCCTCATGTACATTTTCTAAAAAATCTTTGCACAGGTAGCTAGACCAATTGTATATAACACCCTTCTCACATCGTCTAGCAAGCACAATAACATGCGTGGACACCTCCTTGGGTCTGTACTTACACATCATCTTGGTGATCATTCCAAAGTGCACTACTGGGTCATTAATTTCATCAACAAAAAATCTTCGACTCTTCCCTGTGACATTATACCTATTTTTAATTTGATCTTCCACGACTTTCTCCTACGACTTCCCGCCGAAATCAGAAATAGGGTCGGCTCCTTTAGAAGATAGACCCTTGATTCTGTGGATTAACTCTGTTTCAATGGGGATGCGCTCTCCCAACCATAGCGCGTCATCATGGATTAAATCCAACAATAGTCTGACAAAAATATCATTTATGGGGTTGCGCCCAAAATGAGGGATCTGGAGAAAATTGATCAGGCCTGCCTTGTGCAAATGTAGGACCCATATCTTAGGCTCAAGGTGCACAATTCCTCCTTCATAGGTAATCTAATCTAGGTATAGCTCTGGCGCAAGCTCTCAGAACTTCTCGACATCACTAATGTCCCAATCGTCAAATCAGAGTTGCAGAATATTTGCGAACATGTCCCCTTCCATTGGGACATTCTCAGGGATTAGGGATATTTAAATACTTTCATGGACCTTGGCCAGGTCCTTAGGTACTCTGATAGATTATCTGTGTGATGCAATATAGCTTGGCAACCAGAAGAATGGGTCCACTTCGACCACATCCTTTTCTTCTTCGTCAATAATTTTTAGGACCTCTAACATAGGTCTTTTCATATTCTCACCCAATGAAGGGTGCGACTTTGGAGTCTTCTCTCAGAGATATTTGTGTGTTTCATAATATTTCCCCTTCTTAGTCTTAGACGGCATAGGCATTTCCATAATTGGCACTTCAGGCACAACAGGGTCATCACCTGGTCTTGTGGTTGTCATCTTTTCAGGAATAGTGTAACCTAGCCCTGCTCAGTGCAATGCGTCCTCAAACCCTGGATCCAAGCGAGACATAGACATAGAAAATACAGTGGAAATCAAGGAGCTCAAAGCACAAAAATTTCTCAGAAATAAAAGGAAATTATTGCGACCCCATAGGTCATATTTATACTTGTGGCATGTCTTCAACAACTCCTTGTACAGCAATTACGCTCCATTACTGAAAAAATGCTGACAAATCTAGTAAAATAACTGCATTAAATGCATCCTAAAAACTCCCAAAAACGGTAATAAATCAGTATTTTCTAGCTTTATTGTTACAATGACTAGTTTTTGACACCTCTGTGACCCAGTCAACCTCCCCATGCAGCTACTGCATGCACGTTGCACCTGAATGCCCATTCGTCATGCCATCTGCATAGGTCTGATACTCCGACCATATAGTCATTTGGAAGGCACAAGGTCATCCCTCTATATCTTCAAACGACTTCCATTGACATACCTAGGAAGATATTCACCACTCAACGTGGCCAGGTACACTACTCCTCTATTAGTGATTTCCTTAATAACATAGGGCCCTAGCCAATGCATCTTCAATTTCCCTGGGTGGCATGAAAACTTGCTATCATATAGTAAGACCATATCATCTTCCTTGAATACCTTTTACCTAATATGCCTGTCATGCCATGCTTTTTCGTGTGCCTATTGAACTTGTTGGTGATAATTTGCAATAAAATGATCTTCTTCCAAAGCAAGCCACTACAACAACCGGTCCTCCAAAGCATCTTCTTCAGCCATATTGGTAAATGCTGCAATGCATAGACTAGGATCAATGAACTCCATGGGAAACACAACCTCTTTCCCATATACCATCCTGAAAGGTGTCCTTCCAGTAAACTTCTTACAAGTAGTCCTATATGCCTAGAGAGCTGCTGGCACTTTCTCATCTCAATCATTTATGTTATCATTCCATACCTTAGTGAGCACAGTCTCCAAGATTTTATTGAAAGCTTCAACTACGCTATTTTCTTGAGGATGATAAGGAGATCTCTTTTGATGATGCATCTTGAATTCTTAAGTCAAGACTTCAATGATGTCATTTACAAAATGTGTCCCGTGATCACTTATCAAAATATTAGGACAACCAAACCCAGTCACTCTATTGTAAAAAATAAACTGTGCAACTGTATCAACAATCCAATACTTCATTGGTTTGGCTTTAGCCCATCTGGTTACATAATCTGTTGCAGTGATAATGCAGCACGCACCACTCTTCCTTCCTGGAGGATTAATAGGTCCCACAAAATTGATAACCCATTTCTCAAAATCTTGCAGCACCATCTACAGATTCAAAGGCATCTCGTATCTGTGCGAAGACTTTCTTATCCTTTCACATACATCACATGTGTGGTAATGCGAATTGGCATCATTCTGCAGTGTGGACCACCATAACCCAACTCACAATATCTTCTGTACTATGGCATTATCTGCACAATGACCACCAACCACCCCTCCATGAGATTTATTTATAATTGTATGTCTCTCATATTCCAGGACATATCTACGTAGGATCTCATATGCACCCATTTTGTACAACTACCCAGCAATAATGGCAAAGTCCTCTCCGGAAGCCTCAAGTTATTTCTTTTGTTGAACTGTATACTCCTCAAGCGCGTGTCTAGTAGTAAAAAACTGAATGATATCAATAAAATTCTCATGAACCACATTTATCACAAACAATTGCGCGTATGAAAATCCATCATCTATATTTGTAGGTTCCTCTCTTGTTTCAATGCAGGACATATGGGCGGGCCCAAAATTCAATCTTCTTGGTCTCACCATAATTTCAAAATCATATTCCTATAATAATAGCAACCATCTGCAGATCTTCCCCTGCAAAACAGGCTTGTTGACCAGGTAATCTAAAGTTGAATGATCAGTGAACATCTTAAAGTGACCTCCTAACAAATAGTGGTGGAATTTCTATAGTGTGTAGACCATTGCTAGCCCTTCCCATTTCGTGGTTGAGTAATTCTTCTTCGCGCTGAGCAATTTTTGGCTTGCATAAGCAATAGGATGATCAATTTCACCTTCTCATGTCTGTGCTAACACAACTCCGAGCGCAATACAGGAAGAATCCACACTCCTTTAACTAATCTAGGAAGACCAGGATGGCCACAGTGATCATCTTTTCCTTTAGCATCTCAAAAATATTTTGACAGTCCTCATCCTAGCAGAACATTGCATCCTTCTTAAGCTTCTTTTCCATGGGCGTAGTTAGCAATGCACATCCCTAAAGAAACTTCCTATAATACCCAGTATGCCCCAATATTGAGCACAACTGCTTAATATTCTCAGGTACTTCAAATTTGACTATGTCTGCAATCTTTGCAAGATCCACCATCAATTCCTGCTGGCAAAAAATGTGTCCCAATGGTATTCCAAATGGTACAAAAAATATGCACTTCTTCAAATTCAAGGAGGTCTGATACTTCCTAAAGTATCCATCATTAAGCATAGATTTGACACATACTTCTTTAACAACCCAAATAAAATCCAATCATGAAAATATACCTCAAAAAAATTGTGTATAAATTCTTTGAAAGCAACAACTACCACACATGAAAAAATGGCAGGATCCTTCTTCAATCCAAAGAACATAACTGTATATTGGAAGGATCCCCATTCAATAGAAAAAGTGGTTTTACTCCTACCTTTTGGAGCAATCAGGATCTGATGATATCCTGAAAACCCATATGTGAATGAGTATGCTTCTTGACCTCCAACATTATCCAAAATTTCATCCGAGAATGGATTTGGGAATGGATCATGCACACAAGCATCATTTAGTTTGCACAGATCTACACAAATTTTGATTTCTCCCTTGATCTTCTTATCTTTCGAGACCATTGGACTTACCCAGTCAAATTCTTCTATAGGTTCAATGATGCCTTCTGCCACCATTTTGTCCAAATATTCTTTCACCTTTTGCTTCAATTTGAGATTAATCTTCTATGGGCACTGTTTTACTGGGCGCACATCAGGCTTCAATGTGATATTCATCACCCCAAGTTAGCCAATGATTGCTTTCAACTCTAAAAAAATTGTAGGGAATAGATCTTTATATTTTGTTAGAAAATCAATAACCTTGCCTACTGTATCATCATCCAAGTAGTCTCCAATATTTTCCAACTTAGGTTGTTCTTTAGTTCCAATATTTGCCTTTATGAGCTTTAGGGGCTTGGTCACATCGAGAGAAGTGATTGAGGGCCCAGCCACTATGCATTGTCCCTAAAATTTAGGGATCATGAAATTCCTTATATCCTGGTGGAGCGCACTCAATTGCACGCTTTGTTGTATCGAAGATTACTTCTTGAATATTATGCAAAACTTTTCCAAATTTATCAAATCCACGCTCAAAGCTAAATGTAAGAATACAACTCTTTGTCAGCGCAGACCATTTTCTAGTGCCTTTGTGCAGCTCTGTCTCCAAGTACCATTCAATAGGCACCTTTCCCAATGTGTGAATAAACATATGGACCCATTCATGTCTAGGATCTACACCCCATACCTTATTCCATCTTGCCAAATGTCTATGTGGATCCTCTTTGCGAGAGTATACATATTCAATTTTAATTACTAGAAATTCAAACCACAACCTCATCATTTGCACACATTCTTCCCAGTTACCCATCTTCTCCTTATGTGTTTCTCACCATCTTGCTAGAGTAGCATGCAAGCCAAGATCCAAAGCATGGAATCTCTATCCTTTAGGCACAGTCCTTTCCAGCTCTCCTATAAACATGTTCACATCAATCGAACCATCATAGGGTGGTAAATCACATACCTCAGATGTTATACATCGTAGAGATCCATTCACACAATTACAATACAGCACAAACACCTCCATTAATCGGTTTTGCCAATTTTTTTGTTCTTCATTAGAGTGTGAAAAATAAGATATATCCTTCTCCTACTTCAAATTCCCATATATTGTTGGATTAATCTAATTTTCTTCAGGCAAGGTCAGCTTATAGATTTGATCGATCTTGTCCTCAGCACACACTGGTTCAGAATATCTTTGGTCTTCTGTAGGATCTAGAGGAATTATTACCCTGACTCCATTTCTTTCAAATTACATCCTCCATTTATTTGGATTGATAACACCATCCATGTCAATGACCCAATCTAATCCTAGCAGCATAGGATAGGGATCAATATCATCCACGATTTGTATGACTTCAAATTTTTCCATCACCCTAATGCCTTCGATACTAACCACAATCTGTGATAGCCTCCATAAAGGAATGATCTTCTGCTAATTGGCAATGCGAAGTTGGATAGTAGACCACTCCAGATTTGGCTCTCCCATGCGCTGCCATGTTTGATTAGGTATAACATTAGCATATGATCCCAGATCTGAAATAACTTGGTTCATTTCATAAGCACCAATCTGTGTTGTCATACACATCTCCCTACCTGTTCTCTTCTTGTTCTTATAAATTTTGTTGACCCCTCGATGTTCTACCATGGGCTATTATTTCTCTGCTCCATTATCTATCAATTCCTGCAAATTTTCAACTGCCTTCTTCTTGCACAATAACTTTATGAATTCTTGTAGAAATGGTTTGATCACCTCATCTCCTCCATGTTCCTTCATTGTTCTTCCTGAGGTGGATGCACTTCCTTATGAAAATTCTTTCCGCGCTTCAATAAAGGTCTCTTTTGCATGTTGTTAGCCACCTATAAAATTTTGGCATAGAAAATAGGTGACTAATTTGGTTTCTAAGCCTTCAAGAGAAACATTTTCCTTGAAAATGTTTCATTCTTAAAGCCTTAAAGTGTCTTCTGTCCTCTGAAAAATCTTCAGTGTTGTTTCCATTTGATAAGCCTTACTATTTTTGAAAGAAAATGCCATAAAAAAGGCCTCCATTTGCTCCATTTCATCCCCACAAAATCCCCATTTTTCATCCCTATTCCCCTCACAAAATCCCTCCAAATCCCTGCATTAACCCTCCATCTCATCCTAAAACCCTTTTTAAACCTCATATTATCCTTTATCTGGTTTTAAAATGTCTTCTTTTACCTACCAGAAACCCCCATTTGGCCTTAAAAAGCACTATTTTTGGCCTAAAATACCCTTTTTTACACTATGACAGGCTTAATCCCCCGAGTGCTTATATGGCTTAGCCCCATCCCCCATATAACCCCAGCCTGCAACCGGGCACTAAAATTCCCAAAATCCCTTTGAAAAACTTGAAAAAACATGTTCTCAGCTACATTAAAGGGACTAAGCCCTCGAGGGCTTATTTTTGGTAGCCCCCCTTTCATGCGACCTAAAGCTTTGACATCAGGTGATAAAGGAGCAAGGAACCCCAATAAAAACCACATCAAAACCATTTTCCTTTGATTTTTTCTTTTCCTCGCCATGTTGAGTTAGATGAATATGGACCGTCAATCTACACAAGATCAACAGCCATCTGGTCTCCGTTCAGTCTGCCATTCCATTCCACCTTTCCCGACATTAAGATCCTTAAAATGAATCTGAACCATTGAATCCACAAGAACCAATGGTCCAGATCACGTTGTGTTCCACCCATCCATATAACAGTTCACTGCCCTTTGAAACACTGATGCGCCAGTTTTCAATCTCCACCGTCCATTGTGCATGATCCCACAGTTGGAGATGAGCCCGATGGCCCAGCACATACATTGCCACTCCATCCAATCTCAACCATTCATCCATTCAGATCCTACAGTCCACAATCGACCCGATGGTTCCACCTCCACCGTGCATCTTACCACCCATCGAAATTTTTCCGCACCATCAGATCTTCCCGCCTCCATCCGACAACTGAGAATGCATTTCGCAAAAATTTTCTGCACAGGGGTTAACGTTCCAAAAAAATGTGAAATGGGCAGTATTGGGGAGGACACGTGTCAAGCAGTGTAAGGTATCGCATTATTTTTTCGAAAAGTACTTACAACCTTCGACCCCACGTGAAAACCATCTCAGTTTTCTGCTTACCACCCTCCACAGTGAAATCTCATGATTGATCACAACTGTTGAAAGTTCTAATCGGAAGGCCCTAATTCCATCGCATCCCCCTTCGTTTGATATTCACCTATGCACTCAATTGACCTCTTCATTCAATCTCCACCGTCGGTTATCCAAATCGAACAGTCTGGATACATTTTCGCCTCTGCTCATTCTCCGTTCACGTAATCTTCCCAGTGACTCCATAAAGCGATCCTCACTGTTGATTTCTCCAATCTAACAGTCCATGTTTGATCTCGCCTTCATTATTTCACCATTCATCTAACCTTCTAAACAAAATTGTCGGAGGATTTCAACCGTAGATCAATGTTGCTTAATGAAATACAACGGCCCTGATATAATATTTCCTCCATTCCCTTACTTCTCCATTTATCCTCAAAACGACCCAATCACGCAATGTCAACCGTTGATCGCCGATGGATGATTTAATCCAACGGTCTAAAATCCTCCTCGCACCAGACAATCATCAGGCTCATTTTTTATCATTCCGCCACAATTTTCACCATTTTTCTTCATTGCATCCACCATTTTCATCGTCGCGCCACCATCTCCATGGACCTCCAGAGCAACCTACCCCACTCCCTAAGGATTTTTATAACTTGTTTATTGTGTTTTTGTAGGGTTAAAGATGGTGAAATCATTCATTTTCACAGTCACTGTCAATGGTGACATGAAGCACTGGAAAACTGTCTCAGAGCCAAAAATACAGGGAAATACACCACTGAAGAGGTTTTAAGGCATGTTTTATTAAAGGATCAGTGTTAAACCCTCACATAAACCCTCCAACACCATTAAAACCTATTCAGTGACCAAAACAGTCAGCAGAAGCAGCAAAGAGTATCAATGAAAGATTAAAGGGATTTAAGCCTATTATTGAAGATTTAATGCTATAATCTAGTGTTTAAAGGACGAAGATACAGACTAAAGACCATAAAAATGATCCAGAAGGCCTAATAAGGCCTAAATCACATGAAACAAGCCATATCAATGTTTTAATGACATCAGAACGTTCTTTCCCAAGAAAGGACAAGTTCCCACAGTATTTTTTATTCTCCATCCAGCTCCTAAGAAGATCATCACCCTGACAGAAGTCCTAAGATTGCCAGTGCATTAGTTACACAACATGGAAAACCTGAAGGGGAAATTTTCACCCATTCTTGTCCCAGAGTAAAAACAAAATACAAACAGAGTACAGACAACCAGAAAGTACATCAAGGAACATATCTCTGGAGTTATTATCAGTCTGTCGAAAACCCCTAAATTCATCCAAAGAGTACTGAAAGTAAATGCAGCGATATTAAGGCAGAATGGGCTGCAAGACACTTCTCCCTATGATTTAATGAGCCATTTAAAGTTCTATCTACCACTACTGTCACTCTTTCAGCTATAAGAACTCATGAGAAATACATTGTAAATGTTGGTTAACCGTGGACTGTAGCTTTTTCACTAAGATAGAGTTCTGTGTGTATTAGTTGAAAAATAAGCTGGGAGATGTTTTCTGGTTGATATCAAGCTGTTGGAAAATGGTGTATGTGACTAGTTTTTCTCTTCTAATATGACAAGCATGTTCATTGGATCCTGATCTAAATCAGTGGTGATGTGTTCTATATTTTATTGTTTTCCCTGTGTTATGCATCAAATTTCATTTCTCTGATAAGAATCGGTAATCTAGCTTAGGATATACTGCTGCAAGTACCCTAATGTTTCCTGTCCTTCTTATCTTTTATGTTTTCTGCTAATTGTGTAATCTAAGAAAAAATTCAATATAATTTAACCAGTATAGAAGTTGGTTTACCCATGTTTACTGATGTACGAATTTAGAGTTTGTTTTCAGATGTTCTTGTCCGGTTTTATCTAAAAGAATTGGGAAACTGGGAGGTTTTAGAGTTAGCCCTGTCTCACTAGGTTCCTTTTCCAATAGTTAGCCTTTCTAAGATCCCTTAAGTTGAATATCAAAAGCAGAGAAGGTTAAAATTCTTTCTCTGATCTTAGACTTCACTTTGTACCAATATTAAATGTTTTCTATTATCTGAAGAGTTAGCATAATTAAGAGTTTGATAATATATGGTTAAGGCATGCCCTGTCCCTAAATTTTATCTGAAGTGGTCACCTTGGAAGGTTTCCTTGTCATTCACCTTCATTTCCTATTGTTTCATCCCATACTATCATCTTTAGAGATCCTCTGATATAGATGACTAGCCCATTTGAAAGCCTTGGATATTGAATTGTAAGTAAACTCCTTTCATGACTCCATAGCCCAATGGATTGGCACTTCTTTAACCTATCTTCCCATGCTAAAACATCCTTCTATTTAGTTCCCTTTTCTTTTACATAACCTTCTCAGTTAATGGTTTCCAACCAAAGAAACAAACCTAAAACCCCTGTGCTCCATACCTAGCCTAATACCTCAATTTGAGCCTTAAAGATATATTATTCTTTGCATTTATAGAGAGATCCCTCTCTGGATCCAGGAGGGCTAGATCCTAGGATCCCAAAGTGGTTTGATGTTGTCTTATCTTTTTGTCTTGCCAATCTGGCCAAAACATAGGAACCACAACATAATGGTGACTCCGCTGGAGACTTTGAGTAAAACACTCCATAAACATATCCAAGAAAACTCAAAGAATACCATAGTAGCCTTGGATTGGTAGTTAATCACTGTGGTGGACAGTAAATCTCCTTCAAAACATTCTAAACCCTCCACCTGGCGACTTCACTGATGATCAGTAGGCCTACTGATTGTTTTTGTTTTCACTAGACTCCACTCGGAGACCAGTTTCATTACAACATCATCCATATTAAAGGAAACACATAAGATTAAGCTTCTTGTTTAAAGATAGTTTTCCTCTTAAAGACTATCATACCTGGCTAACTTTCTTTGTTGAGTTTGAGGACTTAACATATTGGCTTCAAGAACAATCCACACCAGAGCTTATCCTAATCCAAATCCCCCTGAAATAGTTGACAATATTGAGAGAATTCTTAGGAAGTCCTCCACATATAGGGATCCAACTATTGTGAGACACATTCATAGAGCTAATTCAGCACCTGAAAATCTTGCATCTTTATCAAACACTCAATTTGGCTTAGATTTACCAAGTGATTTACGAAGAACTCAATCATTCAGTGCTATAGATCAGATAGACTTTGAGCCTCAAAGTTCACCACCAACTAGTGGTCATCACATTAGGGACAGAGAAACCCCTCCATCTACACCCCCTGATATTAATTTCATTCATAACTTGGGTCTATCTCACCCTAGATCTACTCAACAGTTTGTTGCTGGTCCTAGCATTTCTGTCATTCATATACCTACTACTCAAGCCCACCCTTTGCCTCCACAAAACGCTATCATGGTAGCATGGTATGCTCCCTTGGTGTTACCACAGCCTCTAGTGCCTTTACCCAATGACTATCAGTCTAAAATCCCTCATGTCACTGGAAAATAATCTACCACATCTCAACACCATGTGGATAGGATGGAATATGCCTTTGACTATATGGAAATAGAAGATGAGACAGTAAAAATGAGAATCTTTGCTCAGAGCTTAGGAGTAGAAGTTAAAAACTGGTTTAAAGTCTTACCTCCCAATAGCATCCATGACCTTCCCTCTTTACATCAAACTTTCATAAAGAAATGGGAAGTCAAAAGCAACCCTCTCCAAATATTAGCAGAAAATAAGAATCTTAAAAGAAATCAGGGAAAGAGTGTCCATTTTTAGTCTACTAGATTTAACAGTGTCTACAATGCTCTTCCACCACACATGAAACCTCCCCAAGGAATGGCCTTAGTAAAATATCCTAAAGGTTTTGATTCTGACATGGCCTATTAGCTTAGGGAGAGAGATTATAACACATTAGAAGACATGTAGAAAGGAGCTGTGAGTGTAGAGGCAAAGCTGATTGAAAAAAGAGCTAGGATGAGGGCTGAAAAGAAGGTAACCTATAGGGATGACACCACAACTTCTTCATCTGATTCCAAATATGATAGTCTAGCCAAAAACATGGAGAGGATAGAAAGAATAATGGAGAAAATGGTTGTCCAAGTCAATAATCAGAACATAAACCAAAATCAAAACTAGAACCAAAACTTTAGGAGAAACACTCCCCCAAATAGACAAAGGGACTCTAATCAACAAGTCATACCTCCATTCCAAGAGAATTTCCTTGATGAGGATGAAGGAATAATAGAAGAATCAGAGGGAACCATTATAAACATGGTGGAAGTAGATAACCAATATCACACCTTTCCTATAGAAGATAATCAAACCTCATACACACAGTGGGACGAGGAAGGGTCAAAATATGAGGACTATAGCTTAGGATTTGAGAATTCCATCATGCAGGTCCGAGAAAAATATGATCTCAAAAGAAAAAAGAGCATAGATACCCCCAAACCAAAAGCCTCTGAAATCACCATTAAGAAAAGACCTGAAGAGACTCCTAAAGGAACTGCTGAAAGCAGTAAATCAGCGGTTGAGTGTTCTGGCAAAAACAAAGACAAAGACATCCAAACTATTGATAAATCAAGTCAAGAAACTAGCAACACTAGCATTGTAGCTAATGCTCCTGATAAAACAGCTTCAAACATTGTACATAATGAGAATCAACAAGTTGATTCTGCCAATAATATAGTGGCCAACAAAACAGAATCAAACCTGACAAAGAGCCAGTCTTCTTTCAATTTGGAGAGTGAGATTGCTAAAATCAAAATTTCTGTCCCTCTCACTAAGTTGGCCACCCAAGATGTATATAAAGTTCAAATCTTGAAATCTTTAAACTTAGGACAAAATAGTGACATTGTCAATTTAAATGATGATCAACCAACTCTTTTGTTTGGCCCAAAAATTGAAGGGAAATTTCAAGAAGGAGTGGTGCTTCCTTTCTATGTTAGCCTGAACATTCATGAAAAAATCTTACATAATGCTATGCATGACTCAGGAGCTTCACACAACCTTATGCCAAAAGTGATTATGAAGAAGTTAGGCCTAGAGATAACCAGACCCTATAAGGATTTATATTCTTTCGACTCTAGCAGAGTGAAGTGCCTTGGCCTAATCAAAGACCTCTGTGTGAATTTAACCCAAATCCTGGCCAAGTGCATGGTAATGGATGTTGTAGTGGCTGATGTACCTCCTAAATATGGCATGTTGTTCTATAGATCATGGGGTGCCAAGCTACAAGGCACAATGCAAATGGATATGACATATGCCACAATCCCTGTCTTTAGCCATCTTAGAAGACTGTATAGGGAGGCACACATGAAATTTATGGTTAGTAGCCCAGAGAAACCTGAAAATTCCCCTCTTTACTCTGTCCATACAGACCTAGACTCTTTTATCCTTTACAATGATGAGTTCATAGATGAGCGAGGGCTAGAAGACAGAAATTCAAACAACAGAGTAGAGCCCACAGATCTTAACATAATGGAAGCTCTAGATATAGAGGAAAAAAAGAGAGAAACATTGGAACAGTGTACTGAATCAAAAAGCCATAGTGAACAAAGCCAAGACTACAAACAACAGATTACCCATCACCCTGAACTCCATGAAAATCCTAAAGGACAATACATAGCACAACATGGTGCAGACCTCAGAATACAACATAATGGTGAACATATCGTTAGGGATGAGACTGATAACAATCCTGCAAATAATCCCTTATGGAACATGAACTTTGATGGGTCTTGCACTAAAAATAATGCAGGAGCTGGTGTATGGTTGCACAATACTGAAAACAATTATGCTGCGAGTCATGCCTTCAAGCTAGATTTCAAGTGCACAAACAACATTGTAAAGTATGAGGCTCTCATCCTAGGATTGCATATATTTAAAAAACTAGGAGCTAGAAGGATAGTTGTACATGGAGACTCAGAATTATTCATCAAACAAGTAAATGGAGAGTACACTGCCAAGCATACTAGGTTAAAGGCATATAGAAATGATGCTATGGATCTTCTGAAAACATTTGTAGAGTATGAGCTTGTGTTTGTCCCTAGGAATCAAAACATTATTGCAAATGGATTGGCCTACACTGCTAGTTCATATCAGATACCACTTAGTGACAAACATATCATTATTCAAATGAAATATAGACCAGCAGTATCGGATAATGAAAAATATTGGCAGGTCTTTGAGGGTGACAAACAAATAGAGGATTTCTTGCTTTGCAGGAATGAGTTTGAAATACCTGATTTAGACTCTAAGTTCGATGAATATTGTTTGACTAAAGAGCCCCCTGATGAAGAAAAACCATTCCTTACTGCAGAAATAAACATGCTGACCAAAGAATTCGAAAATCAAACAAAATAATACATAAATGTAGAAAAAAGAAGACATAGAGGTGTTGCAGTCCAAAGACAAAATCATACCCAGAGGACTAGCACCCCTTGAGGACCTTTTCGATTTCAATGATGTCGCAAAAAAGCCCACTTTAGATCACACAGAATTTGATGTTGAAGAGTGTAATATAGGCAGCAAAGATAAGCCTAAAATTATTAAATTATCTAAAACTTTGCTAGCACATATCAAATAGAAATACATCGATTTACTTAAAAAAATTGTTGATGTGTTTGCCTGGAGTTATGAAGACTTAAAGGCCTATGACATAGAGATAATCCAGCATAAGATTCCATTGAAAGAAAACCAGAAACCTTTTAGGCAAAAACTGTACAGAATTAAACCTATACAACTGCCTCTGGTAGAAAAAGGAATCAAGAAAATGTATGAGGCTAGAATCATAGTGCCTGTGAGATTTTCAGATTGGGTTTCTAACCTTGTAGCTGTAAGAAAAAAGACAGGAGAAATCAAGTTGTGCATTTATTTTAGAAACTTAAATAGAGCCTCTTTAAAATACAATTACCCTTTACCCAAAATGGAACACATCCTACAAAGGGTAGTTGGCTCTAAGAGGATTTCCTTGTTAGATGGCTTTTCAGGGTATAATAAGGTCTTAGTACTCCCAGAAGATCAGCTTAAAACAACCTTCACAACTCCTTGGGGCACATTCATGTATGTGAAAATGCCTTTTGGACTAATGAAAGTTGGGGCCCCTTTTCAAAGGGCCATGGACATTGCATTTTCAGAGGAAATAGGGCACTTCATTGTAATTTATCTTGATGACATAACATTTTATTCCAAAACTGATGAACAACACCTTAAACATCTGAGAAAAGTATTTGGGAAGTGCAAAAGGTTTGGGCTATCTTTAAATCCCAAAAAGATTGTGTTTGGTTTCCAAGAAGGTAAACTTCTTGGCCATATTATATCTAAAAAGGGGATTAAAATAGACCCAAAAAGAATTGAGGGAATACTGCAGATTAGTCACCCAAGAAACATCAAATAATTGTTGTCCTTTATTGGGAAGATTAACTTCTTGAGGAGGTTTATTCCCAACTTAGCATAACTCCTTAGAAATATGACTAATATGCTTAAGAAAGAAGTGGAGTTAAGTGGACTATAGAAGCCAAAAAGTTCTTTGAACTGGTAAAACTTGCACTAACCCGAGCACTAGTTCTAATCAGCCCAGATTTCACAAAATATTTCCTCATTTTCTCCTTTGCATTAGAGCATACTGTGGCTATTGTCCTATTGCAGAAAAATCCAAAGGGACAAGAGCAGCCGATTTCATTCTTTAGCGAGGCATTGAGAGATGCACCCTTGAAATATAATATAATGGAAAAACAGGCTTATTCTTTAGTAAAGGCCTTAAAAGACTTCAAGGTGTATATTCTGCATTCTCACATCATTGCATATGTGCCTAATATAGTGGTAAAAGACATTTTATCCCAAGATCCAAATGGAAAAAGAGGTAAATGGATTGTTGTGATACTAGAGTATGATTTGGAAATCAAACCCACAAAACTCATCAAAGGTCAAGGCTTAGCACAATTAATGGTTGAATCTAACTTACAAGCCCTTGACATTAACATGGTAGATGCTTTAGATGAACATGAAGGATTTTTTGCTCCTACTGTTGAAGAACAATTTCAAAACTCACCTTGGTATCCTGACATCTTGTATGTGATTACAAACCTTAATGCTCCTCCTGATTTATCTAAGACAAAGGCAAGGTTTTTAAAGTTGAAAGCTAGAAATTATTGCATTTTAAATGAATTTTTATATTAGAAAAATGACAATGGTATTTTGCTTAAATGTTTGCCTGAAGTTGATGCAGAGAGGATCAAGCATGAATTCCATGAAGGAGAGTGTGGAGGCCATCTCTACTGGAAAACCATGCCAATAAAATCCTTAGAGATAGTTATTACTGGCCCACCCTCTTCCAATATGTCCATAAAATGATAGTTTCCTGCCACAAGTGCCAATTTTTTTAGGGCAAAAGAAAACTCCTTCCTTTACCATTCAAACCAATCATTGTTGAAGCTCCTTTTCAACAGTGGGGCCTAGATTTCATAGGGGAAATCCATCCTGCTTCATCTGCCCAACACATATGGATTCTCGCAGCCACTGACTATTTCACAAAATGGATAGAGGCCATCCCTTCTAGGAATGCCACAAACTCTGTTATTATATAATTCCTTGAAGAACATATCCTATCTAGATTTTGTTGCCCTAGGAAGATTATCACTAATAATGCTGCTACTTTTGGTTCCAAAAAGATGATTTATTTTTGTCACAGGTATCAGATTGCACTTGGTCATTCTACTTCTTATTACACAAGAGGTAATGAGCTAGCAGAATCATCAAATAAAAGTTCGCTGACCATCATCAAGAAGCTGCTTGAAGAGAATAAAAAATCATGGCATAATAAGTTAGTGCATGCTTTGTGGGCAGACATGTTGACAACAAAGAAATCCATAGTAATGTCTCCCTATCAACTTGTTTATGGAGCAGATGCAGTGTTCCCTACCAGCCTATGGGTGCCAGTGATAAAATTGGTCCAAGAAATACAGTCAGAAGAGGACAGCATGGTGAGGAGGATCAATCAAACTATACATCTCCAGTAGACAAGAGAAGAGGTCTACAACAAAGCTCAAAAAGTGCAAGAGAACATAAAAAATTTGTTTGATAAGAGAACCAAGGCTTGTGACTTTAAAATTGGAGACAAGGTGCTCAAATGGGACTCTAGAAGGGAAGATAAGGGTAAGCATGGCAAATTTTACAGTTTATGGCAAGGCCCTTATGTCATTCAATCCACCATTGGTCCAAATGCATTTTTTATGCAAGAGTTAGATGGTACAAATCTGTTTGGGGGTCCTGTCAATGGCAGGATGCTCAAGCATTATTACTGCTAAATTTTAGTTCAAAGTTTTCACTCCACTATAAATACCATTGCTTAGTTTTGTTTGGAAAATAAAAAATACAAAAAAAGAAAAGAAAAGGTTCAGACAAGCTCAAATCTTGAACCTATGAAGCTCCAAAAGAATGGCTCAAATCAGCTCAAAGCCTGAGCCAAAGAGAGTAAAATCTGGTTCTAATATGCTCAAAACTTGAACCAGCAAAGAAAGAAGAAAAAACAGCTCTAAAAAACTCAAAACCAAAGCTGAAATGAAGAATAAAAGTCACTCTAACAAGCTCAAAATCTAAGTCACAAGAGAAAGAAGGATGCTCTAAAGGTTCACAATTTTAAGCCTTCACAATTTTGCTTTCAATTTCCTTCAAAGTTCTGTTCAGGGGCAGCTATCTTTATGCCATGTACCCATAGAAAATCAAACAGTCTAATCCTCGTTTGACTGTATTTAAATTTCTGTTTTAGAATGTAGAGAAAGAAATATGTCAGATAGTTTAATCCTGGCATATTGTAGTTTAGGTAGAGAAGCTATGAGGCCAACTGCTTAATCTGGTCTCATGGAGGAATAAGGGTAGAATTAGATTAGTTTTTTTTTCTTTCAATAAAAAATTGATGAAGAAGGTCTACAAGTCTAAATGAACCTTGAAGAAAAAATGTTAGGGATGGGTAGGTAGTTTTTTGGGAGAATATTACTACTGATATGATGCCTTCATGATTTGTGGCAGCTGATCAAAGAAGAAAAAGATGGCCAAGGACCAGGCATCTGGCCTACTTCGAAAGGATTATTTTTGAAGTTCTTGACACCTTCAAGCATATGCCATCCTCATGTGGAGCCACTATTAGCCACCTATAAAATTTTTTCCTAGCAAACAGGTGGCTAATTTGGTTTCTAAGCCTTCAAGAGAAACATTTTCCTTGAAAATGTTTCATTCTTAAAGCCTTAAAGTTTCTTTTGTCCTCTGAAAAATCTTCATCGCTATTTCCATTTGAAAAGTCTCACTATTTGTGAAAGAAAATGCCATCAAAAAGGCCTCCATTTGCTCCATTTCATCCCCACAAAATCCCCATTTCTCATCCCTATTCCCCTCACAAAATCCCTCCAAATCCCTGCATTAACCCTCCATCTCATCCTAAAACCCTTTTTAAACCTCATATTATCTTTTATCTGGTATCAAAATGTCTTCTTTTGCCTACCGGAACCCCCCATTTGGCCTTAAAAAGCACTATTTTTGGCCTAAAATACCCTTTTTTACACTATGACAGGCTTAAGCCCCCGAGTGCTTATATGGCTTAGCCCCATCCCCCATATAACCCCAGCCCGTAACCGGGTGCTAAAATTCCCAAAATCCCTTTGAAAAACTTGAAAAAACATGTTCTCCACTACATTAAAGGGACTAAGCCCCTGATGGCTTATTTCTGATACCCCCCCTTTAATGCGACCTAAAGCTTTGACATCAGGCACTACAGAAGCGAGGAACCCCAATAAAAACCACATCAAAACCCTTTTCCTTTGTTTTTTTCTTTTCCTCACCATGTTGAGTTAGATGAATATGGACTGTCGATCTGCACAAGATCGAAAACCATCTGGTCTTCGTTCAGTATGCCAGTCCATTCCACCTTTCTCGACATTAAGATCCTTGGGATGAATCTAGACCATTGAATCCACAATAACCAACGGTCCAAATCACTTCGTGTTCCGCCCATGCATATAACAGTTCACTGCCCTTTGAAACACTGATGCACTAGTTTTCAATCTCCACCATCCATTTTGCATGATCCGACGGTTGGAGATGAGCCCGATGGCCCAGCACATACACTACTGCTCCATCCAATCTCAACCATTCATCCATTCAGATCCTACGGTCCACAATCGACCCGATGGTTCCACCTCCGCCATGCATCTTACCTCCCATCACAATTTTTCAACACTTTCAGATTTTCCCGCCTCCATCCGACGGTTGAGAATGCATTTTGCAAAATTTTTCTGCCTAGGGGTTAACATTCTGAAAAAATGTGAAATGGGCAGTATTAGGGAGGACACACGTCAAGCAGTGTATGGTATCGCATTATTTTTTCGAAAACCACTTACAACCTATAACCCCGCACGAAAACCATCCCTGTTTTCCACTTACTGCCCTCCATATTTAAATCTCATGATTGATCACAACCGTTGAAAGTTCTGATTGGATGGCCCTAATTTCATCACATCCCCCTTTATTTTATATTCACCTATGCCCTCAATTGACCTCTTCATTCAATCTTTGTCGTCGGTTATCCAAATCGAATGGTCCGGATACATTTTCACCTCCGCTCAGTCTCCATTCAGCTAATCTCCCCAATGACTCCATAAAGCGATCCTCACCATCGACTTCTCCAATCTAACGGTCCATGTTTGATCTCGCCTTCATTCTTTCACCATTCATCTAACCTTCTAAACAAAATCATCGAAGGATCTTAGCCGTAGATCACTGTTGCTTAATGAAATCCAACGGCCCTGATATAGTATCTCCTCCATTCCCCTACTTCTTCATTCATCCTCCAAATGACCTGATCGCGCAATGTCAACCATTGATCGCCGATGGATGATCTAATCCAATGGTCTAAAATCCTCCTCGCACCAGACCATCATTAGTCTCATTTTTCATCATTCCGCCATGATTTTCACCATTTTTCTTCACTGCATCCACCATTTTCAGTGTTGCACCACCATCTCCATGGACCTCCAGAGAAAACTACCCCACTCCCTAAGGATTTTTATAACTTGTTTATTGTGTTTTTTCTGGGTTAAAGATGGTGAAATCATTCCTTTTCATAGTCACTATCAATGGTGACATGAAGCACTAGAAAACTGTCTCAGAGGCAAAAATACAGGGAAATACACCACTGAAGAGGTTTTAAGGCATGTTTTATTAAAGGATTAGTGTTAAACCCTCCCATAAACTCTCCAACACAATTAAAACATGTTCAGTGACCAAAAGAGTCAGCAGAAGAGGCAAAGAGTATCAGTGAAAGATTAAAGAGATTTAATCCTATTATTGAATATTTAATGCTATAATCCAGTGTTTAAAGGACGAAGATACAGACTGAAGACCATTAAAATGATCCAGAAGGCCTAATAAGGCATAAATCACATGAAACAATCCATATCAATGTTTTAATGACAGAAAAACTTTATTTCCAAAGAAAGGACAAGTTCCCACAGTATTTTTTATTCTCCATCCAGCTCCTGAGAAGATCATCACCCTGACAGAAGCCCTGAGATTGCCAATGCATTAGTTACATAGCATGGAAGACCTGAAGGGAAAATTTTAACCCTTTCTTGTCCCAGAGTACAAACAGAATACAAATAGAGTACAAACAGCCAGAAAGTACATCAAGGAGCATATCTCTAGAGTTATTATCAGCCTGTCGAAGACCCCTAAATTCATCCAAAGAGTAGTGAAAGTCAATGCAAGGATATTAAGACAGAATGGGCTGCAAGACACTTCTCTCTCTATTTTAATGAGCCATTTAAAGTTCTATCTACCACTACTGTCACTCTTTCAGCTATAAGAACTCATGAGAAATACATTGTAAATGTTGGTTAACCGTGGACTGTAAGATTTTTCATTGAGGTAGAGTTCTGTGTGTATTAGTTGAAAAATAGGCTAGGAGATGATTTCTAGTTGATATCAAGTTGTTGGACAATGGTGTGTGTGACTGGTTTTGCTCTTCTAATATGACAAGCATGTTCATTGGATCCTGATCTAAATCAGCGGTGATGTGTTCTATCTTTTATTGTTTTCCCTTTGTTATGCATCAAATTTCATTTCTCTGATAAGAATCAGTAATCTAGCTTAGGATATACTGCTACAAGTACCCTAATGCTTCCTTCCCTTCTTATCTTTTATGTTTTCTGCTAATTGTGTAATCTAAGAACAAATTCAATATAATTTAACTAGTATAGAAGTTGGTTTACCCATGCTTACTGATGTATGAATTTAGAGTTTGTTTTCAGATGTTCTTGTCTGGTTTTATCTAAAAGAATTGGGAAACTGGGAGGTTTTCGAGTTAGCCCTGTCTCACTAGGTTCCTTTTCCAACAGTTAGCCTTTCTAAGATCCCTTAAGTTGAATGTCAAAAGTAGAGAAGGTTAAAAGTCTTTCTCTGATCTTAGACTTCACTTTGAGCCAATCTTAAATGTTTTCTATTATCTGAAGAGTTAGCCTCATTAGGAGTTTGATCATAGATGGTTAAGGCATTTCCTATCCCTAGATTTGCTCCTAAGTGGTCACTTTGGAAGTTTTCCTTTTCATTCACCTTCATTTCCTATTGTTTCATCCCATACTATCATCTTTATAGATCCTCTGATATAGATGACTAGCCCATTTGAAAGCCTTGGATATTGAATTTCAAGTAAACCCCTTTCATGACTCCATAGCCCAATGTATTTGCACTTCTTTGACCTATCTTCCCATGCTGAAACATCCTTATATTTAGTTCCATTTTTCTTTACATAACCTTCTCATTTAATGGTTTCCAACCAAACAAACAAACCTAAAACCCCTGTGCTCCATACCTAGCCTAATACCTTAATTTTAGCCTTAAAGATATATCAGTCTTTGCATTTATAGAGAGATCCCTCTCTGGATCCAGGAGGGCTAGATCTTAGGATCTCAAAGTGGTTTGATGTTGTCTTATCTTTTGGTTTGGCCAATATGGCCAAAACATAGGAACCACAACACATGCTAAAGATTAAATCCTTCTATGTTTTCAGGTGCTTTTCGGATCAATACATTAGTTGCTGGTTACATTCCTTTATCTTCATTAGTGGCTAAACCACTCCTAGTAACCACGTTCACACTGAGATATTCTTCATGAGTCTCAGCGCGAACCATCTAAAGGTTTTGTATTGGGTTCTGCGTCTTATTTTCTTGAATTTTAGCAATCAAGAAAGGACAATATTCTATGGCATGATCAAATTGTCTAAAATACCTGTAGGATTGTTGTGCTAGATTTAGAAAGTTGCACACATAATGGCCAACATCTCCACAATTATATCAAATGACTTGTCCTCTTCTTCGTCCAACTGATCCACCTCCTCAACCTATTCCTCTTCCCTGTAATCCTCCATGCCTAGAAGGGGATGTTGGTGATGTAGGCTCAACCTGCATTCTATATATTTCAGCTTTAACTAGCATTATATCATAGGTATGAAAATGTTGTTAATCATGCCCTAATGACGAACAAAATTTGCAAAATAACTCCTTCAAGTCAGGTTGATACTTTTTGCTTCATGGGCAAGAATCGGTGCCATGTAATCTAGTGATTTGACATATAGTGCACCACACGAGATTCCTTAATGGACTAGGGCCTCCAGAATTCAGATAATTGTTGAAGACAAGACACTAGTCTTTATGGTGCCAAAAAGCTTTACATTTTATACACCACACCTCTGCATATAATTCCTTGCCCTCTTCTTTGCCCAAATTTGAATTTTTAGATGCATGGATTCCAACTGATTATGAATCTGTTGAGTTCCCAACACAATAGGTGTTGGGGTAGCCTCCAATTTCATTGCGACCTCCATAACCTCAACTTTTGTGGGAATATTTTTCAGACCTAAGGCCTGGCGCAGATGTGGGAGCAACATAGCAATGAACCATTCCTTATGTTGAGTATCATCAATAACAAATCCACCATCTTTGATGGTGCACTTTAACCTTTGATTGGTCTCCCATACAGATTCACTAGACTCCTGAAGAATATGCTTCATTTCTATCACCAGTTGCATGTATGAATTAGGTTTCTTAAACTTCTCTTTTAGGGATGCTTTGATTTGTTCCAAGGTAGCATTAGGGTTCGCTTGAGCATACCTAATATACCAATCTAATGTTGATCTTGGAAAGTAGTAGCCAATTGCGCTTGCCTCATATCAATATTTTTAATTTACTGAGAATGCCATACAGCCTCAGTCACAAACCAAAATTGATAAGCATCCTCATTTATAATACCTATAAAATTAGGTAACTTCATTAATGCAACCATATCTACTCTAGGGGGAGCTGGAGGTGGTGGTGGCGATGGACTGCACAATGGGGTAGGTGATTTGTGAAAGTGAAGAAGTGGAGTGAATGGAGCTGGAAAAAGACTCAAGGGTTCTTGATGTGATGAAATGTCTTCTTTAGAGTCATTGGAGGTAGTATTTTCTGGTTCAAGTTCACTATCAGATCTAGGCTTTAGAGGGCTATAAATAAAATTTTCAGAATCTTCACAATAAAATTTTCCACCGCGCGTAGTTGGACCTCTTTAATGCATTCAAGAAGTATGTTCGCAAAAAAAACCCCATTCACACAATAGCATTTTTAACAATAATTTCAATGAGCACAGGGACTTACCTTTATGGCCTTTGAAAAACCTTCTTTATACTTCGAAATAAGACACAAATTGATCAATGGAAAATTTAGTCGCAAATCCTCCCAAGAGGCAATCAATCCAATGATCTACAACGCAGGTGATCTTATTATCAAAATTCTCTACTTCCTAGATCAATTCAAGAGTCCACTCAATGACTACGTCATATTTTATGCAATGATGGAATTCAACTAAGCGTGATAAACACTCATGTAGCTCGTGTGCAAAGGAACACAAGAATGTTTCGTGCACTTATATATAAATATATTTCTATACCCACTGCTTGTCAGATAACTTAGTACTTCTATTCTCTTGGAGTGGAAATTCATGGATATTTTTATCCATCCAATCTTGTAATTCATTTCCTAATGGATTCCACAACATAAAATCTCCCTCAAAATGATCCTATTCCCAACAATGGAGCCATTTTTTTTCTTGAGGGGTCCCACCCCAGGTTCATATTTTATCGATAAGCCAACAAACCCTCCAACTACTGGCCCTTTCAGTATTGACCTGCTTGCGTAGATCAAAGTCTCACCCGAAGCAGTATGCAAGGGTGCTTGAACTAGGTTTCCACACCCTGAGGGAGAAAATAATGAATTGGTCCTTAGAAAAACTGAATTCGAACTTATACCAATCATAAATAGATTCACACAACAATATACAACAGAATCATAAAGAATAAGAAGTATTTAATAGAATACCACAAATTCGTTGTTTGCCTTAACACAAATAAACAAAACAAAACCAGATCCAGATCTTAAATAATGCAAATACTTAAAAAGATCTCTCAATGACCAATAATCATTCATAATCATAATAAATATCTTTTGTGTGATGATCAATGAGAAATACATATAATGCGATCTAAACAAAACATAAATAGTAAACAACTCAGATTCATAACAATAATAACTTCGCCAAAATATGTTCTTTCTATTAGCTTCAGATCTGTCCAGTACATCAACTTTCCCTTACAAACCCCTTCCGCGCACATAGCTAGTGGATTCCGCACACAACCAGGACATTAGGGGAATTTTGAGGTCTAAAATTGGGCCTTCTAAGAAAAATGTACAACCAAAATAAACTTTATAAGAGCCAATAAGATTCAAGATGATGATGTCAACCATGGCGGATTATTCACCATTTTTTAAGTAAAAGGGTAAAAATATTAAAAAATAATAAAATAATAAAACTACCTTTTCAACTCGTATTTTCAACTTATCTCCCAATTTTTTTACTCAAATTTTGAGCAAGAGTACTTGCTGGATGAAAAATTTAATTCCTCATCCAAGGAGTACCCATGTTGCATACTTTTGATGGAGCCTACCACATGAAAAATGAGAAATACATGAAAAAACATGATTGCAATCACACTTTTAATGTAGCAAGGTCCATCGAAAGTATGCAACATGGGTACTCCGTGGATGAAGAATTAAATTTTGCATCCAACAAGTACTCCCACTCAAAATTTGAGTAAATTTTTTTGGAGATAAGTTGAAAATACGAGTTGAAAAAGTAGTTTTTCCTTTTTTCCCTCTAAAACTTGATGATGTCATCAATTCTTATTTTATTATTTCCACTATTATTTTATAATTTCCTTGGGAGGCCCAGTTTAGACCTCAAAATTCCCCTAATGTAGGTCTCCTCACACACAGCCAACAGAAGCCTTTCAACCCAACCCAGACTACCCTTTCAATGTATTACAGACACATAAACTTATGAAACATCAATAATTCATGACACCTTGGAATTGGACTCTATCTATCTATTTATATTTGCATAATGCATAGACACTATCGTCTGAAACCATGGTTTGAGGCCCACAGTTTACCCTTAACCCATTTACATCAAACTTAGGGACTTTGACTGACCCCCAAGCCCCTTGACTCATATGCCTAGTGCGCACACACAAAATTATACAAAATTACATCAAATGCTTTGCCTCAAGGGCCCTGCTCCAACAATATTTTTTACAACAGATCAGATGTGCATAAAAACCATAAAAATATAAAGATTGTGGAAATTCAAGTGATTATGTCCTTTCTTGTAACAATTTATCTTAGTATAAATTCTTATACAACCAGTTTGAGGATCTATATAATATAATTTTCTGTAAGTTGTTTATCCCCTTACTAAGCTCAAAGTGCGGACAAGGACAAAGCACACATCATGGCTAATTTCTTACTTTTATTTATCCATTTTAGAAATCAACTTGAATTTAGAAATGAAATCTCATCCTTGGTTGGATTTTTAAGACACACTAGGCTTTGGAAAATTTGTCATCTACAAACTATTTTAAAAGAAACATCAATATTTCTAGAATATTATCACATTGATGCAATTTATTATCCATCTGAATGGAGTTAAGTGAAAAAAATTTATAATCATGAAAAATTGGAGATAGCGATATGAATTTCTACAAGAAACAGGCAACAAACCCAGAGTTGTATCATTAATATCTGCAACATTAGAGAGACGACCATGGTTTGAATTTTAGACTCTGTGTTATTTTCATGGCTTATTGATTCATCCGTTGTAATAGAGTTGCACTCAGGTTGCTAGATTAAAAAGAAAATATATGAATATATATTAGAGAATTGAGTTAAATTGAGTTTGAATTTATGCTTGAAACATTTAAATTGTGGAGTTTATGAAGGCACAAAGAAGTGTTTAATTGTTAAAGGAAAAGTGTGTGAACAGATGTGTTGTGACTAAGTTGCGTTGATATTTCCATGGGGGCTTCATTGCAGGAGAAATACCATAGCATGTGGGTTCATATTTGGGGATTTATAATGAGGAAAAAATGATATAATATATTGTGGAATATATAGGGGATAAAAGGTTTTTATATTGACACGTATAAAAAATGTATCTCAAAGTTAATGAAAAAATACAAAGGGGTATAAAAATGTTAATAAAAAATGGATACCTACAATATATAATGAAAGTAGGGCCTTTCTAAATTGGGAACGTGTATTGGGTTTATATTGGTAGGGGTTTAAATAATGTGATTTTTTCGGGGTATTTTCCAATATGTACTCAAATTAAGGGTATTGTTTAATATTCTATGATCGAACGTGATATGTTAGAATCTTATTGAGTGAGGCCCCTGTGGATATTTCCAATGTTGGTCTGCATTCTTGAAAAATTTTTATGTTGATATTGTAGTTTCTTCACCATTTTTATCATTACTTTCTTGTGTAGTGATATCAAAATTTTCTGTGTTGAATAGATTACATTGTGTAGAGTGTGGTTGTTGCAGCTGATTTGTGCTCCTAGATTTTATGAAGAACATTTTTGTAGAACTTCTAGAGGAGAGTTGATTGAAAGAATTACAAAGGAAATGGTGCCCTATCTTGAAGGCTTGGAGGCTGGTCAAATCTATTGGAGGCTTCTGAATTTTCTATATTATATTTGTCAAATTTGACTACAGATTATATTTGATATTATATCTTAAGTCGGGGTGGAAACCCTTTTCAAATTTGATTGTTTTGTGATAGCGAGTTGGACTTTGATTGCAAGTTTTCTTTGATAGGAAAAGCGAGAGAAATGGCTAAACTTAATGATTTATTACAGTTATTAAGTAGGAAAATTTCGTCTACTATTCATAACAATGTCCAAATCAGCAAAGACACCATGTCTGACGTTAGAAATTGTTTGCAAAATGCACAAGAGATATTTGAATTTATCCAAATAGAGGCATAGTTATAGCGAGACAAAATTCAGAAGGAAATTCATGATTTTTAACTGGTTTTTTTTCAAAGGAACTCTTTGTTTGGGTCTCACTCAAATCACCAATCAGATATGGATCAAACCATTTCAGGAGAAAATTTGGATGCAACTGATAGTCCTGATGTGAAACCTAGAATTTGAAAAACATTCATTTCACCTTGGGAAGAAATTGAGCACAACAAAGATAGAACTGGTGTAGGATACAATAAGGATGTTTCTTTTCATGTTCTTGATTTTTCCAAGCATATACAATTTCACAATGCTGGATTTTTGGGTGACATTGCTCCACAACCTAGATGATGTCAACATTGTGACAAATTTGGGCATGAGAAATATCATTGTTATGATCTTCATCCTTGTGATCATTGTGGAAAGAAGAATCATCATTCAAACAAATGTTTCAACCATAAGCTTCTGCATGAGAGAAAATTAATTTTGGATGGATCGCTTCTTGGGATTGGTCTAAAACTGCCAAGAAAATTTCAACTCATACCACAGAATATGTTTGAGAGTATTAACCAATATTGCAGTAAAGAGTACATCATCTTCCTTCCCTGTATCTGACAAGGAGGGAATTAATAGAATTGAATGTTGTTACAGGTTTGAAGATTTTTCAACTAAGTTTGAGTAAGAAATAATCAAAGTTTTACTTCTACAGCCTAGAGAACAATCTCATAAATCAGATTCAGAGTTGTAGATAGAGTTGTTTCTATTTATGCTCCATGAGAATTATACTCTAAGAGAATGATTGCATGTTTTTGGCATGATGAGATTTGTGAAGGAGCACTTCCACTAGTAAAAGATGCCAGAATAGGAATTGTTCCACGAACTGCTTTGATAGTTCCAAAGTTAGTTTGTTTGAGGAACTACTATGATAGTTCTAGAGTTGGTGGTCATCCTTAAACCATCAGTGGTTGAGACCTTGAATTCTCCCATATTTTTTATCGTTTGTGGTTTTATCTTAAAAATCACCAAACCGCTTATTCAACCATTGGCTGTGACACATTTTTACATTTTTTAGCTCTCATTCTTGGACTTAGATACATCCATTAATATTAGTGGGGGAATTTTAGACACTTAATCCCATGATTGATGTTTTGCTTAATGTGTGTTATTGAGATTTGTTATTAGAGTCCAAGAAAACCTGTAAACTCAATCAACAGTTTTCTTATTGTATTTATTTGTACACTATGTACATTATTCTTTGGCACCATTCTTAATATACAGTTGAATTGGTTTCCAATATTGTGTGTTTAACAAGAATTGAATGTGGTTGTTGGGCCTTTATGCTATTGGATCTAATGAGTGATCAATCCAAGTTGGTATTAAGTGAAACAATTACTTCCTTCATTCTATCAATATTCAAAAATATTTCTGAAATCTACAATTTAATTAAATTTAACTTTTTTCCTATCAAAATACAAAAATATTTTTGAAATCTGAAATTTAATTAAATTTAACATCATCAATTTTTATTATGAAAAAAACTAAAAATAAAACCTTAAATCTTGTACAATGTATAACACAGGTCAATTTAGGTGGGTATGTTTTATCAATGGTTAACCTTGTTGTTTGCTCGATAAGCTAAACACAGGTACCAGATATACTCGAGGTGATTCACGAATGACATTGAATGTGACTGTGGTGCATTCAGAATATTGAATACAATTTGTTATAAGGATGAATATTTCTAGTTATTTTTTCCAAAAAAAATGTTGGTTTTGTCTTTGACCAATTTTTTTTTTTTGATAAATTGTAGTTGTGATATTTTGTACTAAAATTGGAGTTTTCAAATAAATATAAGTGAAATTATTTAACTTCTATCATATCTGTTAAAACTCTTAAATATTTTGAAATCTAAAATTTAATTAGGTTTAAACTACGTCTATCACCTTAAAGAGAAAACAATTAAGTGAAATTACACTCATGAATTTGATTGTATAAATCCAATAAACATGTACAATCGGTAAACTACATATTCCTTAATATTATGGAAATCCAATAAACTTCAACAAAATTAAACTATCACTTTATTTTTTTTAATAAATTTTCAAAATATTTTTTTTTGAAATTACAAAACTATTACTTTAATTATATTCAATAAATTTTTAAAAAACTTTATTTTGAAATCCAAAATTATCATTTTAATTAGATTTAATAAATTTTCTAAATATTTTATTTTAAAATTCCTATTACTTTAATTATATTAAAAAAAAATTTAAAATATTGTATTTTGAAATCCAAAACTAGATTTAATAAATTTTCAAAATATTTTATTTTGAAATTCCAAATTTTGATAAACAAAAATAAGTATAAAAAAATAATCAATAAAATTGGGAAATATTCCTAAATCTATACTAAGAGTGGCTAAATATTCTAATCTAAAATAAAATCCACATAAAAACAGACCGGGCACTGCCAGACGGGTGTTTATATAACTCATAATACTCTATCCATTGCATTGAACGAACTTAGATATAATTTTGCATTGAACTTACATAAATATAATTTTGCCAAAAGATGTGAGGTCACCACTAGCTTTATGCTCTAGAGAACCTAGGCAATCACGGTCCCAGAATAATAATAATTTTTGTTGTTGCAAACGGCGTCAGAATAATGTTTACAAGGGTCAAACTGGATGTTATCCCACGGTTTATATTCATAGGATCCAACAACAATAAATTACCTTGGTGCGATTAGGGTCTAATAATGTATGATTAAATTAGCGTTTTAGCCAAGGGTTTATTTGCATTTGGTTCTAATCAGCTGTAGTTTTATTAGGTTTTCTTTTAGGTTTTTGTGCTTTTATTAGGTTTTTTTTTAGGTCATTAATATTTGTAAATGAGTTAATTTTTTATGGATTTAAAATTTATTTTGCATTTTTTTCTAAAAGTGATTGAGTTTGATAAATTAAAAAAATAATTATGATTTTGTAAGTATTTATCTAAAAAATATTCATAATTTAAGAGACTCTACATAAATTTATTAGAAATATTAGAAAGATTTGCGTTTTAGAGTTACTTTTCATTTCTTTTTATTTACTCCATGTTCATCAACAAGTCCATATACATCACCTCGATCCCGGAAGGGAATTGAACCTGTGATGAGTGCCATAATAACCCGCCTCATCACCGTTTAACCAAGACCCCAAGGATGTTTTATCAATAAATTACAAATAAATGTGGAAAACAATTATTTTTTTATTATAACATGTTAGAAAAATTTTACTTTAGAATGACCTTACCATTTTTATTTTATCAATAAATTAAAAGTAAATATGAAAAATAATTTTTTTCTATATTATAACATGTTAGATAAATTTTATATTTATTGAAGAGCTCTCTAGATTATCCATTGTGTTATAGAAAATTCGTTTGGAAACACTAATTACTGGTAAGTTTCATATTTAAAAAATTGCAAAATAATTAAAGTAGTTTTCTTTATTCTCATATGGATGATAGTTATTAGTAGTTTAGGGGATAGTTATTTATTATAATTGTTGGTTTAGGATTCAATTAAAAGGGTCTATTTTCTGTAACAAAAATTAATTTAATGATTTTCCATTAAGTTTTTGTTATTCATATTATTATATTGGGTTTACTTTATAGATTTGCAATACTAATAAATTTGATGTTTTTTTCCATTATTCTAAGATCATTATAAATAAACATAAAATATTATATTGGAACTAAGTAACAAGTATCTAAGTGAGAAAAAGTTCATTTTAATTTAAAAAAAAATTAATTAATTAGTTAATTTTTATAAGATCCATATTCTCTAATTTTAACCTTAAATTCGAATTCGTATTTGGTAACTATAATTTAGATAGCTATGAAGACAACCTCCCTCTTTACCCCCAAGTCAAAACTTTCGAACACTTATAGCCAATGAAGGAGAAGAATAGACTCATGATAGTCTGAGCTGATGCTGAAAGGATAGAAGATGTTCCAGATACACTTCCGAAATCCTCTAGAGACCAGGAGAATGATGCTTTTAAATGATACAGTGGAAAAAACCAATCCAATCGAGAAAAGACATTGTATCTCTCTCAATTCCCATAATGTACATTTTTTTGTTTTAATTTCAGGGTTGATTGTGTATAAAAATATCCATAATAGAATTTAGTATTTTGAGATGATAGAAATATTTTAGAATCTGATTGGAAATAGATTATTTTTATCGTATTCTAAAAATATCTTGAAATCTAACCTAACATGGGCTGATGTGATTAAGGAAACCAGTCTAAGAAGCCTTACCTTTTGCATTGTTAAGGATTTCTATGATGTCATTGTTGTAATGTCGAGTTGTAGCTGGTGTTACTCCATATAATGCTTTTCTTCAGTGGAAGCAACCTGTAACATAGTAGGGAAGACCTTGGAGACCATTTAGTCAATAAGAAGTACTCACATTTAGTCATTTTCTATATGCATAGTACTCACATTTAGTCATTGTCTGTATGCACAATACTTAGAAGACAAAAATTCAGAAATTTAAGTGAAATAAATGATCAAAGTGAAGTTGATAGTAGTGTTGCTTGGAATTCCTTATTTGCATTCTTTTGTCATGTAGATGATCCAATCCATTTTGTGGATGCAGGAAAAGAATAAAATTGGGTTGCGGCAATGGATGCATAAATATGAGAAATAGAAAAGAGTGACACATGGGAGCTAGTAAACATTCCGCAAGGAAAATAAGTCATTGGAGTGAAGTGGGTCTATAATACCAAGGGTGACATTGAAGGAAAGATTGAAAGACATATAGCAAGGCTAGTTGTCAAAGGATATAAGTACCAACATGGAAGAGATTATGTGGAGATATTTGTGTCAGTCGTGAGGATAGTGTGTACAGTGTTGTCAATTATAGTGAAACATAAATGGAAAGTGTATCATATGGACGTAAAATCAACGTTCTTGAATGGAGTGCTGAAAGAGGAAGTATATGTTGCGCAACTACATGGTTATGAGATAGAAGGTCAAGAAGACAAGGTGTATGTAGTATTCCTAATTAGCGACAGCTAATTGGAATATTCGACTTTGTATAGTTTTGCCGTAGGTGGTTTGTAGATAAATAAAAAAGTGAGTAAAAGGGGTCTAACTCACTTTAGTGGAATAAAACACCTTCCTAGTAGCACAACGTTGTGACTTAAGGGGGGGAGCCAAGGGGGGCCACACACCACGTAGAGGAGGAGGCCTACATGCACTGTAGAAGCTTCTGCACATATAAGGATGAGGATGTGGAGGAGAGAGAGGCTACGTTGGTTTTGGAGGGAAACCAATGCTATAAAAGATGGAGGAGCCTCCTCATTTGGATCATTATGGATTTGTTGATTTTAGAGTGAGACTTTGGTCTTCTTTCGCACGCTGGCTGTTTAGCCTGTCTGCAGCACTGTTTAGTGCACCAAGGGTCTCCGTGCGGAGATCTCACCCTTAGCCCCGGGGGACCTCGAGTGCCTGCTCAGGCAAGGTTTGGTTTGTGGTATTTTGTGAGTTATTTCATTGCTTGGGTTTGTTGTGGAGCTGGAGCTTAGGGAGACTGCGCAGTCACTAGGAGAGAGGACGCAGTCCCTTGTGGTGGAGCTTTGAATTGGGGTTTCTGTAGGTTATTTCACCGGGATTTCGAGCAGAGGGTCAGCCTTTGCCTGTTGGAGGCTTTTGGCGGAGTTTCTGGCAGAGATTTAGCTGTTTCTATCTAGCTACTATGTTGTCCCTTGGAGGCCAGCGTAATTCACTGGGGAGGCAGCTTCTGGTGTTTTATGGGGTTGACCATTCTTAGAATGGTTTATGGATCTTGTCGGGGTTGTTGAAGAGAGGAGGTTTCCTTATTTTCATCTCATTCCAGCAAGGGGATCAGCCCCTACTCTTCAGTCAATTCTAGTAGTAGCAGCTATACGACATATTTCCAGCAGCTGGGATGCAGTTCATAGAGGAGCCATTCCCTGTCTTTTCTGGGAGTGTTCTCTCACTTGCCTTGCGCAAGATTAGTTTCTTATACTTCATTCGATTTCTCAAATTAATAAAATGGCTCAGCATTTCCTCTTTATGTTTTCTAGTTGAGTTGCCGTAGTTGCCGTTGTTGTTGTAGTTGCTGCATTCTCTTTCTATTGTATGTCTATTATTCTTTTTGAGCACTATAGTTCTATACCACTTGGTGTGTTCCTCTCTCACTCTTAGACAAAGTTTGGAAAGGGACAGGTAGCCTCCGGATCTTGTACTCTTTTAGAGGCGACATATCCGGTAAATGCCCTCCCAGTCAATCTCTGGTTGGAGTTTTCTTGTTTGTTTGAGATATCCCCGAAACATGATATTACAGTGTATAGGTTGAGAAAATATCTGTATGGGTTTAAGCAACCACTGCATGCATGGTATAGCGGGATAGATGCTTTCTTGGTGGACAATGGGTTCAATAAATGTGACAGTGAGTCTACTCTCTACATCAAAGAAAGTGACGGTAATATTCTTATTATTGTTCTATATGTAGACGATTTGATTTTTACAGGGAGTGATGATTTCCGTATCGTTGATTTCAAAGAAGTCATGAAAAGTGAGTTTGAAATGACTAAATTGAGGTTGTTAAGATATTTTTTTGGCATATATGTGAAACAAACATAAAATTGTACTTTTATTTCTGCAACAAAGTATGTTGTAGGCATTTTAGAGAGGTTTAATATGCAGAAAAACAAGCCAACAGCAACTCCAACAATCATGGGGTTGAAGTTGAGCACTGAGAAGATTGCAACAACAATGCCAATTAGACATTATACAAAAGTATGGTGGGAAACCTAATGTATTTGACCGCAACTATGCTTGATATAATGTATGCAGTGAGTTTGGTGTCAGGGTTCATGGAGACACCTAATGAGACACATTGGAAAGCAACTAAAATGATTTTGAAGTATGTTAATGGTACAAAGGAGTATGGTATTTTGTACACCACAACAGGTGATTTTAAGTTGATTGGTTACACAGATAGTGACTGGGCGGGAAGTGTGATGCATGAGCGTGAGGCTTAGAGGCAAAAGGCCTCATTAATTATACCAAAAATCCAAAAAAATGTTCCAAGCAAAGGTGTTGGTACCTTTAGCTGTCAATTTCCAACTTTACTAGATAGGGTTGAACTAGTATTTAGGGAAGGTTGAACAACTTTATATTTGTTTCAGCTTATTTAGCTTCAGTTCATAAATTTAAGGGAGATATTAGGTAATTAGGATTTTGTCTAAATTTGAGAATTCGATCCTCAAGAGGAGGTCGATGGTTATGTAAAAAACCTATAAATTGTAACCTCTACAATAGAGGAACTCGAGATTTAACTGTAGAAGTCTGGATTGAGAGGGTTCTCCCTCAATTTTTAATAAAGTTGCAGAATTTTAAATATCTGTGTAAACTTGGAAAATTTCCCTGGAGGGTTTCACCTCTCCGAAACCATTCGAGTTTTATATATTCTGTGTGTAATTGAGTGTATTAGTCTCTGTGTGAATGGGATTTTTTAGTTCTCTGAAATGTGGTTAAATTCATGTTCTCTGTGTATGAATTTAAAGGTAGATTAACTCTGTGCGAAGGAGGATCTAAGTGTATTAACCTCTATATAAGAATCAGAATTATTGAAGAGAATCAGCGTTTTATTTTGAGATCGAACAATGACTATCATCCTCGTAGAATTCACAGTTCCAAAGGAACAGCAGAAAAACTCGTGGAGTTGCAGCTGGAAAGGAACAATAATTAAATAAAGGAACACCAAAAAAGGCAGAAAATCATGTTTAAATGCGATTTAACCCAAGTTTTGAGGATAAGTGGTTTTCGGATAAACTGCTTATGTGTTTTGCACAGCATTTGGACCTTGGGCGGTTTTGATTGAAATCAACACAATAAAATTAAACCTTGACACATCACAGTGACAAAACAACCCATTTCACGTGCCTTTTGTGAGATAGAGTTCAAGGGTCAGATGAACACAACCACCATCCGATCGTGACCTGTGGAGATCCGACGGTAATCGCGTTGAGAGATGTGTGGAAGTTAAATAAGGTATGGATCCGAATGCTTATGAAATAGAGTTTATTCAAAGGATTGAAGTCCAAATGTACATTGTCGTGGGTTTAAAAGATCATTTCTGAAGTATTATAACACTGTTTTAAAATTCAATTGATATATTCCCGAAAGGGTTTTATTACATAGGTTTAAGTGGGTCTGTTATATTTCCAATGGTTTAAAGTTCCCGAGAGGTTATACATTTATTACAAGGTGAATTTTTGTATTCCAAAAGGACTTTAACTTTGTTTAAAGTGGGTTTAAAGGTTTTGAAAGGGGTAAACATTATTTATAAACCTTAAAATTATAAAGGGACTTTTAGCTTCCAATTTGAAAATAATCATTCATATTTTAAATAATTTTATGAATGAGAGTGGAAAAGGGGATCAAGATACAATTCCTTCAGAGTTAGAGAACATTGTACAAAATTTTGAACAACTCTCCTTAAAGCCTACACCCACACTACCATCATTTGTGGTATCAAATCCATCTTCAGCGCATTTTTTAGATATTGAACAGGCTTCTAAGAGTCAGAAGAAGAAATCCAGCATGGCTGTCAGAATTGGTAGAGGTGTTGCTGGTAGAAGAAGAGGTAGGCCAGTTGCAAATGCAGAAGTACTGGAGACTATGCAGCAAATTCAGGTCAGATTGGAAGCAATTGAAGTAGGACACCTGCGAGATCCTGAAGATGTCAGTGAAACTGAAGCTGAAGAAGAAGAAGAAAATATTGAGATTACCCCTGATATGAGATTCTTTAAATCAGTTTTAGGCTCTACATCCAGGCCTAGACCTGAAGTATCATCTTTTGCAGGAGGATTGAATCCAGAAGAGTTGATAGACTGGATCCATGAGATGAATAAATTCTTTGATTATGAAGATATGAGTGAAGAAAAGAGAGTTAAATTTGATTTCACAAGGTTGGAAGGACATGCAGCACTTTGGTGGGATGGAGTGTAAGGAAAGAGAAGTAGAGTTGGTAAACAACCAATCAAGAATTGGAAAAAAATCATCGCAAAGTTGAGAGGTAAGTTTTTACGTAGTGAATATCAGCTTTCATTATTTAGACAAATGTAGAATATTAGACAGAGATTAATGACAGTGAAAGAATGCACAGAATAATTTTACAAAGTGAGCATAAGAGTAGGACAAATCCAAGACATAGCAGAGAAGATTGCCAGGTATGTAAATGGTCTCAGAATGGAGATTCAAGATAAGATAAGTATATTGTCTGCTAAGACAGTGGAAGAGGCTTACTAGATGGCTTTAAATGTTGAAAAAAAACTCCTGAGAAAGAAATCTGCCAAAGGAAGAGGTACTTTCCGAGGGAAAGGAGGTCAAGGTGGTAGAGGAAGATCTACAACACCAAGAGATGGAGCTAGCAGCAGCTCACCTCATCATGCACCCACAAAAGGTGATTGAAGTGGCAGAAGGAGTTCCTAGAGAGGAAGAGAAGTGAGATGTTACAGATGTAAGAAATTGGGACATAGAGCCTACGAATTTCCAGAGAAAGAGAATGTGGGTACAAGTTAGAGAAATGCAATTGTTGCTCAAACTGGGGAAGAAGCAGAAAAGTTTCCTAAAACAGAGAAATAAATTATGCTAGAGAAAGGAGAATCCTTGGTGGTTAACAAGGTTTTGTTGAAAAAAACAAAGGAAGTTGCTGAGCCAACACAGAGAAAGACTTTGTTCAGAAGTGTGTGCAAAGTTCAAGGGAAATGCTATCAATTGTTCATTGATAGTGGCATTATAGATAATTTGGTCTCTACAGAGGTGATAGAGAAGTTGAAATTGAAGACAAGGGAACATCCAACACCCTACAAGGTGGCATGGCTCCAGAAGGGCCATCAGCTGATTGTAAATGAACAATGTGAAATAGAATTGTAGTTGGGCAATTACAAAGATAAAATCATGTGTGATGTGATGCCTATGGATGTGTGTCACATATTTTTGGGTAGACCTTGGCAGTATGATAGAGTAGAAGTGCATGATGGTAAGAGAAACACTTACAAGTTTTTCAAGGATGCTATGAATCAAACATTGTTACCTATGGAAGAAGGAGATGCATCAAGAAAAAATTCTGATCCAAAGACTTTATTGTTGAGTGGGAAAGAATACTTGCAGCAGATTGAAGATGAAGATGTAAATTTTGCTTTATTTTGCAAACCTAAGGTAGTATTTACTTCTACTAGAATTTCTAATTTTCCAATTGAAATTCAAGAAATGTTGGAAAGTTATTGTGATATTATTACGGATGATTTTCCTGATGAATTACCACCTGTAAGAAGAATCAACCATCAGACAGTTTTGATTCCAGGATCAAATCTACCAAACAACGCAACTTACAGAATGACTCCTACAGAAAATGAAGAAATCAGAAATCAAGTGCAGGAATTAGTTGACAAAGGTTTGATCAGAGAAAGTTTGAGTCCTTGTGCAGTACCTATAGTGTTAAGTGTGAAGAAAGATGGAGGTTGGAGAATGTGCATTGATTCAAGAGCAATCAACAAATTAAAAATCAGGTATAGATTTCCTTTGCCTATAATTGAAGATTTGATGGACTGTTTGAGTGGGGCAAGATATTTTTCAAAACTAGATTTGAAAAGTGGGTATCATCAGATTAGGATAAGGGAAGGTGATGAATGGAAAACAACCTTTAAAAAAAATGAGGGATTATATGAATGGATGGTAATGCCTTTTTTTTTTATCAAATGCACCTAGCACTTTTATGAGGCTCATGTATGAAGTATTAAAGGAATTTATTGGTAAATTTACAATAGTATATATAGATGATATATTAATTTACATCAAAACAAAGGAAGAACACCTGAGACATCTTAATTATGTCTTAAGGAAGTTACATCAAGAGAAATTATTGATAAATTTAAAGAAGTTTTCATTCACGAAAGAAGAATTGGTATATCTAGGTTTTGTTGTTTCTGCTGAAGGATTAAAAATGGATCCAGAGAAGGTAAAGGCAATTATGGAGTGGCCTTCACCTAAAATTTTTTTTTAGGTAAGAAGTTTCCATGGACTTGCTAGTTTTTATACAAAATTCATAAGGAATTTTAGCAAGATTAATGCACCTATCATTGAAACCATAAAGAAGGACAACCATCCATTTAAATGGAATGCTGAAGCTGAAATAAATTTTTAGTTTTTAAAGCAAAAGATAACTAAAAAACCTGTTTTAGTTCTGCCTGATTTTAATAAACCTTTACAAGTGAAGTGCGATGCCAGTGGAGAAGCTATTGGGGTTGTATTAAGTCAGGAAGATAGACCTGTAGCATATTTCAGTGAGAAGCTGAATGAGGCAAGAAAAAAGTATTCTTCTTATGATAAAGAATTTTATGCAATTGTACAAGCATTGAAGAAATGGAGACATTATTTGATGTCTAAGGAATTTGTGATATATTTAGATAGTCATGCTTTATAGTATATTATGTAGCAGCCTAAATTGAATCAAAAACATGCAAAATGGGTGGAATATCTTCAAAGTTTTAAATTTGTTTTGAAGCATATAAGTGGTCAAGCAAACAAGGTAGCTGATGCCTTGCGCAGAAAAAACATTCTTGTTCAAGAAAATCGAATTGAAGTGGTAGGTTTTGATTTTCTTAAAGAACTCTATAAAATAGATTTGGATTTCAAAGAAGCATTTGAAGCATGCTATAATCATGTTTTAATAGACAGAATTTAGTGGTTAGATTATTTCTTGCAAGAGGGTTTATTGTTCAAAAGAAATCAGTTGTGCATACCAATTTTTTACGTGAGAGAAAATTTAATCAGAGAGAAACATAGTGCTGGACTTGCTGGACATTTTGGTGTTGATAATACTTATGAGAAGCTAAGTAATTTTTATTATTGCCCAAAGATGAGATCTGAAGTGGAAAAGTATGTGAAGAATTGTAAAATTTGTCAATATGCTACAGGGAGAAGTGAAAATACAGGTTTGTACATTCCATTGCCTATTCCATATAGACCTTGGGATGTGGTAAGTATGGATTTGGTTTTAGGATTTCCTAAGACACGGAGAGGGAATGATGCAATTTTTGTTGTTGTTGACAGATTTTCAAAGATGGCACATTTTATTCCATGTTATAAAACCAGTGATGCTAGATTTAATGTCTAAGGAGTTTGTGCTATATTTAGATAGTCATGCTTTACAGTATATTATGAAGCAAACTAAATTGAATAAAAAACATGAAAAATGGGTGGAATATCTTCAAAATTTTAACTTTTTTTTGAAACATATAAGTGGCCAAGCAAACAAGGTAGCTGATGCTTTGAGTAGGAAAAACATGCTTATTCAAGAAAACCAATTTGAAGTGGTAGGATTTGATTTTCTTAAGGAACTTTATAAAACAGATTTGAATTTCAAAGAAGCATTTGAGGCATGTTGTAACCCTGTGTTGATAGACAGAAGCTAGTGGTTGTATTATTTCTTGCAAGAGGGCTTATTGTTCAGAAGAAATCAATTGTGTGTACCAAATTGTTCCATGAGGGAGAATTTAATCAGAGAAAAGCATAGTGGTGGACTTGCTGGACACTTTGGTACTGATAAAACTTATGAACAGCTGATTCATTTTTATTATTGGCCAAGGATGAGATCTGAAGTGGAAAAATTTGCGAATAATTGCAAAATTTGTCAATATGCAAAGGGGAGAAGCCAGAATGCAGGGTTGTACATTCCATTGCCTATTCCAGACAGACCGTGGGACATGGTAAGTATGGATTTTGTTTTAGGATTGCCTAAGACATAGAGAGGAAATGATGCAATTTTTGTTATTGTTGACAGATTTTCAAATATGGCACATTTTATTCCATGTTATAAAACCAGTGATGCTACTCATGTTGCCAATTTGTTTTCCAAGGAAATTGTTAGATTACATGGGTTACCTAAAAGTATTGTTTCTGATAGAGATACAAGGTTTGTTGGTCATTTTTGGAGGACATTGTGGAAGAAGCTTGGTACTAAACTGAGTTTCATCTCAGCTTATCACCCTCAGACTAATGCATAGACTGAAGTAGTGAACAGAAGTTTGGGTAATCTTTTGAGAAGTCTTATAGGAGAAAATCCTAAAAAATGGGATCATATTTTACCACAGGCAGAATATGCATACAATGATTCACCTAACAGAAGTACAAGATAGAGTCCATTCCATATAGTTTATGGAATGTACCGAAGAGGAGTATTTGAATTGAGGAACTTGGGAAAAGCAGAAATGAGGAGTGCTGATGGAGAATAATTTGCTTCAGAGATACAAGCAATACATGAACAGGTAAAGAAGTAGCTATAAGACAGCAGTATCAAATACAAGAATAGAGCATATTTGAGCAGAAGAGAAGTTAATTTTTAAGTTGGTGATTTAATTTTGGCACACTTGAGGAAGGAAAGATTTCCAAAGAAGCAGTATAACAAATTAAAATTCAAAAATATAGGACCATGCAGGATACTGAAGAAGTTTTCTGCAAATGCCTATGAAATTGAATTGCCTTCTGATATTGGAATATCTCCAATATTTAATGTTGTTGATTTGTACAGATATGAAGATGGTGGCATAGATGAAGGACCAGAAGACACAAAGCAGATTGATTAGGTAAAATAGTTACGTACAGCAAAACCATTACAACCAGAGAGGATCTTAGACAAGAAAGTCTTTAAGAAAACCAGAGGACATGATTATTTTCAATACTTGATCAAGTGGAAGGATCATCCAATTGAAGATGCTACCTGGATGATGGAAACCATGCTGCAGAAATAGGGCAGTTCTGTAGAAGAGCTCATGGACAGGAGCCCATGAAGATTTTTGTCCTCAGGAGTCTGATGCAGGAGCCTGAGGCTTAGAGGCAAAAGGCTTCATTAATTATTCCAAAAATCCAAAAAAATGTTCCAAGCAAAGGTGTTGGTACCTGTAGCTATCAATTTCCAGCTTTACTAGATAGGGTTGAACTAGTATTTAGGGAAGGTTGAACAAATTTGTTTCAGCTTATTTAGCTTTAGTTCATAGATTTAAGGGATATATTAGGTAATTGGGATTTTTATCTAAATTTGAGAATTTGATCCTCAAGAGGAGGTCGATGGTTATGTAAAAAACCTATAAATTGTAACCTCTGCAATAGAGGAATTCAGGATTTTACTATAAAATACTGGATTGAGAGGGTTCTCCCTTAGTTTTTAATAAATTTGCAAAATTTTAAATATCTGTGTAAACTTGGAAAATTTCCTCGAAGGGTTTCACCTCTCTGAAACCATTCGATTTTTATATATTCTGTGTGTAATTGAGTGTATTAGTCTCTGTTTGAATGGGAGTTTTTAGTTCTCTGAAATGCAGTTAAATTCATGTTCTCCCTGTATGAATTTAAAGGTGGATTAACTCTGTGCGAAGGAGGATCTGAGTGTATTAACCTCTATATAAGAATCAGAATCATTGAAGAGAATCGGGGTTTTGTTTTGAGATCGGACAATGACTATCATCCTCGTTGAATTCGCAGTTGCAAAGGAACAACAAAAAGACTCATGGAGTTGCAGCTGGAAAGGAACAACAATTAAACAAAGGAACAACAGAAAAGGCAGAAAATCGTGTTTAAACGTGATTTAACCCAAATTTTGAGGATAAGTGGTTTTCATGATAAACTGCTTATGTGTCTTTCACAGCCTTTGGACCTTGGGCGGTTTTGATTGAAATCAACGTGATAAAATTAAACCTTGACACGTCACAGTGCCAAAACAGCTCATTTTGCGTTCCTTTTGCAAGAAAGAGTTCGGGGGTTGGATGAACGCGACCACCATCCGATCGTGACTTGTGGAGATCTGATGGTAATCGCGCTGAGAGATGCATGGAAGTTAAATAAGGTGTGGACCCGAATGCTTATGAAATAGAGTTTATTCATAGGATTGAAGTTCGGATATACATTGTCGTGGGTTTAAAATATCATTTCTGAAGGATTATAACACTATTTTAAAAGTCAATTGATATATTCCCGAAAGGGTTTTATTACATAGGTTTAAGTGGGTCTGTTATATTTCCAATGGTTTAAAGGTCCCGAGAGGTTATACATTTATTACAAGGTGAATTGTTATATTCCAAAAGGACTTTAACTTTGTTTAAAGTGGGTTTAAAGGTTTCGAAAGGGGTAAACATTGTTTATAAACCTTAACATTATAAAGGGACTTTTAGCTTCCAATGTGCAAATAATATTTCAGATTTTAAAGAATTTGTTGAATGAGAGTGGAAAAGGGGATTAGGATGTGATTCCTCCAGAGTTAGAGAACATTGTACAAAAGTTCGAACAACTCTCCTTAAAGCCTGCACCCACACTGCCATCAAAGTGTTGATGATAGAAAGAGCACGTGAGGATATGTTCTTCATTTAGGTTCGCGAGCCATTTCATGCACCTCCAAGAAGCAACCGATAGTGTCACTGTCAACAATAGAAGTTGAATATGTTGTCGCAACAGCAGTAGAATGCCAAATAGTTTGGATGAGAAGGATGTTGAGGGATTCATGCCATGAACAAGAGGGAACAACAACTATTTTCTATGATAACTATTCCACAATTGCACTATCAATTAATTATGTTTTTCACAAGAGGACAAAGCACATTGATGCTAAATATCATTAAATAAGATAATTAGTTAACTATGGTGCGATTATGTTGTAGCATTGTAGGTAGAAAGAACAATATGCAAACATCTTCACAAATCCATTGGTACGTGGAAATTTTTTATTATCTCAGAGATTGTTTTGGAACGGTCAAGGGTTGGAGTTGTTATTAAGGTGAAGTGTTGGAAAATTAACTCAGTTGTTGATTTTTTTTGCAGGCAAGGATGTCGTTTAAATCGAGTTCTAAAGTAGAGTACAATTACCCATTCGGCAACAGCTTAAATAATTAAAATTGAAATAGATATTTATGAATGGCTAGTAGAAATGCATTGGCAAGAATTTACTCCTAAATTTCTATTTACTGTCCCTAAAGTTTAGAAATAATGGTATTCCATCCCGTGTATTAATTTTGTCTTCTCATGAATTAATGTTATAGAGATATATTGTTCTGGAAAGACAATGGGAGAAAATAGTGGAGCAAATTTTGGGTTGGTTGAGTGTAAGTCTCAGTAAAAAATATTGTTCTCCAATTAAATGTATTTCCTTTGCTTTGAAGTTATAATCTAAAGTATTGTTTTCCTAGATATCTTTATGAAAATTTTAGGCCTACTTTTTACAGTAACCATTATGTTTTACTTTATTCTAATGTGAGTAAATTGCTATGTTTTAATTTTAGCCGCTTTGTAGTAAGTCTCATATGATTGACTATTGTCTAGATTAAGCTGTCTCTGCTACTCTGTGTGTTGAGAAAAAATTGCCTATCTTAAATTAAATTCTTAACATACCTAAGCTGATGTTGAAAGGACAGGAGATATTCCAAATACACTTCTGAATGCCTCAAGAGACCAGGAGAATGATGCTTTTGAATCGTGAAACATTACGCAAAACCAATTGAGAAAAGACATTGTATCTTACTCAATTACCGTAATGTATAAATTTTTTGTTTTAATTTAAATTAAATTCTTAACATACCTGAGCTGATGCTGAAAGGACAGAAGATGTTCCAAATACAGTTTTGAAAGCCTCGAGAGCCCAGGAGAATTATGCTTTTAAATCTTTAAACACTTCACAAAACCAATTGAGAAAATCCATTGTATGCTACTCAATTGCTCAAAACCAATTGAGAAAATACATTGTATGTCACTCAATTCCCGTAATGTAAAATTTTTTTGTTTTAATTTCAAGGTTGATTGCGTATAAAGAAATCCATAATAGAATTTACTATTTTGAGATATATTTTTATCTAAATTGTAAATTTTGGAAATATTTCGTACTTTGATTGGAAAGAGGTTCTTTTATTGTATTCTAAAAATATGTTTAAATCTAACCTAACATGGGCTGATGTGATTAAGGCAACCAGTCTAAGAAGCATTACCTTTTGCATTGTTACGGATTTCTCTGATCTCATGTTGTAATGTCGAGTTGTAGCTGGTGTTACTCCATATAATACTTTTCTTCGATGGAAGTAGCCTGTTACTGACAAATTGACAAAAGAGGAGAAGTAGAAAACAACAGAGAACAGAACAAATTTCTGGAGAAACACACACTATCTAGATTTATTAAAGTGAATTATTTATACATGCAATCTGACGGTTATGCAGAAACTGAAATAGTTATGTAGCAACTGAAACTAAAACTAATTCTAAACTAAATTTTTAACACTCCGCCTTAATTTTGAGGGTTACAATGTTTTATTCCTAAATTTTGACATTGAAATTCAAAATTAACTTTTCCTAGCGGCTTTGTCAAAATATCCGCTAACTGCTCCTTCGAATCACAAAATTTGAGAACAATATCACCATTATTGATGAGTTCACGAATGAAGTGAAAACGAGTGTCAATATGTTTGCTCTTTTGATGAAACACATTGTTCTTTATCAGGGAAATAGCGGAGTGTTGTCACATAGGATTGAAATAGGTTCATTTTTTGTTTATCCGAAGTCAGAGAGAAGTCTCTTTAGCCACACTGCTTGATGTGATGCTGAATTCACTACAACGTACTCAACCTCTGTTGAAGATAACACAAATATGGGTTTCTTTTTGGATGACCACGAGATCAAATTTATGCCAAATAGAAAAGCATAGCCAAAAGTGCTTTTTCGATCATCAATACATCTTGCATAATCACTATCTGTATAACCAACAAGCTTATTGTCTGTAGAGGCTTCATACGATAAACCATGATTAGATGTACCTGTAATGTATCTTAACACCCTTTTTCTAGCTTTCCAATGACAGTCTTTAGGAGATTCCATAAACCTGGAAATATAACTAGTTGCAAATGTTATATCAAGTCTAGTAGCAGTAAGATACATAATACTACCAACAAGTTGCTTATACAAAGTTGCATTAAAAATAGTACCCACATCATATTTACTTAACTTTGTACCAACTTCAATAGGAGTATCCACAGGTTTACACCTTTCCATCTTGAACTTTTTCAAAATATCAGTAGCATACTTACGTTGACTCATAAACATACCATCGTGTGTTTGTTTCACTTTGATATCTAAGAAGTATCTCATTAATCCAAGATCTCTCATTTCAAATTCATTTTTCATTCCTGCTTTAAATTCATCTAACTGCATGTTACCTATATAAATTATGTCATCAACATAAAGACATAGTATCAAAATATTACCTTGATGATCATTCTTGATATACAAAGTGGGCTTATGGTCGCTCCTTCTGAAACCATTATTCAACAAGTAATGGTCTATTCGGCTGTACCAAGCTCTTGGAGCTTATTTCAAGCCATACAACACTTTCTTCAACTTGTACACCTTATGTTCTTAATTTTTTATTTTGAAACCAGGTAGCTGATAAACATACACTTCTTCATTCAAAACACCATTCAAAAAAGTAGACTTTACATCCACTTCGTAAATCGGCCACTTGTTTTGTGCTGCAATAGCTAATACAAATCGAACAGTATCAATTCTTGCTACAGGTGCAAATTTTTCACCATAATCTATGCCAAGTTGCTGTGAAAAAACTTTGGCAACTAATCTTTCTTTGTGCTTATCAACTTCACCTCTCTCATTTAACTTTGTTTTAAAAACCCATTTGACACCTATAGAATTTTTATCATCAGGGTAATCAACTAAATCCCAAGTTTTATTTCTTTCAATAGCATCGTTTTTATTATTCATAACATCTACCCATTCTTTGTCCTTTATAGCCTCTTCAAAACAAGTAGGTTGAAATGAAAGAAATACAAAATTTACAAGATCATCAACATCATCTTGTGCATAAATATCACTTAAGTTTCTCATTTTAGGATTATCAGAATCAAACTCAAAAGATGATGAAATGCTACTGCTTGATGAACTAATACTGTTTTTGTCTTGAACCTGTAATCTTGGAGTGCTTGTTGCAAGTGCTTGATGTTCTTCTAACAAAATAAAAGGATTAGGAAAATTATTGTTCTCCATTTCATTCCAAGAATTTTCTTCCAGAAATTTCACATCTCGACTTACGACAAAATTCTTAGTTATAGGATTAAACAATGTGTATGCCTTAGATTAATCACTATATCCTATAAAAATATACCTTTTTCTCCTATCATCAAGCTTTTTTCTTAATTTTTCTGGAACATGAGCGAAAGCTATACAACCAAATACACGAAAGTGTGAAACAATTACCTTTTGTCCACTCCATGCTTCTTTTGGTACAAAAATTTGAACACTGGAAGTTGGTGATCTATTCAAGATATATACCAAACATGCAACTGCTTTTTCCCATAAATATTTAGACAAATTTCTTGTTATGAGAAAACTTCGAGCCATATTTTATAATTGTCTGATTCTTTCTTTCTGCGACTCCATTCTGTTGTGGAGAATAACTGGTTGTCATTTGTTTTTTAATACCATGTTGTTTGCAAAAATCAATGACTTTCGTTAGATTCATACTCACCCCCTTTATCAGACCTTGGAACCTTAATAAACTTGCCACTCTATTTTTCAGCCTCAGCTTTGAACTCTTTAAACTTGGAAAATATTTCAGAATTGTATTTGATGAAATACACCCAAATTTTCCTACTAAAATCATCAATCAAAGTAAGAAAATAGAGGCTTCCAACAACTACTTTTTCTTGCATTGGACCACACAAATCAGTATGCACTAACTCTAGTTGTTCTTGGGCTCTATTAGAGGCTGAAGCAAAACTATCTTGCTTATGTTTACCCATTATACAACTTGTACAGGAAGAGATATGTTCAGACAAAGTAGGCAAACCTTTCACCATAGACTCTCTTTGCAACAAACTCATACTTTTGATAGGTAAATGACCATATCGCAAATGCCACAGATCAGAATAAGTTGGCGTTGAAACATTATGTGCATACAACTTCTCACTTTTCAACTGTAATTGATACAAACTATTCTTTGTCATAGGAATATTTGCAACAAGAGACTTATGTTTATCAGAAATCGTGCAAGTAGTGTTGTGAAAGCTAACATCATAACCATGTGCATCTAACTGACCAACACTCAACAAATTATGCTTGAAATTGGGTACATAATAAACACCATATATATTCTTCACAACATTTTGTTTGGTTAAGATAGGTACAACACCCTTTCCTGAAGCTTTAACCTAGTGATCATCAACCAAACCAATAGAGGAATTGAAAGATGTATCAAGATGTGAAAAACAATCACTATGACCAGTCATATGATTACTAAATCCACTGTCAACCAACCAAACATCTTTATTAGGTACTTGCACAGTCACTTGGCATGCCAAAAATAAAGCATCTGATGTTTCACATTCAGTGTTTGTGACATTGGCTTTGTTTTTACTCAAAACATATTGTAGTTTTCGACATTCAAACTTATAATGGCCATATTTTTTGCAGTGGTGACATTGAAGTTTAGATTTATCTATCCACCTACGACCATGATAATTTTTAGACTTCTCTGAATGTGTTTGAGTTACCTATGATCTATCATCAGACTAAGACTGTCCTCTACCTTTTCCTCTCCTACCACGAAAACCTCTGCCTCTACCTCTATCCATAGAAGCTTTAGATTTGAATGCATGCTCTAAATTACTAACATCTAAATTAATTCTTGCTTCATGAGCCAACAAAGAACCAGTTAATTCTTCCACAGATAATTTTGTTAATTCTCTCGATTCAAAAACAGTAACAATCATGTCAAACTTTTTAGGCAAACATCGAAGAACTTTTTCAACAATTCTTTGGTCTTCTATTTCTTCACCATTTATCCGAAGATGATTAACAACACCCATAACTTTAGTCATAAACTGATCAATGTTTCTTGATTCGGTCATTTTAAGTGTTTCAAATTGTGTTCTGAGAGTCTGTAATCTTACCATTTTTAATCTATCATTTTCTTGATAAGCAACCTTAAGTATATCCCAAATTGATTTAGCAGTTTTAGCAGCAGTGATTTTAGGAAAAATAGAGTCATCTAATGAATTTAAAATGCATGACTTTGCTCTACCTTCTTTCTGTTTAATTTCATCAAATTGTTTTCTTTGAGCAACACTCACTCCAGCAATTGTATTTGCATCAGGTTCTGTGAACCCCAATTCTACTTATTCCCAACAACCTAAACCTTGTAAGCATGATTGCATTTTAAGGCTCAAAAAATCATAATTCTTCCCACTAAATAGAGGCGTAGGGATTGCAAATTGACTTGTCGAGGCCATGTTTGAAGTAATAAAAAAATCTGGAAAAAAAAAAAAAAAAAAAAACTCTTTTTAAAACACTTCGAAATATATAGCACAAATAGAATTTGGATGATGGTGATTAAAAACTATATTGTTTTTAACTCTTCTTAACTTCAACACCTTAATTTTCTAAATTCCATCATTGAAGATTCACACCAACATCAAACATCCTCATTCCTCTCCTTTCAACATCCTCATTAATATACATTAAATAAATCCCTTTTTGCTATAGGCTAAAAAGCCAAACCAATCAACTAAAAATAAAACTATGCAAAGTTTTGATCCAATAAGATGATCGCATATACAAAATTTTGAAAGAAGGTAAATGTTGGATTACAAAAACTATTAAAACAGTGAAGCATGCACCTTCAAATGCTAAATTCAATTAAGGGCTTACAAATTCCTTTCTGTACGTAGCGTCAAATAGCGTCTTGCAGGCACCTGCAAGAATCGAAAAGCACGCAGCAGTAAAAGATCAGGCAGCAACTTCAAACAATGAGGACTCTGCTTCAGCTCTCGGGAAATGAAGCAGGCAACTTCAAACAACAAGGACTCTGCTTTAGCTCTCAAGCAATGGATATCCTAACTAGGATTGAAAACCAACTTAGCTCCGATACCATGACAAATTGACAAAAGAGAAGCAGAAAACAACAGAGAACAGAATGAATTGCTAGAGAAACACACACTATCTAGATTTATTAAAGTGAATTATTTATACATGCAATCGGACGGTTATGGAGAAACTGAAACAGTTATGTAGAAACTAAAACTAAAACTAATTCTAAACTAAATTGTTAATAGTTACACAGTAGGGAAGAACTTGGAGACCATTTGAATTCCTTTAGTCAATAAGAAGTACTCACATTTAGTCATTGTCTGTTTTCACAGTACTACTCACATTGTCTCTATACACACACAAATTTACCATTTACCTACTATAGGAGAGTGGGTCACAAACAGTCGAGAGGACCTTGAAGTGAGCAATATATGAAACACCCAAAAATCCATGGCTTTTTTATACATTATGACTAAATTGAAGTGTACATGGAAGATTTGTATGTACCATTTCATTTTTATATACATATTCCTTGCAAGTGGCTTCCACGTTAAATCTACAATAATGCATTGTAATTATTGCACAATTTTCTGGAAACTGCATGCAAAGTCGCTGTCAGTTTGTTTCATCTTGGGAGGGTGCAGCCCCTGTGAGAGGTCCAAAAAAATACGGTTGCAGATATGACAATGAATGAATTTGTTTTTTTTTTTTGGAGGTTGCAACTTGCAGCGATCTGAGAGGCCCTGAATCAATGACAAAGAACGAGAGAATATTCTACTTAATAATAAATTGATGTTATCATAATTATAAGACATACAAGGACAAAAGAACAATTTACGTAATAATAAAACATTGTTATATAATGATGTCATTATAATAGTTGATATACGAAAATGAAAATTAATTCACATGGGTTATTAATACATCACCATCGAAAACTAGTTTTCTAATTTTGTATCTAAATGGAATGTAATTAGGATTTTATGAATCTCAAATTATATCAATGAGTCATCCAATATTAGTTATCTAATATATGTTTGTGAAAAGACATCTAATAATATGAGTTATAATATAGGTATGTGAAATTTCATTGTCATTGCCATGGCATTGGGAATTTCAAACTTCATCTTAAATTGTCATTCCACATATCAACTTAGTCAAAGGAATTTTAATCTCCATCCAACTAACCATTTTACATATCAAATTATCACATCAAATGAAAAAATCTCAAATTACAATTAAACATAACTTATCAAATTACCATTTCACATATCAAGTTAACCACTCAAAGGGTAGTTGGTCATAGAGAAGAAAGGTTGCCAAATTTTTTTAAAAGTGTGTCAAATAACAATAAATTTCTAATATTATAATAATTTTTAACTTAATAAAATTTAAATATCATATCATTATATGTTAAAATAATATTTTATTTAACTTAAAATCATTTTATAATAAAAAATATATAAAATTATAAAAAGTTATAATGAATATTTTATTTTACTAAAAATCAATTTATAATAAAAAATATAATAAATTATAAAAGTTTTTTTACTCAATAAAATTAAAGATTATTTATATTGAAATGATATGTTATTTTATATTTATTAAAAATTATAATTAAAAAAATGAAATGTTATTTTATATTTATTAAAAACTATAATTGAAAAAAATAAAATAGAGGGAGCTAGGTTTCTTCCATTTGGAAGATAAGTTCATTTAAAAAAAAATCCTTTTTATAATAATTATATCATGTGTAAATTATAAATAAGTGGCCATAATGATGGGATAAACTAACTTTACGCTTAAAGGATGTAAATATCTTATATAGATTCTCAGTGCGAACTTTAATGTAAAAGCCCAAGTAGTGAATGACTAGACATATATTTTCATTAATTATGCTTTTCATACCATGTGGTAAATTTGAATGGTATTTTCAAAATATGTAAACATATTTCACAAATTTAGTATTGGGGTTCAATATTAGCTTTGAAGAATATGGTGTCTATGAGTCCACTAGAAGGGAAGAGAAAAATATGTTCAAATAAATATCAAATAATCCTAACAAATTGTCTAAATTTTTTAACTTTTCCATTTTCCATATTATCATATACTTAAAAACACTCAACTAAAAGGACCTCCTCTAAGAAAATCCAAAGATAGGTAGGGTTGAACAAAGAACCTCCTCGGCCTCATTAAGGTGAACATTATGTGTGGATCACATATATGGATGAAGAGAAGGTCTCTTATATAAGGTGGATGAGACACCTGTTATTAAAAATTAATGAAGGGGATCATTTTCACGTATTATTTTGCAGTATATTATTATTATTTTATTATTTATTATTTTATTTTTATATTATCTTTTTCAAATTATCTTTCAAGACTCTCATCTTTCAAAAAAATCAAGAATAAAATAAAAATAACTAATAAAATATTTTCAAAAAAAAAAACAAATAATAGTAACATACTTTGTACATTTACAAGTGTGAAATTTTTATGTTCTATGTACATCTAAAGTGTTACATTAAAACATTAGCTTCAATTTAAATACTTACAATTATATGAAAGTATTCCAATATTTTGGACTAAAAATGTGTAACACTGAGATGGCCAACTCAACTATATCATAACCTTACACTTTTGAATTATAATTTCTTGAATTAAAAGTTTCATTTTAATGAAAAATAAAGCAAATGTAACTTGAATGATTCTTTTTGGTGAAAAGTAAATCAAAGGTAATCTGAACCGATATTGATTTCGAGTTTGTTTACTAATTGATTTGTTGAAGAATGTGTGGATAAAATCCTCTATATTTTTAGTTATATTGGAAATATTAAGAATATGTTTTTAATAGGGTTCAAAATTAAATTGGTTGTTGTTTTGAAGAGATCTCTTGCTATTTATAGAAAGGCATAAAATTATTTTCCATGCAAATGAAACTTAAAAAATATATATATTTTTCAAATTTGAAATAAGAATTTTGGAATTTTTCAATTGAAAAGTAAGAAAACTTTTCATAACATATTATACTTGTAGTTATTATTATTTGCACATTTTTTTTCTTTATTAATCATTTTTACTATACCACAAAAATTTAAAAAAGAAAAAGAAAAATGATTATGACAATTTTTCTCCATATTCTCATAATTCAAAATAATAAATATTATCATGCATGAATGTATCAATTATTTATTAAAATTACATCTTAGTGGTGGACATTGAAGATCTAATGTTCAGATTGTGGTGAATTATTTTGCTCCTCAGTGAGGAGCAATAAATTCATTTAGAAAGGGTTCCCCATCCTCTTGTTCCTTAAATTTAGAAATGGTACTCACCAAGCTTCCATGGCACCCATTGTAAATCTTCTTACTTCCTACTCTACTTGCTTGTATTTACCACCTACTTCACTTGATTCATATACTATTTGCTCTGCGTGCTTACATTTATGAATATTACTTGCATGTTTTCATTATGCCATCTTAATATGACACGAGAAAATAAGCACTAGTGATAAAAAATTATTCAATGTAGGCATGATTTCAGATTGTCAAAAATTTAATCACTGGTAAGTTTAAACATTCATTTTTATTGAAAAAATAATAATATTTTTTGGTTCTTTTGCAAATGGTATTCTACATCATAATTCACATGTGCACTAATCATTAGGCCTATAATTCATATCACAAAATATTCTTGTATGTTATATTTCTTATAAGAAAAATTTTGTTTATGGAGGTTGCAAATAATGGTACAAGTTGTTTTTTGTTTTGTTAATGGAGATTGTATAATATCCAAAAAGAATACTCTATTTTGATTACTTTAAAAAAAACTCATTGTTAACTTTTGAATAATTGGACAAATCACTCTATAATAAAGAGAAAGAATTTCATTGTATTTAAGGAATGACATCCATTGCCAAATATTCCTAGCATGTCCCTAAAAGTCTCAAATTTAATTCTACCAAGTGGCTTAGTAAAAATATCGGTAGCATTATCACAATTATTACAATATTCAACATGAATTACTTGACACTGAAGTTTCTCCTTGACAAAGTGGAACTGAGTATCAATGTGATTAGTGTTTTTATGGAACACTGGATTGTTTGTGAGTTTTATGGAGCTTTGGTTGTCACATATGATCACTGTTGCAACTTTCTTTTCTTCTCCTGCATCTTGGAGAAGTTGCCTCAACCGAACTGCCTCAAAAGTTGCTGCACACATCGCTTGGTACTTTGCTTTCGCTAAAGACAAGGAAACTGTGTTCTACTTTTTACTACTCCATGCTATTACCCCAGACCCAATGCTAAATGCATAGGCTGTAGTGGATCTCTTGTCATCTATGTTTCCAGCCCAGTCAAAATCTGAAAATCCTGTAAATTTCACATCACAAGAGTCAATATACAAAATTCCATAGTCTAAGGTACCTTGTAGACACCTTGAGATTACTTTAGCTGCAATCCAGTGGCTCTCAACTGGCTTGGACATAAATTGGCTTAATGCATTGACTGGATAGGCCAAATCTGGTCTAGAAGTGGTCAAGTAGATTAAACTACCGACCAACTGCCTGTACAATGTTGCATCTGCTTCCTTTGAACAATCATCACACTAAAGTTTGGTGTTCTGTTGTAGAGGTACTATTGCAGCCTTACACTGATCCATGTTAAACTTTTTCAGAAGATTCCTGACATACTTACTCTGTGCTAGGAAGATTTGTCCCGAATCTCTTGAGATCTCTAGACCCAAATAGTAGTGAAGGTCACCGAGGTCTTTCATCTCAAACATTTGTGACATATAAACCTTGATTTCTTCAATGCATTTATTTTCATTTCCTATAATGATGAGATCATCTAAATATAAATAAATCAAAACTATTCTCCCCTTTTCATCAAACACAGTATAGAGATTGAGGTCATTTTTTCTTCTATTATACCCGTGTTATAAGAAGAATGAGTCAATTTTATCGTACCATGATCTTGGACCCTGTTTTAGTCCATATAAAGCTTTCTTTAATCTACATACTAAATGTTCTTTTCCCTGTTTAACAAACCCCTCAGGTTTCTCTAAATAAACTTCCTGTTTCAACTCCCAATTCAAGAAATTAGACTTAAGATCTAGCTGGTGCATTTGCTAGTGGTGTTTAGTAGCTAAGGAAATTAACATTATGATTGTATTAAGTTTAGCTATGGGGGCGAAGGTTTCCTCATTGTCTATACCTTCTTTTTGTGAGTACCCCTATGCAACCAACCTAGCCGTATACTTATCTATGCTCCCATCTGATTAAAATTTGGGTTTGTATAACCATTTGCAACCTATGGTCTATTTTCCCTCAGGTAATTCAACTAACTACTAAGTTTTATTTTTAAGAATTAAATCATGGTCCTCTTCCATGGTTTCCCTCCATTCATTATATTGACTTGCTTCTTTATTACTAGAGGGTTCAACAACACTTAACAGGCTAGTTATAAAAGCATTCGCTATCTATCTTGAAGGCAGTTGTGTTTTCCTACTTGATCTTCTGACAGTTGGAGTGACATCCAACCTATTCTGATCATCTCTTGCTGGACTTGGTTCGATGATTTCATCTGAAATATCTCCTTCTTTATATTGTTGATGTTGTTGTTGTTCCTGTTGCTGCTTCTGCTTCTACTCCTGCTGCTCCTGGCTTTCTTTTGTTTCACCATGCCCTTCTTCCACCAACAATGGAATGTCCCAATCATCATTGTTGTTTGCATTGTTTCCATCATACACCTATTCATGAAACACTACATCTCTAGTCGAAAAAACATTATGAATGGAGGGATTAAATAACTTGTAAGCTTTAAACTTGGTAAAATACTCAAAAAAGGTGCATTTGATGGCCTTTGCATCAAGTTTCTTTTTTTCTTCCTTTGGTACATGGGAAAATTCTTTGGAACCAAAAAATCCCAAATGATTAATTCAAGGCTTAAAACCTAATAAGGCTTCAAAAGGTGTTTTAGATTCCAAAATTCTTGTAGGAATTATGTTTTTCAAATAAGAAACTGTATTTATAGCTTCATCCCAAAATCCATTAGAAATATTCTTACCTTTCAAAACGCTGCAGGAACACTCCACAATGGTTTTCTTTCTCCTTTATTCTACTGAGGAGTGTAGGGTATTGTATACTACTGCAGAATTCCATGTTCTTTACAATATTTGATGAGATCAACCTTCCTGTACTCTCCCCCTTGATCCGAGCGGAGAATCTTGATGTATTTTCCCGTTTGCTTCTCTATTAAGCTTTTGAATTGCTTAAAGTATTAAAAATCATGACTCTTTTTTCTAAGAAAATATACCCACATAAATCTAGTACAATTATCGACAAACAATAAGAATTTATATGAACCTCCCAAAGATCTTGACTACATTGGCCCACATAAATTAGTGTGGACTAATTCAAGTATATAACTCAAGTATATCTCTCTGTTTTCGATTAACATTAATAGGAAACTCATCTGTGTGCATGTTCCCAAGAGCACACGGTTCACAATCGACATGACTATGCATTAAATCAGGAATACCAGTAACCATACCTTTCTTCTGAATTAACTAAAAATATTTGAAAATTATATGACCAAATATCTAATGCCGCAGTTCTTCTGCAGACATTCATAATGATGTCAAGGCTTGATGTGGCACACTTTTCACATCCAGCTTGTAAAGGTCGCCCACACGAATCCCTGTTGTAATGGTCTTCATAGAATCCAACAAATATTTAACAACACAATATGATTTATAAAATTCTACCTTAGGATTCTGATCTGCTATCATTGAAACAAAAATCATATTCTTATTAATGTTGAATACATACATCATGTTGGGAATGAGCCTAGTATTACCGTAAGGTAGAATTATAGGAACAATACCATTTTCTTTAATTGGGTACCCTCTATCATCGCCAAGGTAGATTTTCGCTCCAATTTAGTTTCCTTGAAGTCCTGAGTCCATTGCCTATTGCCTGTCATGTGGGTGAACGCTCCTGAATCCACATAGCACATATCTGCTTCATCCTTTTCATCATATTCGGTCATGAATAATCTTAGATCCTAGTTATTGTCATCATCTAAAAAATTTGCAAAATTTCCTGCATGTCTCTTGTATCTCTGCTGACATTCATCATATTTCTTCTTATGACAATGCTTAGCCATATGGCCCAATTTTGGTAAATTTTTGCATATGTTATATGCTTGATGCAACTTTACTTTTCATCCCAATATCAGTCAGCAATCACATAAACAACAAAGTAGAATGTTGATAGACCATACCAGTAGATCGACAGAAGACAAGTCATGATATATAAGTGTGTTTGTGCATTATGGCGGTCAGCAGGATGCTTCAATTAGTAAAGTCTCAATACTGTCAGCGAACCAAAAGTGTCACACAACCCTCTAGGACTGTCGAAACAGTCAACCTGAAATGTCAACAAAATTCAACGCTTTCATTCAACGATCAATGCAAACAACAGCAACAACAAGGTCAACGCAGTCAAGTCGAAGTCAACGTCAAGTCTCGGGAATTATGCCAAAAAATGCAGATTAAAAAAATCGAAATTTTGGGAGAGATTCAAGTCAATTTGACCATGCGTTGACCAAAGTCAATGCTGGTCAATGCTGCGGTAAACCCTAGGTCGAAAACAGAAATGTCTCCTTCTTTAATCCCACGTGTGAAGAAGAGCCTCCACGGTAGTCAAACCCCGATCGACATGAGGAGATAGAAATGTGTGAGGATGATATGAGTGAAAATGTCCTCCAACATTGATCAATATATATCCATCAATGAGGGTGTGTAACACAATTGTTGGGGCACAAAACCTTAAGGCCGACCTACACATATTTTGAATAAATTCAAAATAAATGTTATGCTCATCGGATTAAGATGATATTTAGATCAATCTTGCACCTCTCCAAAGAGGAGTCCAATAAAAATATTTATATCTTCATCTGAGCATCAAAACATGGAGTTTGGACCTAGTTGTCCAAAATTAACACTCCCTCTCAACTAGGGAGAACTCCATCCACCGTGAAATCCAAACATCTCGTCTCATCTCATAGTAACTTGATTTTACGCTTCTTTATTTTAGAACAGAAGTCGGTCAGTCACAAAGACATCATACCCGGCTGACAGATTCAGCCCAGAGGTCCGAAACCTCTATAGGACTCACAAAGAGTCACATACCAACCCAAAGTTGGTTTAGCTGACCTGAAGTCAGTTGTAGGTCTGAAACCTCACTAGACTTGATCCCAGATCAAGTGGTTGGACACGTGCCATCCTAGATAGAGAGTACGGCAATCTTTGATGCGTCCATCAGTGTTTGCTACTAGTCTCTAGCTTTTCCCACCTCATTGGCCAAATGAGAGGTACTTCCCATGAGCCCATGGGTAGGTGTTGGGCATAGAATCTGGCTATCTTTCTATCCATTTTTATATCCCCTTTTTGACCCTTTTTGTGTTTATTTACCTACATTGTTATGCTAAACTTATGAGGTTAAGAAAATTTTAAGGATGGGAAATTATTTTGAAGTTTAAAAAATTGATGAATCTCAATAGTCTAATATGCAAACTATAAAAATTTCTTGATGTAGTTTTAAAATAATTCAAATTTATAATGATATTATATATCTTGTATATATAAGGTTGGTGAATTTTAACGTAAAATGATTTTATATTTTTAAAATTTAGGCCAGTCATTTCTCATGGAAATTGGTGAATCTTTTTTTGAAACCATGGAAAATTAGCCCACTGCGAATATTAGCCCCTAAAATTTTCCATGAGGTAAATACCCCTAACCTGTCCATTTGGAATATTTTAATTAATGAAGTAAAGTCAAGGAGTCTTATCTATTTGCGGCATTAAAACGTGTGTTTGACCGCAGCTTGGAGAACAGGAACCCTTGCTTCAGCATTTTGCAACGAATCTGGTAATGACCAGCTATAAGGGGAATGCGCAGCTAGAGTCACAATACCCTGGAACTATTCTTGGGCCCTTTTTCTATCTTGGACATCTGGTGATGGGGTTGTTCCAATTGATGTATATTTCTTAATATGCGATTACCATGTTTCAGGGAGATATGTTATTCTCCTGCGTGGTGTATAAAATGCAGATTGTTCCTGTAAACGAGGGTTCCCTAATCGATATTGCAATCATATGTTACAGATTAATAAATTATTACTTGTTTTTTTGTTCTAAGCTTCTCTATTACTAACGCAGCCCTGGTAAGAGAGTTGGGCCCACTCTTCCGATCAGCTACTGTGCCTTAGAGTATGTGTGTCATTTATCAATTTATGCTTGCTATTACAATTCTTTACTGTTGGGATTGTTTCTGAAGTTTAGTAGTTAATTTGATTTCATGGCAATGTTTTGAATCTTAATCAAAAACCCTTGGTTGGAACGAATTGTGTGTTTGCCCTTGCATATACCTTGTGCATTTCCTTGAAAGGATATGCTCTCGGATTGATAAAATTAATGTCGTATTAGGATGAATAAATCATTCATACCTGGACACCAACATTTTGGCCTCATTACCAGGGAGGCTAACAAGGTGCAAGAAATGATCCGGACCAACCAGAGGGTCAATCTCTCGTCCTGGGGAAAGAACACATTTTCCCACTTTGCTTCAGGTCCTGAGCGTAGGTTTTTGTTTTCGGCTTGTTTATTTCTGTTTTTGTTTTGATTTTGGGCCAGTCTCTTGTCCTGGGGAGGGAGGATTCTTTTGATGCCCTACTCCAGGCCCCGAGTGGATTTATTTCTTTTTAACTCTTGCGTGTTTCGTTGTTGGAAAAACATTAGCTTTTACCGTGGGGAAGGATGACTCTTTTGATGCCCTTCTTCAGATCTGGGAGTAATAGGTATTCTTGTGGTTTGGTTGTTCTGGTTCTTGTTCCAGGGAGGGAGGAGTCTTTTGACGCCCTGCTCTAGGCCTGAACCCTAGATTTTTGTTTTTTCCTTCTTCTTTTTTGAGTCATTTTATCTTGGGGAAGGAATGGTCTTTTGACACCTTACTCTAAGATTGAAGCATTGTAGGTTCATACACAGACCTTCCATCATACGAAATTTTGTATGAACAAAGAACTAAATAAGAAGGGTGGAGTGAGAGCCCCAAAGAGGGGAAGACAAGATTTTGGAAGAAAAACCTATATCCAGCAAATCATAGAAAAGGTTGAATCGGAACCATCTTCTCACGCAGCTATGAGGCCAGGAGCAAGGAGAGTGAAGTTCGAGGGACAGTCAGTGGATCAACCAGTGTAGGCCACAACATCCCTTGGTGATTTGATACAATAGGTTGCTCTAACAGTTGAAGAAATAACCAGCAGTAGACCTGACCAAGAGGATCTTATGCTGGTGATAGAAGAGGAAGAAATTGTAAGTAGAATATCGAAAGGGACAGACTGCTCTAGTAGGGAAGAGGAAGTTGTAGCCGAGGGGTCGAGCCATCAGGACATAGGAAGAAGAAACGAGGGGATATTTGCATCACCAAGAGATCAGGGGAGTGCCACTAAAGACACTCGAGTTCCAGTAGTGAGGAAGCCCCAGCCACCTTCCACAGAGCCTGTTGAAATCCCTAGCGATTATTGGAAGATATTTATGGCTCCCACAACCTCCACTATCGATTTCCCGATTGGGGATCTAGGAGCTAGCATGCCTACAAATCCTATTCCATTGGCAGCCTTACCAAACTTTCATGGGCTTGTTTCGGAAGACCCCAACACATTTCTATTTGAGTTCGACATAGTGTGTCGGGGGTATAACTATGCAACAAATGCCCAGAAGTTAAAGATTTTTCCTTCTACACTAAAAGGGACGGCTCTGCGATGGTTCATGGGCCTTGGAGGAAAATCCATTTCCACATGGGATGATATGCAAACAGCTTTTCTGGAAAAGTACTAGGATTAGTGTAAATCCCGGAACATCAAGGAGGAACTTTTCAAGTTCACACAAAAAGAAGACAAAAGCTTGGAAGATTTTTTTCAAAGGTTTAAGTACATCTTACAGATGTCAAGTCATTCTAATCTGGATAAGAAAATTTTAAATATTATCCTCCTTCAGTCCTTTCGAGACCACTCGATAGAACTGTTGAATATCGTGGGAAAGGGAGACATCTCCAAGGAGACCTTCGAAGATATTTGCAACATGTGTATTCAGTGCTCGAGGGGGCTTGCAAGAAACAAGTCAGGAATCTATTCAGTAAAGAGGTCTAGCAGGGGTGTTACAAAATCAGAAATCGGAAACCTGCTAGACAACTTAAGGAGAGATATCCTCAGTACCTTATCGGCACAAATGGACAATTTGCAAGTAAAGCAGAAGTAGTTGGAACTGGATAGAGCCATGGAAATATTTTTCCTGAAGTGTAAGAAGAATCACCTGGAAATGGAATTCCCACTAAATTCCATAGAAAAATGTAACATTTGTGAGCTTAACCATGTGACAAGCTCATGCCCCTCCTTGCCGAGCCTGAAAGCATTATTTCAAGGAGCATGGGAGGACATGGAGCAACTGTATCTCATGGGAGCCAGGAAGCCATGGCAGCCTCAACCACCAATGGGAAATCAAGGTATGTACCAAGATCCATCTTAGTATTTCAATCACTATAACATGAATCCTCAGACCATGCCTTATCCCCCCATGTGGCCGCAGTACCAGTACCCACCTTGGCAGCAATGGAACCCGAAATCCAATGAGAGCTTGCCATGGGATCCAACTTGGCGAGGACCCTCTCTAGGTCAATTTCTTCAATAGATGCCACAACAACAACTCCAATTTCCCTCCAATGTGCCTCCTAGTAATCAGCCTGCCCATACTCAGCTTCCAATGCAGCCTAACCCTAAATCCAATAATAAAGGAGCCCATCAAGCTAATGTTCTTAACTTGCCTTCATATAGTATCTCCACTGCAGAACTATATGAAATGAATCTACGATCAGGTCAGACGGTTAACATCCAACCCCCTCCTGTTATCATTGAACAACTTGATAATGAAGATAGGAAGGCACAATGATCGATAGAGAGCCAAAACAACCTATTAAAAACCAGGCGCCTCCTATTAAACAACACCAATTTGAACCACCTTACCTAGAGAGATTAATTATGAGTAAACCAAGCCCTCGAGCTAAATTTGATTTATTAGGAGAATTGCAGAATTTATTTGTTAAGATTCTGTTGTTACAAGTTATGAAGGATGTGCCAATTTATGCAAACACTCTTCGGGAATATTGTTCAAAGAAACCTGCGAAGAAAAATAAGGACCCCCTCACTATACATGTTATCAGAAAATTATTGGACTTCATGATGGGAAAATCAATGCGAGTGAAATATGGAGATCCAGGGAACCCGGTTTTGATAGTATAGATTAATGGGGTAGAGATTTCAAATGTGCTGGTAGACCTAGGTGCTACCATCAATGTCATCACCACTAAAACCATGCAAAAATTAGGTCTTCAAAATTTGAAGCATACACCTACAGTGTTGGAATTGGCAGATCGATCTACAGTCAAACCTGTAGGGAAGTTGGAGGACATGAAAATTTTATTAGATGCATGGAATTACCCTATAGGTTTCTTGGTATTACATACACAATATTCAGTGGGCAGTCGTCCCTTGATTTTGGGTAGGCCATGGCTGGCTACTGCAGACGCTTACATTGGGTGCCGTTCAGGAAATATGGTTATCTCTAATGGGAATAACACCAAGAATTTGGTGCTATACCCACTGGTAGAACCAGATGCACCCATAAAACCAATAGGCGGCAAGAAAGGTGTATCTATGGTAGAGGTCGAAACAGAAGATGAAGAAGTGAGACCGGTCCTTACTATCGGGCAGGCCCTTCTGCTGAAAATGGAATCGGAAGATGACATGATCAATTCCTTCATGAATGATCCTTGTTCCATTTCAGATTCAAACCAGTATATCTTAGAATCTATCCTATGTTTTGAAATTCAGGAGGTTATTGAAACAGTGGAAGAATTAGAGGAAGACATTGATGCACCTCATGAAAGTGTTGAAGTAGAGATAGAGCTGGGGAAAACTTTGAATATTATACCAAATCTGTCAGAATCCCAAAAGAAGAAACTGGTAGACGTTCTTCAGAAGCATAAAGAAGCTTTCGCCTGGGATTATTTAGACATGAAGGGGATCCCTGGCAACTTATGCACCCATCACATATATATCAAGGAAGATTGTCATCCTATAAGACAACCTTAGAGGAGGATGAACCCTGCGTTGAAAAACATTGTGAAAGAAGAGCTTCATAAATTATTGGATGTGGGTTTTATCTACCTTGTCTCAGATAGCCAATGGGTCTCATCGTTAGTAATGGTCCTTAAGAAGAATGATAAATGGTGGATCTGCGTGGATTATCGAGAGCTAAATAAGGCAATGCAGAAGGACCATTTTCCCCTGCCATTTATCAATCAAGTTTTAGACACATTGGTTGGCAAGAAGTTTTTCTCGTTTCTAGATGGGCTTAGTTGATATAATCAAATCCAGATTTGTCCTGAGGACCAAGACAAGACCACTTTCACATGCCCCTAGAAAAAAATCGCATATCAGGTCCTTCCTTTTTGCCTGTGTAATGCTCCTGGAACATTCCAGAGGGAAATTCTGGGAATTTTCACTAATTTGATAGATGATAGTGTTGAAATTTATATGGATTACTTCACTCCATATGGGGATTCATTTTTAGAAGGGATGAAAAATTTAGAAAAATTTCTTCAAAGATGTATACAAGCGCGTGTCTCTTTGAGTACAGTAAAATGCCACATGATGATGGAAGAGGGAATTGTTATGGGACATTTTCACTCAGTTGAAGGAATCAAGATGGACCCAACAAAGATAAAGGTAATTCTGCACTTTCAAACACCTAAAATTCCCACACAGGTACGTATTTTCATTCGTTGTGCTGGTTATTATAGGTGTTTCATAGAAATTTTTGCAAAAGTAGCACACCCACTGTTTCAATTACTAACAAAAGATTCAGAATTTGTGTTGTCCGATGACTGTGATGTAGCCTTCACAAGAATTAAAGAATTAGTCTGCAACGCCCTGATCCTTAGAGGACTAGACTGGTCATTACATCTCCACATTCATACAGATGCCTCTCAAACAGTAATTGGTGCAGTATTGGGACAGCAAGAGGATAAAGTACCTTACACAGTCTACTATGTTAGTAAGAATTTGGCCCCTGCTGAATTAAACTACACAATGACTGAGAAAAAGTTCCTTGCTGTCGTTTATGCCATCGACAAGTTCCAGCACTATATTACTGAGTATCCTACTTTTCTACATACTGATCATGCAGCCATTAGGTATTTAATGAACAAACCTGTTACCCTTGGTCATGTTACAAGATGGTTGTTGCTACTACGGGAATTTTATATTACTATAGTAGATAAACCAGGGAAGTAAAATGTGGTTGTAGATATTTTATCTAGGATAGAACATGATGGTAAGAATACACCAATTGAATATAATTTCCCAGATGAGCATCTTTTTTTAGTTTCTGCTAACACTCCATGGTATGCAGATATTTCTAATTATCTTGCTACAGGTGAGGTGCCTCATCATTTTTCCTATAAGGAGAAAAGGAAGATCATTCACCAGGGTACCCAATATTCATGGATGGCAGGATATCTCTTCCATACAGGGATTGACTAGCAAATTCGGCGTTGTGTGGAAAAGGATGATATTTATGAGATCTTAAAGGCTACACATGATGGACCCTGTGGAGGACATTTTGCAGACAAAAGGATAGGTCATAAAGTGCTGCAGATGGGATATTATTGGCCCTCCATCTTTCGTGATGCTTGGGATTATATTCGAAGGTGTGATAGCTGTCAGCGGATGGGACAACCTGGGAGAGAAGATGAAATGCCGCTCCAAACCTAGATAGTCCTTGAACCATTTTAGAAATGGGCCATTGATTTCATTGGACCCTTTAACCCACCTTCTCATCAGAAAGCCTACATCCCATTTTGTACTGATTATTACAACATTTTTTGGTCATCTAACCTATTACCATTAGATGAACCCAAGTACACCATGTAAGACCAATTTTACCCTAAGTAAAATTGCTTTCACCATGAAAAATAACATTTTCATATATTTCCTGGTCACATTTAACCCAAAACAAGGAAGTTAATTAAATAAATCATTATTTATTTGATTATTTCCTAAGAATAAGTTATTTAAATCACTATTTAAATACTATTTCTAGTTAAATTTGACTAAATCATTTTTAAAAAATTAAATAAACCATTATTTATTTAATTATATTCCCATCATTGCCCTAAAATAATAAATAAATCATTTATTTATTTGTTATTTCTAAATAAAGGAATTGACCCAAGTCAAAAATCCTTTTCCCTCCAACAAATATAATAAAATAATCCTAAAGGGTGATTCTAGAACTTGCTTAATAATATTTTATTCATACACCGAGTTCTAGAACACCCCAATATTTTGTTATAAATAGAAGGGTTCTCCCCATTCATTAATCACCTCCATTGCATTAGATCACACTAGATCTACTCTTGGTCACCAATTTCATTTGTTTGCATTTTGAACTCCCATTGAGTTCCATGTTTGTTAGGGTTTTTTCATATTAACCAAAGAGAGGAATTTTAGATTTGAAACACTGAGGACTTCCAAGAACCCATCCCACTGAGGAGAACTGGAAAACACCTTTCTTGTTTTCCTCTCAGGTGCCCCATTCTTTAATGTAATATAAAATTCTTTCAAATATATTGTTCTTGTCTTGTCCATTGGATGCATGGAGCCATTTTACATTTTATCTGCTTAATGTCTTTTGTGCTTAGATCTAACTTTATGCAGCAAACTTAAAGATATTTTGCAGCCATTATTGATGTTAGGGCTACTTGGTATGCGTAGCTAAAGTGATCTTTTACGACGAAAGAATCATACTAACAATTGGCGACTCCACACGGGTTTTCTTTTGTGACCGCTGTCGTTTTATCTATTCCTGCATATCCAGCTGTTTCAGACCCTAGGGTTTCTCTTCCATTTTTTTTTTTCCTATTTTTATGGTGATTCTCACCCCTAAAACCATTAAACAGTCAAATTTTTAACTTCCGTGTGTTTCTGGCCTTATTGTGCAAGTGACCGACATCAGCCGCAGCTGAGATGACATTTTTTCTGAAATATGCCGCCGAGAGTGCCGGAAGTGTAGGTCGCACTTTTTGGCCCAAAAACTGTGTCCTGGGTAGCGGAAAACAGCCCAAAAACTGCGACCTGAGCGAAAAACAGGTCAAAAACTGCGACCTGGACTTTTTTCTGGAATTTTTCTGAAATTTTTATGGGTTTTGTCTAAACCTCTATCAGGGTTTTCTGACCTTCGTCTCCACCCATTTAGACCTTTTCTTGCTCTGTTTTACTCAACTAAGTGGGAATCTAGCCCCCAAGGGCTTGAGTACCCTCCACTTGTTGTGGAAGAGTTTTAGTTGTTGTAAGTGTCTAAATTTTCAGAGTTTCAGCCATTTCTTTTACAGATCCGATACCTCCTCTTCAGATCCCTTTAAGCTCAGCTACTTTCCCTTTCAAATCACCTCTTATAGTTTTGTTTGGGTTCGTCTTTAGGGTCACCTCCTTTTCCCTATTGCCTTTAGTTGTTTCCCTCCTCTTTTGCAGCAACCTTGCCTCTGCCTCTTTGCTGTTTTCTGCACCTCTTTTCAGCAGATTTCTCCTTTAGATCCCTGTCCCTCCCAACCTTAGATCTATTGGCCTCTTTTTAGCATATTTTGATTAGATTTTTTTTTCCCCTCTTACAGACTAGTTTTGAGAGACCCGCCTTCTTGGGTTAGATTGATGCATTGTTAGCTATTAATTTTTCGTTATTTCCGTCTTATTTACCGCAGATTTATTTTCAGTTACGCATCACACTTTTTCTTTTACTCTCAAAATGTCTGGGTTTAAAAATTAAAATTAACGCACACCACACACCGACCCTAAGTGAAAAATCGCCTGGTTAACACCGCCTGGCACAGACTTTAAAATCAATTGACACCGCACCTCTCTGCCCTTGTTTCGACCTTGACCTCACTTGATCTTGCACCTCCCTGCCTTTATCGGATCTTCTTCTACCAGTCATCATTGCAAGACATTTATCCCAGAGACTTCTTGGCCTTCACCCTCAGTTTCCGGATGGTCGACTTCCTCCTTCCCGTCATCGTCAAGTTAGCCCTCCCCCGAGTCCGCACTCTGACTCACTTTCTAATTCTTTGGTTCCTCCCCCTACTTTTGGTTCTCCCTGTTACCTTCACCATGTCTGGTCCAGGGCCTAACGCTAGTGGCAACCCCAGCCCTAATGCTGGGACTATTACTAACAGAACCGCCACAGGCACTCCCTCGACGGCTCCCTTGCTCCCCTTCATGGCAAGCCTCAGTCTTCCCGATTTCAATCAGTTAATCAATGATCCTATCTACCACGATGTTAGTTGGCATGCTATGCCAACCAAGCTCCCCTCCGACATTCCCAAGTTCGAAGGCCTTGCTGGAGAGGATCCCTCCAACCATATCCGATCTTTCCACATGTGGTGTTCCTCCCATTCCATTACTGATGATTCCATTCGTCTTAGATTGTTCCAACACAGGCTTACAGGCGAAGCTTCTAAGTGGTATGTTGATCAGCCCACTTCCTCTCATACCACCTTTGCGACTCTTGCCCGGGCTTTTTTATCTTACTTCTAGCTTCCCCTTCGTTATGACACTGGTATCGAACTTTTGACTTCTTTCCCTCAATCATCTGTGACCCGCATATCCGATCATGTCCAGGAATGGCGGAGAAGAAAGAGCCTATGTCAATCTCCTACCTTCGAAGACCGTGTCTACATGGACTGGTTCCTTAGATCTCTCTTGCCACCTATCGGGAAATATGTCGCATCGCATTTTCCTCAAACCGAAGAAGCTTCCCTCCAAATGGCGTTAAAATATGACCTGATCTACACTCAGACAAGTTATGTTTATATTGTTCTACCTGATCTCCCCAGACCCGGTAATGCAAATGCACCGGGGGCACCTCATGCCGCCAACAGTATCATTGGAGCTATCTCTCATCCTTCCGCTCAACCTACCATGAGCTATGGTTTTCCTGGGGGAGGGGGCACCACTTCCTGCACTTCTCCCCCTCCCGATAGCACGCATCCAGGATCCGGCATGCCTCCTCTTTCTGTCCAACCCCCTATTGACCACACTATTACCCAACCTCATTATCATCCATCTCCACAGCCTAGTGCTCCAACTCCTCCAGCATTAGCACCCCTGCCTCCCTTGTCTTCTCAACCCCCGCAACAGCAGCCACTACCCCCTTAGGGGCAGGTGTATGCACAGCAGAGCGCGACCAATCCTTTCCCGCAGCAACGCTTCGTGGCTACCCAACCACCTTACAGATCGGTAACCACTCAACCTCCTCCATTTGGTACCTCCGATTACCAGATCCTCATGATGAACTTTGACCAACCTATACCCGTCAACCTTAACCTTCACACTCAGTCCCGTCCGCACTCCCAGCCTCCTGCTCCATCTATCCCCGAGTCACCTTCTTCAAGTTCTACTGAGCCTCTTTCGACAAATAATGGTGCCTCACATATCCCTCAGCCCAACGCCAAGGTTCATACTAAGATTCCTAAGGGACCATTACGCCGAAATGCTACTTCTGACCAAGTTTCCCATTCGTTTAGCATAGTGGATGAGCTAGCCCAATCTCTTGTTGCCATTTCAACGCTGGAACTCCTCCAGTCGTGCCCCTTCCAAAGAAAAGCTCTACTATCTGCCCTGGGTGTTGTAGATCCAGCAGATGACCAATTGATTGTTTTCGATGCCCATCAGTCAGAGTCTCCTCCTCTTCCTGCTTCTGTAGCTTTCCAAATCTCAGTCAAAATCCGGAACGCTAACATTTCCCGGTGCATCATTGACGAGGGGGCATCCACCTGTGTAATGTCCGCTTCGGTTTGGAAACAACTCGGATCTCCTGAGTTGGCCCCTTCCACAATCACCCTTCGTGCATGGGATGCCCATGCCTCCCAGCCCATTGGCCTCTTCCGTAACTGTCCTATCACCCTTGCGGGCAAGACTGTTCGTGTCGACGTTGAAGTTATCGACACCCCTCTTGACTATAACATTCTTTTAGGGCGTAGTTACACCTATGCCATGTCTGTCGTCCCATCCGCAGTCCACCGCAAGATGTTTTTCCCACATAATGGAAAGATTGTCACCATCGAACAGTTGACGTACCATGAACCTAAATCTCAAACTTCCCCTGAGTCCACCATCTCTTCTAAGCAAACCGTTGATTATTTGACCAGTGTTTCCCTAGGCGTCTACAAAGACTCCTCCTTGCTTGGAACCTTCCTTGGTCTTCCTCCCCCTCCTGTCTCTGATCACAACTTAGCGAATGTTTGCATGATGCAATCGTCTCGATCTAACCTTAAACGGCCCGCTTCGGCTAGTCAGCAACCTCAACCTCAACCTCGCCCGCCGACATCTGCTCCTAGCCCTTCGCCTCACCCAGCCAGACCTCTTCCTTCTGGCCCTTCTCCTATAGCTAGCACCCATGCTCCCCTCTATCCTCCTGGGTCGGTTCCACCAGGTCTCAACCATCTTGGAGTCGTCCCTCCTAGCCACTACCCCACTGGTCAGAGACCTTTCATTGCTCCTCCTCCCGGAGTCTCTTCGGTTCCCATCATGGCCACCCTCTCCCTCCCCAATTTGACCCTGAGCATACCCGTCTGGTACCTTGACCCTCCCGCCACTACCCCGCCTGGTCAACCCAAACCGTATCCTGCTTTGACCCCGGATCCACCAGTCCCCATGACTTCTCCCGCTGCAACAGTGCCCCAGTCACCTCAACAGGAACCACCTCCTGTTGCGACCGCTTCGGGTAAGCAGGGAAAACCTTGCAAGGGGGCATCAAAGGCCAAGGCTGCCCCGACAAACCCTGCCCCTACTCGGCCTCCCAAGCATACCATCCAGTGTGCCTTGCGTGATGTTTTCAGCCGCGCCACCCATACCTGTCCTGAATTGCCTCATCTCAAGCCCATGATTACTGTCGCGTTCCCTAAGTCCACGTTCCCAGACGCCTTTGCTCCTTCAGCGACCACGACCAAGAACCCCAAGACTATTCACACCAACCACCCATGTGCTTTGTGTGATCTCCATGGCCATTACACCCACCTTTGTCCCCGCCTCGAAGACTTCCGCTCCTCTCTAGTCGTGGTTCGCCAATTCGAGGCCAAGCGCAACGAGTCCACCTCTCCCCTATTTGTGTGTTTTTCTTCGGTAGAACTACCAGACATGACTGATTCCATCGACATTCCCCCTCCTGATGTCAATATTACGGAGCCTTCGTCCCCCATTTTCTACCTATCATCATCCATGAGGCCCTCGGGGAACATTCCCTCTGAATCCTCCCCTGTTGTTTCGCTTGACCTTCCTTCAGCGATCACCTTGGGCTCAACATCGGTAGATCCTTTATCTGCTTACTCTTTGGTCACCCCTTGTGACAATGCGCATATGAACCTCTCTCCTCATGATGATGAGTTAGGTAGCTTCGCTACATCAGGTGGTCTTTCTTCCACCAGTCACCCCATCTTCTATCACGATGATGAAATTATGGTAGGAATCATCTCCCCTGACTTTCTCTATTTCCCCTTACATCGAAACCATGCATTTGAACGACATACATCTTGTGGCCATTATATTGCAACCCAATGTTTGGGTAAGGGGGCACCCATATTTGAGAAACCAGGAGAAGTAATTCTCCACAACTCTCCTAGTGTATCTGGTCATGTCAACTCTAGTACCATTATTCTTCCACATTTAGAAGAACCTCTAGAGTCACATATCACTTCATATCACTCTCGGGATGATACCCCTTATCGTTCCTTCATTTTCCATCCGCAACCCAGTCTCTTAGACATTGTTGTTGACCAACCTATAGGTTTTCCAGAAGAGCATCAGTTCATTATCTCCAAATCCTCTCTTTGGGATATTGACACCAGGCATGCCAACCCAAAAACTTAAAGTCCATTTGATTCATATATGCAGTACTAAAAGAGATTGGTAATCCTCCATTTCCTTTCTCATACTGCATAACCATAACACAAACAAATGGTGCATCACATCATTAAAATGTGTTTAGATTCCCCTTAATACATTTTGGCATGACCACAACATGCTTGGGGGCACCTAGGCCCCTCAACCATACAAATCCCAGATCTCAGCCAAAAACAGCACTGACACCCCCTTTCTCTGACAGGTCGCACTTTTCAGGTCATTTCCTGGGATAGGTCGCAGTTTTCTGCCCAGTACCTGCTACCCAGGCCACAGCACAAACCCCAAAAAATGCGATCTGGCCTGTTCATGAGCTCTAGGTACCTATTAATTTTTAGTCCCTTGATACTTCACCAGGACCCATTGCGTCCACGAAGTGTCTATTCACCTCTCCTCCAAATCGAATTTCCTCACTTACAACACTTGTACTGGGGGCACCACTTTGCCTCCTTACTTGTCCTTGTTCGTGTTGAATTTCATCATGAGATACCCTATTGTACTCATGTTATTATGGTCCCCCATTGGACCTTTACTGTGTGGTAGCACCATCGAGTCGCCCTTGTTTAGAGCATCTGAGTTGAGTCATCATCACATTCATGGAATCTATCCCGAGTCCCTTTGTATCCCACTATAGCCCTCCATCCTTCATTGCTCGGTCCCTCTCTCGTGTCGCACATTATGGCCTTCAGTCCCACTGTCCCCTATCCCTCATGAGATTGTGTCAGTCGCTGCCAAGCCATTCATGCCCTTTGTGCTCTAACAAGGGAAGTCGTCCATCCGCTACTCAGTATCCCTCATTCCATCATCATCATTAGTGTCTATCTGTTCGTCGCTCTACTATTTTCCCTCGTGCCTTAGTTGGGGTTCCCTTATTGCCTCACCTATGGCGGACCTACTTCTGTCGACATCAGCTCATTTATTCCAGAAGCCAGGTCTAGGGGGCAGTGTACCTTGGTTCGAGCTCTTTTCATCATGATCGTGATCTATACACTTGATGGTCCAGTGATGCAGCAGCAGCTATTGGTGATTCCCGGGCGTGTGTGAGATGTCTCAACCCTCATGAGGGGGTGGCCCTGCAGGTAGCCCCCCACATGCCCAGATGATTTCTTCATTTCCGCCCTTGATGCAACTCCTCTCATTTGATGATATCAGCCTCAACCGCTTGCAGCGCCTCTTCGATTTGCATGTATCAGTCAGATTTTGCGAGCCCTTCCTCGTGTGTAGGGGGCATTTGGGCGTATTTATATCTCATGTACTCAAATATTATTGTATAAGTCCTGACGATTCTTCCAGGCATGACATGTATGTGGGATTCATCATTCTAGTTATCTGGCTCATGTTTAGGCTAGCACTGGTTTTACTATTGCGTTTTGTGGTTTTCCGGGCGCCTTCTTGTGTGTACAATTGTCTCGGCGGGCATAGGTATGCCTCCCCCGCCGCCTTTAACAAAGGTACCACCTCATAAACTAGAGACTTGTTGCACCTGTAAGTCTCGTCTCCTCAGGGTCCAATCCTTTCACGCTTTAGACTACCTTACATTCCTCTCTCTCACTTCCCTCTTACTACCTAGTGATTGAGTTCTTACAACGTACTTCGGTCATACGATTTGCTCCTAACACTCGTACGTTGGGGAGCAATCTGTTACAATATTTTTTGGTCATCTAACCTATTACCATTAGATGAACCCAAGTACACCATGTAAGACCAATTTTACCCTAAGTAAAATTGCTTTCACCATGAAAAATAACATTTGCATATATTTCCTGGTCACATTTAACCCAAAACAAGGAAGTTAATTAAATAAATAATTATTTATTTGATTATTTCCTAAGAATAAGTTATTTAAATCACTATTTAAATACTATTTTTAGTTAAATTTGACTAAATCATTTTTAAATAAATAAAATAAACCATTATTTGTTTAATTATATTCCCATCATTGCCCTAAAATAATAAATAAATCATTTATTTATTTGTTATTTCTAAATAAAGGAATTGACCCAAGTCAAAAATCCTTTTCCCTCACAAATATAATAAAATATTCCTAAAGGGTGATTCTAGAACTTGCTTAATAATATTTTATTCATACACCGAGTTCTAGAACACCCCAATATTTTGTTATAAATAGAAGGGTTCTCCCCATTCATTAGTCACCTCCATTGCATTAGATCACATTAGATCTACTCTTGGTCACCATTTCCATTTGTTTGCATTTTGAACTCCCATTGAGTTCCATGTTTGTTAGGGTTTTCCACATTAACCAAAGAGAGGAATTTTAGATCTGAAACACTAAGGACTTCCAAGAACCCATCCCACTGAGGAGAACTGGAAAACACCTTTCTTGTTTTCCTCTTAGGTGCCCCATTCTTTAATATAATATAAGATTCTTTTTATACATTGTTCTTGTCTTGTCCATTGGATGCATGGAGCCATTTTACATTTTATCTGCTTAATGTCTTTGGTGCTTAGATCTAAATTGTTGTAGCAAGCGGAAAGATATTTTGCACCCATAATCGATGTTAGAGGTATTTGTTATGTGTAGCTAAAGTGAACTTTTCGACGAAATATTCATACTAACACGATTGTATGTAACCAAATGGGTGGAAGCTAGAGCGGTCATGTGAGCAACAGAGCAAGTAGTGGCCAACTTCCTTTTTGAAGAAATCTTTTCACAGTACGGGACTCTAAGGGAAATTGTATCAGATGGAGGATCACAGTTCACATCTCATATGATAGAGAAATTGATGTAGAAATATGGGGTCAAACATAGAGTGACAACCCCCTATCATCCACAGGTGAATGGACAAGTAGAGAGTACAAACAAGGTATTGGAAAACATCTTGACAAAGATAGTAGCAATTCATCACCGGGACTGGGCACAAAAACTTCCAAAAGCTTTATGGGCATATAGAATGACATGGCAGAACACAACTGGGTTTTCTCCATTTGAACTCGTTTATGGGAAATCCCCCTTGTTTCCGGTAGAATTTGAAATCAGTACACACAGAACAGCTCTAGAAGTAGGCCTAGATCTATCAGAGGCACAGAAACACCGACTGGAATAGCTAAATGAGTTAGATGAGATTCGATCAGTAGCTGTCCAAAGGACTACTGATGTTCAACAGTAGAGAATGAATTGGCATGATAAATTCATCAAAAATAAGGTGTTTCATGAAGGAGATTGGGTATTACTATATGACTCCCGATTTAAGGATTTCAAAGGCAAGCTTCGCACTCGCTGGATGGGACCATATCAAGTAGACCCAGTGTTCGACAATGGAACGGTTAGATTAATTACAATTGACGAGAATCAGACCACGTTTGTGGTGAATGGGCACCGTCTAAAACTATACCACCGTCCAGCCTCTAAAGATGCCTTTGTCAAAACCCTTTCAGATTCAGTTGATCTAATGATTATTGAAATAGAGGACACTCTCACTCTGTTCTAAAATAAAATAAAATAAAAATATGGTTATTACTTACTTGTTTGTATTTTGCAGGAATAATAAAGAAATTCGACCAGGAGAAAATTAACACTCGATGTTGTTACTCCATCAGTGTTGCTATAAAGATATTCTATTTCACTAATATTCCACGGGCTGCTATTACTTTGCAGCTGTTGTTACTCCGCAATCGCTGCTACACTGCTGATGTTGTTACTTTGCAACTGTTGTTACTCCGCCGGTGCTGCTACACTGCCGATGCTGTTACTCTTCAATCACTGCTACACTGCCGATGTTGTTACTCCGGAATTTCTACTACACTACCGATGTTGTTACTCTGCAACTGCTGCTACACTGCCGATGATATTACTTCGCAACTGTTGTTACTCCGCAATCGCTGCTACATCGCCGATGCTGTTACTTTGCAATTGCTGCTACACAGCCGATGTTGTTACTCTACAACTGCTGTTACTCTGCCAGTGATGCTACACCACCGATGTTGTTACTCTGCAACTGCTGTTACTCTGCCAGTGCTGCTACACTGCCGATGTTGTTACTCATTGTTATTGTTACTCACTGTTCATGTTACTCACTACTGTCGTTAACTACTGTGTTGTCACTCTGTCAGATATTTTTGCTGCTACTCCACCTTAAGGTAGGTCCGCAGGTACGTATTTGTTGATTTTATGGATTTAATTAAATATTCCAAAAAGGACATTCAAACGTGCCAAGGATGACCATCATTTAGTTGGGGGGAGGGAAACCATCATATTGAATGACAATGTACTTTGAAAAGTTATTTATGACACACGACTTTTACCCAACCAAGTCTAATGATTCGGTACTCTGTAATCATACCGTATGTGTTGGAATGCGTACCCATATGTATAAGAGTCATATCAGTCACCCTTCGAACACACTGCATTAATTTCTGAAAATATCTAAACAAGACCACCATAATCTGTCATTATCTTCAAGCGTACCAGTACTGTCTCATTCATTATCTCCGAAAGCGGCCATGACGTTATTTCAGTTGCCAACGATTCAGAGCCCTATCACTCTCCCCTGCTAGCTGACTGCGGTCGTTGTGCCGATTCTGCCTTTGCAGCAATGGGTGGCCGATCTGTGCGACATGAACCTGACGATACAACAAGAATCCGGAGTAATCGTGAGGTATGGCAAGTGTTTGAGAATGCTTATTTCGACAGAATGAGAGGACGGAATGAAGAAATCACGATGGAGTTCGCATTAAAATTGGAATAAGGAGGCTCTCAGGTTCACAGAATTGAAATCACGGTGACAAAAGAGACTATTGTGGAAGTCAGTGGGTTTCCGCAAGAAGGAGAATGCTGGTTTTCGAGGAGGACAACCCTTCCAGAATTCCCCGAGGCCTTTCTACAAGCTGGAGAAAGTATTGTGTAGAAGGGTCGGGGGTATGACAGAACTTTGTTACCACATACATGGGGAGGAGTTGCAGAGTTCGTCATAAAGTATATAACATGTGAAGGAAGATACTCCACCATCTTCAAATATCACCTCCACATATTGGCTCACCTACGATTTCCACAAGCAGAAGCTTTTTCAATGAATGTGCCCTATTTTCTATTAAGGAGCCTTCACTTGATGGCGTATTTAGCTCGGGGGTCGTGACAGGTATTGGCAGTCCTCACTCACCATGGGTTGGTTCAGCTGTTAGTAATGAATTCCATCGAGAAGATCTCGATACCGTGGGAACTATTTCAAGATTCCATAGAGGAGGAAATATCAACTGTTGTGGCTGTTAGGGCAGAAGAACCTGAAGTCATGTCGGAAGATGCAGAGGATGATGAGTATATTGACCAAGAGGAGCTGGAAGAGATGGAAATGGAGAATGAAGAACTTGAAGAAGAGATGGCTCCCCAAGAGCGAGCCGAACTTGTGGATTCAATGGAGGATACAGAGATCAATACAGAGATGCCCACTAGTATTATGACCGAAGCTATCCCACAAGAACCAGCCCCGGCCATGGAAGTGGCAGAGAAAATAGATACTGTGATGGCCACGAAGCTAGATCCACAGCAGGAAAAAGTGGGTGAATTGGTTGACATTGTGACCGAGGATACTCCATAGGGATCTCCTGTCGCCATGGAACTGAGGGAAGAGGATAATTTGATTGAAGAAGAGTTCGTGACCACTCCGACCAGAGAATCCACAGAAAGAGAAGAATGAGTACAAGGAAGCTTTGGAACTGAGGAAACCAGGGAACTCGCGGAGGAAATGCCAGGAGAACCAGGGTGTGAGGCCGACGCTGACCCATAAGAACCAGCGTCGACTTCGGAGCTGAATGTTGAGGATTTGCTCCAGTTTCCCGTCCTTATCCCAAAAGGAGAGAGGGTAACTTGTTCCCCGCGACAGAAAGAGGAAGAATTTTTTTCCATTCCTATGGCTTCAAATTTAACACAAAGGCTGCGACCGAAAGGGGCCCCAATAAGCACATCAGCAGGAGAGCATCTCACCTGGTCACCACTAGTCGCGGAGAATGTGCATGAGGAAGAAATATCCATTGGTGAAGAGGAGGGACCAAGCGGAGCGGTCTCGACGAATGAACCAATGGAATAGTTAGTTGATAAGGAAGTGAAGTGTGAAATAATGGAATAAGAATAGGCAAAGGAGGGTGGACCGACCATTGGCACAATAGAAGCGGTCCCGAGGGATTTACCTCTAGCTGCCGAAGTAGAGGTAAGACAGGTTAAGCAAAAATGGGCAAAGCTGTGTGGATAGCAAAGACTCCCAATCAAATAGAGATATCAGCTGCAGTTTAAAGAGACAATGCAGCTCAAAATGGAGGTAAGGAATTTGAGAAAGAAGGTGCAGAGGATGCAGAAATAGATAAAGAAGTAAAAGCAGCGAGCCAGGAAGTCCAAAGTCATCGGGGTTGAAGCAGAGACTCAAACAGACCTTATCGAACAGCTGGTCAAAGCCAGGGAGTATGTCTTAACGTCTAAAATATAGACTTGGAAATCTACTGCGGCTCAGTACAAAAATGAGATCATAAGAACTGAGGAAAAAGCCTCCATAACTATCTTTAGGTATGTGGAGTGCATAGAAGTTATAAGGTTGAGGCATGCGAAGCAGCAGCTCAAGATGGAGCAGCTGGAGAAGCAAGGGGTAGAACTGTGGGTCGATAAGGAGCAGATGTTCAATCTGGTGCAAGAGGTTATGGCATGTCGTCCCCCTGTTTCTTATTATTCTCTATTTTTGCATGAAAATTTTCTTTTATTTTGCATGGAAAGCATAAAAAACGAGGTTAGCCACGAGATAGAAGATGGTGTACAATTCCTCCAAATCATGAGGAGTCATGACGTGCCAACTCAACATCTGATGTGTGAGTTTTACTTGCATGGGTATTTGCTATGTTTGGACAGAGATTTCAACCCGGTTCTGTATGTAGGCGACATTAATTTAAGAGCCCTTGCCTCTTATGCTTTCAATCAGATCCATTGGCAGAAGGCTTTTAACACTTTTGAATCTAATCAAGTTACAAAGCCATTTATAGTAAGAGGAGAACATGAGAGGTCAGATACAATGTTCAATAAACACCACACCTTTTTGAAATATGGGGGGAAAAATGTAGGGTGCTGAGGACACAAAGGTGGTGCCTTGATCTTTGTGTCAATCAATTAAATGTTTTTCAAAAAGAGGCCCTTGATTGTTGTCAGAAAAGGTGGATGATGTCATCGACAACTGTCCGGAATAGAGAACCTTTTGGGGCACCCAATTTTGCACGAGTACTCACCAGAGTACCAAGATATGTGGCATGTGTTCAAACATGTGGGGTCCAATGGATGGGGCTTCGGTTTCAGTATCCTATTATTTGGTTGCCTGCAGAAGTTTACACTCCAGCATACAATGTTCCAGCAGATTGGTGGAAGGAATTTCTCCTTTCAGATGGGTTTAAAGTTCCAGGAATAGATATGGCCTTAGAATATGATCTTTTCGAGCTTCAAGAAGCCTGCAGTCTACAGAATCCAGACCTGTGGAGGTGGAAGACTGCATGAGGACATGCAGAAGGCTAGTTGGGGAGAGATGTTGGGCACCGAATCTAGCTATCTTTCTATCCATTTTTATCATCCCTTTTTTACCCTTTTTGTGTTTATTTACCTACATTTTTATGCTAAACTTATGAGGTAAATACCCCTAACCTGTCCAATTATAATATTTTAATTAATGAAGTAAAGTCACAGAGTCTTATCTATTCACGACATTAAAACGTGTGTTTGAGCGTAGCTTGGAGAATAGGAACCCTCGCTTCAGCATTTCGCAACAGATCTGGTAATGATCAACTATAAGGAGAACGCGCGGCTAGAGTCACAATTCCTTGGAATTATTCTTGGGCCCTTTTTCTATCTCGGACATCTGGTGATGGTGTTGTTCCAACTAATGTATATTTCTGAATACGCGATTACCATGTTTCAGGGAGATCTGTTATTCTCCTACGTTATGTATAAGATGCAGATTGTTCCTGTAAACGAGGGTTCCCTAATCGATATTGTAATCACCTATTACAGATTAATAAAGTATTACTTGTTTTGTTGTTCAAGGCTTCTCTGTGACTAACGTAGCCCTGATCAAAGAGTTGGGCCCGCTCTTCTGATCAGGTGCTGCGCCCTAGAGTGTGTGTGTCATTTATCAGTTTATGCTTGTTGTTACAATTCTTTACTGTCGAGATTGTTTCTGAAGTTTAGTAGTTAATTTGATTTCACGGCAATGTTTTTAATCTTAATCACAAACCCTTGGTTGGAACTAATTGTGTGTTTTTCCCTGCATATACCTTGCGCGTTGCCTTGAAAGGATACGCTCCCGGATTGATAAAATTAATGTAGGATTAGGGTGAATAAATCATTCATACCTGGACACCACAAGTAGGATGCATATGGGGCACAGATAATGAGAGGTGAACCAACTCAAACATCATAATGGTGGGGCAGAAGCACCACAAGGTTCGGCAAGCCTAGCCCCGTGAGTGCTTATAGCTCCGAGAAGCTATCCCCAAAGCCCCCTAGAGCTCCCAGAGCTCATCGTCCAACGGGACCCACATCATAGGGTCGTTCCACGATACCAAGATTCTCACAGAAGGTTAGGAACTTGACCTTCCCCAGGGGCTTAGTGAGAATATCCGCGACCTGCTCATCAGTTCCTATATGATCGAGCCTTACGGCGCCTCGCTATACCATATCCCGGATAAAGTGGTACCTGATATCAATATGCTTGGATCGGTCGTGGAACACAGGATTCTCAGTCATACGAATCCCACTCTGGTTATCACAGAGTATCACAGTGGTATCTAGCACATGTCCAAACAGCTCACTAAAGAGCTTTCGCAACCAAATTGCTTCACAACAGGCCATACTTGATGCAATGTATTCGGCCTCAGCGGTGCTCAAAGCCACCGACTTCTGCTTCCTGCTCATCCATGAGATCGAAGCAGAACCAAGATTGAAGCAACATCCCGATGTGCTCTTACGATCCACCACACTGCCAGCCCAATCGTAATCGCATATCCATGGAGTGTCATGCTCCCCGATAATGTATCTCCGATCCGGAATTCCGTGAGAACAAAATATTTCATATTGAGATTGACAAGAGGGGCCGACTTTTATCGCTAATTTTGGATTACTAGAAAGGATGAAACTAGAATCTTCTGGCCCACTTACTGGCTCCGCCTAAAGAAATATAATGTATACACTAAATAGATCTGATCAATGAAAGTATTTGTTTATGTATGCAAAGTATTCATTAACCAAAATTTTATGTGTGAATAAGCAAGTTCAAGTATTCTGCAATAGAGGTAATGAGGTTTGAAGTGAAACTAATTAGTTGTGATCACTGTATAAGTCTGATTGAGAAAAGTGGACTTATGAAAATTTTCTGTTTAATGTAGTAAAATCTGAAATATAACAGCAAAAATACACAGCATAACAGTAAGCATTTGTTTAAGCAGTTCACCCCTCTCTTGGGCTACCTCTGCTGGGTCCAAAAGCCTCCAAATAGGCTTTTCCCTCTTTCATTAATGCTCAAATTAAGAATTACACTGTGTAGAAAGCCTCAAAAGGAAAAATTAGCTGCAAATTCAGAAACAGAGGACTGAAATCAGTATAAATCGACTATTCATTCACCTCCAATGGATGAGTATAGTCCAACACAACTGATCCTTCACCAGGCCCTCGTGGCTCCACAACCAAAATCGCTGATAAAATCACTAATAGAGCACCTTGATGGCTCTGCAACCTGTCCCAACAGCTCCAAAATGCTTCAATACCCCAAAATCAAAAAACAATTCGCCTTAATTGGACTTCCCTAGCCAAAGTTATGGCTAACTCAAGTTTTGCCCAGTTAGAGCTAGAAAAGCTCCACCAAAATGTGAGCAACTCAACATAAGTCTGAAAAATATGGGGACGGCGCCAAAGATAAATATGGGGATGGCGCCAAAGATATCACTCCGCCGAAACTTCCCCCGAAATGAGGGGCTAAAGAGATAAGGGCCACGGTCATGCGGGACCGCGCCCGTCGGCAAATACCATGGCAAACCTTGAGTTTAATGTGGAATATTAAAGTTTAAACCATATATTAAACACATATGAAACAACTTCGACGGAATTCACGTGACCATACCCAACATATGCGTGTCAATGAGATGAAGCCACGATTCCGAGTGTTAAGCGTATGTTGTGGTTGGCCCTTAGGGGGCCGGCCCCGCCCGGCCCCGCCCAAACGAATTTTAAAATTCAAATACATATGCGTTCCGTTATATATAAATAAATATGCGTTCCGTCATATAATAAGAATCATAGCCCCGGCCCAATCTGGGCCACCCATTACTACCGCCTTGACCCGGGGTCGAACACGTCCGCGACCATAATAAATTTTGAAATGCAACGAAATTTGGTTTGTTCTTGGGGCCACGTGGCGGCCTCCGGGTTGGCCACGTGGCGCTCTGTGATTGGCTGCCTACAGAATATTCTGTAGAATATTTTGTGGAATATTCCATGGAATATTCCTAGAATATTTTGTGGAATATTCTTTTTTTAATAATTTTTTTTTTATAAAGTCAAATTTTGGCCATTTTTAATTGAAATTGAGAAAATTCAAAGCTAAATAACTTTCTCATATGGCGTCGATTTTCAGTGTCGTTCACGTCTAAAGGATCATTTTTCCGAGCTCTTTCTAGCCGTTCTGGTTTGGAACAATTCTGAGCAACTTCATTTTTGAGCATTTTTCTACAAGAGACTTGATCTCCTGATCAATCTCAGCCCATGGTTTATCGTGCCCCGAAGGTATCTCATAATATTCTTGGCACCAACCCAGTAAAATTGATGAGGTTCAACCATCTATTGACTCAAAGTGTTCACTACAGAACATATATCTGGACTGGTGTTCACCAAGAACATCAGGGCCCCTACGAGTTGACGATACTCAGTAGGATGTTCTCGCATGGGCCCAAACAGGCGTCTACATGTGCTACGAATTGGACTTCCCGGTGGCGTTTTTCATTTCATTTCCGGCAGCACGTGAACTCTCGTCGTGGGCCCCAGCCTGTGCTGTCTCCGTTTCCTTTTATATTTCCGTCTTTCCGTCTCCGTCCGTCACCATCCTAATTTCCGTCTTTCCGTCTCCATCCATCGCCATCATAACTCGTCTAGCTGCCCCGAAGCCCTCCAGCTCTAGTCAAACGCCAGTTCTGCAACTTATTCGAACTCATTTTTGGCACTTTCCCAATTCAAACTCCACTCTATTGCATTGCGCGCAATTCAGCAGAGAAACGAAAACACAGCCCAAGCAGTTTTCACCGGGATTTCTCCAGCGTAAGAGGCTCTGCAGTTTCTCCCCTTGTGTGGCCATGTCTCCAACAACAGTCTGGATCCTGCCAGCAACACTCCTCAAGCGATCCTTGTTCTAACCCATTTCTGTGCATGTTTGGCAACACAGTGAGCATTAGTAGTTCCTCTGCCATATTTAGGCTTCATAGGAAGCAAGCCCTGGGCACTCAGGATACCGACTTCAAGGACACCAATGGAGGGCTTCCACAATTATTTGGCAGTGGGACTCAGATCTCTGCTGTAATGTGTAGATTCATCAAGGACATGATACCCACCATCAAGACAGATTCCGAGATTAATCCTGCTTGCAAACTCAGTTTCTTTCTTCTCTCCATCAACGACAGAATGCTTTTCAACGTACCACCTGGCGGGAACAGGTTTTTGATCCAAACGTCTTACTACTGATGACAAAGGAATTATAGTCTTCCCCATCACTTCATCTTTGTTTGGTCCTTGTCGATCCTTTGCTGTGAGAATCAAGTGCTCCTCCAACGGCTCTGCTGCCACGAAAACCAAATCCTCATTCCAAAGGGGATTTAATTCCCTGTTCTGAGCAACTCGTGTTTTTGTTATTTGGCTTCTCAGCTGTACTTTCACACTGACCTCAGGAAACCTTCCTTTATCATTTGACAGCAAATCCTGAGCCTCAATCACATTGACTCTAATGTACCCGAGTTTAGGAGAAAGGTACACCTTGGAACGAAGGCTAGCGACCCGATCAGTATGTACTGCAGCAGCATCAGCATGCCATGCTTCAGGAAAGGCCTCATCTGCTTGAGTCCCCGTCTACACTGCAAACATAAGCTCACCTGTCACCTTTGAGCCTGCATCCTTGCCTTCCAAACTATACCATTGAGGTGTCAATGGACTGTCAGGAGGCACTCTCGTGGGTATCTCATGGATATCAAACATGAAATGTCCAATGAAATCATCCTTGATTAAGTCCTTATTCTTAACCACAATATCCACATACGATGCTTGGGTTCTCTCTTTGGAAAATGCAAATACCGGATTCCATTCTGGATTAGTTTCCTTCTCAAAGTGTTTCGTAGTTCCCTTGTAGTTCCCAAGTTTTACCTCGACATAAGGATCACAGCTCCCAGTGATGTCCATTGTTGGCAGGTCTCTAGATTCTACAATACGAACATACAGCTTGTCTCTATGCACCCCCATAGCACCTAACTGAGAACTGGTCTACTAGCTGAGAAGGTGTATTATGCATATGCACTACTTTTACTTCAGGCTTTCTCTCCTATACAGCTTTAGCACTTTGCTGTGTAGTCTGCTGTCAGTGTTGATACCCTCAACCATCAAAAGGATCTTGTAACAACAAAATATATTTACTTCACATACACATTTCATAAAATAAGAGTGTTGCATCTTCAGGCTTCCTGTAGGCTTTAGCTGCTGCAAGGGGTCTGGGAACTACTTCTCAAATCTTTAATGGTTGTTGCAAGGGGTCTTCTCCGTGTATGCTCCAATGACAAAGGTCAACATCAGCAACTAGTAAGTGTCTCTAAGACTCTTCATGTCACCCAAACAGTCTTCTACACGGCTACTCCATGAGGGCTTCAACAATGCTCATTCTACATAGATAATCCCTTCAAGACTGCCTTCAATGGTTCTGCAACACAGTTGCCACAAAAAGTGCACAACAGTCCTCAGAGTATCCTTTAGTGTCCTTCATTATGCAAATACCGGATTCCATTCTGGATTAGTTTCCTTCTCAAAGTGTTTCGTAGTTCCCTTGTAGTTCCCAAGTTTTACCTCGACATAAGGATCACAGCTCCCAGTGATGTCCATTGTTGGCAGGTCTCTAGATTTTACAACACGAACATACAAGTATAGCATCTGTTCAACCAAATCATAAGTGCTAGTCATAATATATGTCTTGTCACAAGCACATATAATGCCTCTTTCCATGACCTGCTTCTAAACATAATGCAACATTTTTCAAGTGAACAAACAAGTTAGTTACAAACATTTGATTTGTCTTGCCCAGATTATAATGGTATCATATGATTTTATTTTCAGGGATATATATCATATAACTGAGACTCCTTGTAAATGAAGACAATCCTTCAATTATCATGATTGACCTTGAAGGTTTCTCTGAGTATACTTTACAGTCTCTTCACTATTCCATGATACACTCAAATGTAGCATTACTAACCGTTTCAATGAGAACCACAAGTCTAACTACGGATCTCTTTTAAATAGACTCATACCTTGTCCTTAAACCAGAAATTCTGAATGTGACCTGCTGGTACATACCTTGCAGACATTATTGCAATCTGAATCTCTAGCTTCCTGGTCCTCAGAAGCTCGGGCCTGTGCCACAGGAGCCACAGGAAATTCATTCACTTTCCTGAGGAGATGCAACAGAAGACTTGGCTTCTTGAGATATTTGGACCCTCTAAGGACAGAATTATAAGTCACTTAGAATTAGACAATATTGTATTCATAAAACACATTCACACTTGTCAATAATATAAGATATTGACTCAGTCTTCTAAATTTAAAGAGCGCCATATTTTGCAGATACCATTATGACATAGTGAGATCATCTTGCTTCATTGAATTAGAAGTCATTAGATTCAAAGAGAACAGACTTGTGACTAGACCTAGATTAGGTCGTTGCTGACAAATCTATTTGAGATATAAAAATAAACTGATACATACCTTGAGCGTCAAGCTACATACTGAATCTCATATTCAACCCTAATGATTTCTTCCAAAGCTATTTGGATTACGCAATAATACATATCATATCTATAGAGATAACGTGCCAGGTCAATTCTCTTCCATTTTCTTACAGATATCAAGTTGGCTTCTTACATAGCATTTTGACTACGTCTCATCTCCTTTTATTTAAGGGCATAAATCTAACATCAGATAGACATCTCTTCCCAACCACAAGATATCTGAGATTGTAATCAGATCAGTGACAAGACAACCAGTAAGATGTCATATCATGCTCTTCCATTTGTCCACAACAAGTCCTTCTTGAATAGCTCTTAGACTCAGATTGTCACCACAGGTTAGGATCAACACCACAGACTAGGATCAGATCAGTACCATAACTTGGATCAAACACTCGGATCATCATCTCAGATTGTGTACCTAACTGAGAAACGGTCTCCTTCAAACTGTAATCTACTGGCTGAGAAGGTGTATTATGCATATGCACTACTTTTACTTCAGGCTTTCTCTCCTATACAGCTTTAGCACTTTGTTGTCTAGTCCGTTGTCAGTGTTGATACTGCATTGTTTCTGTCTCCAGTGGAGATCTCTCCTTGTTTTCATTATCCTCTTTTAAAGGATTCTTTCTGAGTCCATTCTCTTCCACAATAAACCTTCAGGGCAACATCTCCCTTGATGTGTGAGAAAATGCCCCTCTTTTCCAGTGGAAAATGTTGCACAACTGCTTCTTCCTCTCTGACAACGCTACTTCCATAAATCCTGACTCTTCCCATGAAGTTCTTGGTGTGAGCTGATTTATTCTCATGATATACATGTACATCTATTGTCTCAAAGGAAAAATTAGAAGGATTTGGGACAGTGAATGAGAATTTTTCATTCCAGACTGGACTTAGATCCTTGTCTTTAGTTACAGTGTGAAACCTTTGGTGGGAAAATTCAACCTCAATATAAGCACATGATGAACCCTGCCCATCCTTGGGCATCAAATTGTGGGCACTAATAACCTCCACTACTAACATGAGCTTACTCATTTTTCTCTTTTTTTATTTCTAAAAAACACAACAGTATGGTGAACCCCCTTCTTCTTGAGTGACACTTTGTTTCACAAAAGCTAGACTCATTCAAATTAACTTCTGTTGGGCATGTGTCAAAATTTGTGTATGTCTTTATATTTTGTACTTGCTGAGTTTTTATCAATTTATCCCTGATCCGATTCAAACTCTTGACTCTTTTGCCTCAATGAGTGCTTGTCAACTCCAAGCCCTGTGACTATGATGCAGATTATTAAAGAAACAATTACCAAATCAAAAAAAACATCCATATAACAGAACTTTACAAATAGAGAAAGAAATAAACATTGTTGAGACAAAAAGAAAAGTTCATATGACCTCCAACTGCAAATGATGCAGGTAAACTTGTTATCACAAATAACCAACCATTGCCATTGGCACATTCCTTTGCAGCAGGTGTTAAAAATTCTCAATTCACCAGAGAGAACTCATTTTTTGGTAAGCAAACCATTTTACATGGGTCTGGAAATGTAGGTTTGAATATGAGCATGTGGAATTCTGGTACGGTTGTTGGAAGTGGAAATGATTTCCATAGAGTTAACATGCCAACAGTTTCTTCTGTTTGGGCACATCACTCTATGACAGTTGAGAGTCAGCCAAGGACAACGGACTCCAGAGATGCAGAAGACAACAAAAGGAATACTTAATAGCTTTCATGTCTAAGCATTATTGGATTGTTTTCTGTATCATATGACTTTTGAGGATGTTGGGACAGTAAATCTCAGATGTGGTGGAGGCCTTGGTGCTTTTGATTTGGACCAGCTTCATTTCACCAATGTTGTAAGTCTGCGCAGTTCTTTTTATCAATTGAGTTAAAAAGAAAAATTCATATGACCTCCAACTCACGATAAGAGAATATCAGAGGAAAATATAACTTCTGAAATATGCACAACATGAGAAAGCTAAAGTACTTAAATGCCCTTATACTACTCAGTGCACAACTTTAAATGAAAAAAGTTCAGAAAAATCACATGTACAAAGCTGCAGCAAGACTTATTTTAATGGTACAACTCATGGAGGTCCATGAGATGTTATGCACCAAGGATGTGCTATGGCACAAATTTAAAAATTAAAAAATATAAATAAAAAATAAATATTATAATATAATTATAAATTCAAGAAACATCCTTAAGGTAAGTGTTCATCACATGCAATTGCCTTAATAACAATAAAGATATACTTCAAGCTATGTTATATTGCATCATGTATTGGAAAACAAAACCATCCCTCCAGACAGCAACAAATCAAATGCACAGGTGCGTACTTATCAGTTCCTTGTCCACTGAGAGAAAATTGAAGTGCCTATATATCAACAACAATTGGAGTAAGTCCATCAACTTAAAATTTCTGGTATCCAGCTTCTACAATAAAAAATTCAAGCAAAAGCACACCATAACACTCTGTTTATGTCCTTGTGGGCTACCCATGTGATTCAGCCAAGTTCTTATTACCCAATTCTGAAACCAACACAAGACTTCTACCAATGCTTCCGTGGTTGACCAAAACATCAACAAAAGTTGCCATAGTAGCCATTACACAATATTGATTCTTGGGGACAAAACAATACATTATCTACCTCCTTGGGGTATATGGAAAAGTTAGGAGAAGCTGCTATATTAGCAATATCCATAGAAGATCACCATAAATTAAACATTTTTTTTTCAGGATTCAGGATTCAATATGGAGATAATGAAGATGGCTTTATTCAAGAACATGTATCTCCTCCTGCACACAGTGTTGACTCCATTTGTGTTCAGTGGTCTTCTAACAATACATAGTTTAAATGGATTTCCAAGCTAAACAAGGTTTGGTCTTACAAGATTTTTTGCAAATCATATGTGATTGATTTGATATCAAAGACCGCTTTCCAAAACTTAGTTCATAGATAATGGATTCTATTGTATAAAGTTGTCATTGATGTCAATATGATGACAAACCATATGTGTATTGCTGAAGCTAGCCCTAGGTATATGAAAGACAATGATTGAAACCCTAAGAGAAAACCCTAGAAGCAAACCCTAGGTGCCAAGTGCATTAATGTGGCCCTAGCATTGTTGAAGATGAAGAAGCCCTAGATAATTGATGGATGAACATATATGGAAGGTGCCCTAGGTCTATGAACAAGAAACGATATTACATATGGAAGAAGCCCTAACAATGAAAGCCTAGATGCATGGAAAATACCTAAGCCCTGGATAATTGATGTCAAGTCCTAAGCATTGCTAATCATTAAGCCTTAGATAATTGATGAAAATCCCTAATATACCTTACGTGTATAGATGAAGAATGTATAGGTGCATCTATTTTCTTCTATGAGGGTTAGACATGCATTCCTACAACATCTCAATGAATACCTAAGCCTTGCAAGGCCTTTTATGCTATCAAAAGGGGATTATAAGATGCCTTAAAAAATACAAAAAAAAAATATTATAGGAGAAACAAGAAAGTAATAAAAAAAAGGGGCATCCATTTAAGGAAGGCCCCTTTTTGGGATTGAAAGAACCTCTGGCATATTTTAGGATCACTTGAAAGCAGGTTTTATGGAGATGACATTGAAAAATATAATGAAGGACACTTAAGGATACTCTGAGGACTGTTGTGCACTTTTTGTGGCAATTGTGTTACAGAATCATTGAAGGCAATCTTGAAGGGATTATCTATGTAGAATGAGCATTGTTGAAGCCCTCATGGAGTAGCCGTGTAGAAGACTGTTTGGGTGACATGAAGAGTCTTAGAGACACTTACTAGTTGCTGATGTTGACCTTTGTCATTGGAGCATACACGGAGAAGACCCCTTGCAACAACCATTAAAGATTTGAGAAGTAATTCCCAAACCCCTTGCAGTGGCTGAAGCCTACAGGAAGCCTGAAGATGCAACACTCTTATTGTATGAAATGTGTATGTGAAGTAAATATATTTTGTTGTTACACGATCCTTTTGATGGTTGAGGGTAGCAAATATGTCCCTCAAACTACAGATGGGGGAATTTATGGTAGGGTTTTGGGGACAGGTAGTGAGCTAGGGTTTCTAATTTGTGACATTTAAGACTTTCCACCCTTGGATTTCCTTTCATATGCATAACCCCTTTTAGTACATCCAAATATATTTTCTTTTTAGCTTCATCATGACCATTTTTCTCTTCTAGTTACAATAATATATTTTTACAAAGAGTTAGGTTCAAACAGTCTTATCTTAGTTTGGATTTTCAACCTTGGATTTGACATGTAGATATTTGTCCAGTTTTGCAGAGAGTCTGACCTTTGATTCTAAGACTTGAAACTTCTAGTGTATTCTTTGATTGTTATTTCCTTTTGGAACAAATGCATGAGTTGAACATCTTACGATTCATCTTGGGTATGGTTCTCTCTAAGTTAATGCATATATAAAGTTGCCAAAGTACCCTTGGGGATTTTAGCAATCTATCTCTCACCGCAAGTATGGGGTGACCCATCCAAATGTTGTGGATTCTTTTATTGTGATTTTGTTTTGGAACAAATGCATGAGTTGAGCATCTTATGATTCATCAAATAGAAAAAAAATAGAAAAAATATCTCATTTTTTTACAGAATTGTAAAAAAACTATTAACAATATGAAACTCCAACCCATTTAGGCAATGCATCATCACATCTAGGGCATCCACCAACACAATTGGGTCATTATTACAACAACATATTCCAATTTTTTTTCTCATCAAGCTTCATGCCAACAACTTACAATGTTGTTTTGGGCCTAAGACATACTTCTACACTTATTTTTTCCTTTCTTCGTTCTTGTTAACAATTCAGAGGGTTATAGCATCTATTTTTAGGATTTTTTTACTGTTTTTGGAGCTATTTATTTAGGGTTTTTATCATGCTATTATTTTTTCCAAAATTTTAAGGTTGTTAACCTTTTGTGTCCATTGACATAATAGGAAAAAAGTTAGTAGGAAGCCCTCCTTCCCACATACTTTTTAAAAAGTGAAAACCAGTGTTGCACAACTCATACTTCGCAAATACCCGGATGGCATATCATTGGACAACTTGGGAAGGCTTGGGAAAGACTCAAAAAATAGCAAAAAACTGAAAACTATCTCATTTTTTTGCATAAAAGATAAATTAATGTCACATCATATTATTGAGAAAGGATCCCCAACATCAAAACATTTACGTCGTATTCCTCAAGTGCGCAATGGCAATCATAATAATTTGCAGAGTTTTTAAAAGGACCCATTTGTGATTGAATAGATATGTTTTTGGTGTAATGAAATTTTAAAAATTCTAAAATTGTATGCTAAAGAGTCTTATCATGAAAGAGAACTATCAACGAGCTTAAAGATGCCTTGATTATGTTCAAAGAGGACAAGAATGCAACTTGCATAAAAAAAAAAAATTCTAGGATGCATTTTGTAAGCTCATATGCCATTATAAAGATCGAAGCTATAAGACTCAGCGATGTTAATTAGCACTAGGTCATTAGTACAACTAACATTAGTATAGTTTGTGATATTCCCACTTAGCATTTTGCTAAGTGAAATATCCAATTTTGCCATTTTTTCCATCATATCGATTTGCACTTAGGAAATGTGGGTAGATGGGGTACCACAACGCAGAGGAAATTATAGCAACGTAGGGACTACGCAATACTTGGTGGAGTCACTCCGGGAGGTTGAGGAGTGAGGGGAGTTTGAGGTGGAGATTTTGTGGGGAGGCTTTGGGAGCCTTCCAACAAGGATTACAGTCATTTTGGGAGCCTTTACCAACAAATTTCACGGGAGGAACATTCTTCCCTGCAGTAGAGCCACTGAAGCAAGAGGGCTGAATTTCCAGGGTCAAGCTTTGGCCAAACCCTTTATGGGTTTTTCTGGGTATTGTGTAGGGAGGATGGGATTAATTTCCCAGATTTTTTTTAGCAGTGGAGAGGGACCTAGCAGCATACCTATTCAGGCAACAACATATTTATGGGAAGTTCCAGTGCAGAACTAGGGAAGCACAACGATTTAAGGAAGAAGGGTGACATGTACTACATTTGTGGCTTTGCTAGCTTGCATAGAGCAAGCCCAGGTGCACTTTTTCCAACACGTTTATTGTACACCCATTCTTATTAATAAAATGACTCGGCAACGCAGATTTTGGTGTCAACTTGTGTTCTGAATGCGTGTTTATGTTTTATGTGATTTTTATGTCTATGCACACCTGCTATTTGTTGTAACATTGGATTAGGGATATTACATAGTTGCAACTTACAATAAAATACAATAACATTACAACTTAAATTTATAGGCCAATAAATGCCTTCATAAGAAACTAGTACAATACATTTTCCATGTTACAAAACCAAGTTTATAGTAATCAATCATCATAACTTCCTCAAAATGGTGGCACACATGTTCCAACCCCATAGAGAAAAAGAACCAAAATCCTAAACCATTGAGGTTCCTAGGAATTAGATCTACATTTACTATTAGTCTATTGTTGTTCAAAAATAGCTATTCACATATATCATCACTTGCCACATTCATTAGAATATGGAAATATGGACCATACCTTTTATAAGGTAAAGATTAACATTGAAAAATAACTACTCAAGATTCAAATGGATCAACAGATTTGACTTTCAGGCAAAGAGTTCTACTTTAGCATGAACCTTATACATATTTTTTATTGCATGCAAATCAAAACCAATCTCAGATGAAAATTCATGAATTACTATTACAAATTATACGTGTTCATCGCACAACCTTTGGAAGATGTGCATTTTTCTCTAAAGGAGCCATGTTACACTGGTGCAAACCCAAAACAACAGAATAAAATTATTCAACATTAATGAACATGGATCTAAACCAATATTTCTATTCAACATGTGGGGAGAACAAAAGAATTTTGCATTTGGAAAATAAAAATTGGGAAGTCTATAATTTAACCCAACTACTTCGAAGTTATTCCTTCCCAATTAGTTACATTGTGTTAATTACATCAATCTTCAATCTTTCCTTTATAAAAAATATGTTTTCCATTCTAGAGTGATTTGCATGTCAATTAAAAATAAGTAATTATTCCTCATAGTATCCATGTTAAAAATTCTCCTTTTGCTATTTTCCAGGAGCAGTGATCTTGAACCACTTCAGGTACTGATTGGCATGCAACATGCATGAGATCAAATAAAATTAAAGATGATCTTTTTGGAAGCTTCTTGAGGCCATACAAGCACTTCCTAGTGAGAATAGAGGGCCTGTCAAACAATTAGAGCATCCCTGCCATGAATCCAATTATCCAAGTTAGAAAAACATTATCTTATTCATGTTAACAACTTAGATATTTTGCAAATTTATAAAATACCAGATTTGGGGGGTTGTCTTTACTGTAATGGATCATTCAAGATGATGAGGTATGCCAGTAGAAAATTGGGAAATTTTGGAGTTGCAACCCTCTTGTGGGCATGTTTGTATGGTAGAAGAAGATACTTCTCTCCTCATATTATGATTACCTGGTATAAATATAGTACAGAAAATAAAAATATATTAATAATGTCCAATACACTAATAAAAAAAATTTGAGAACAAAACTATCACAACATACTTGACAAATCACCAACTGGAAAATTGTCAACCAGCGAAGCATGTTCCAAGCGAGGAACATCCATAGAAAAATCCCCTATATATATATAAATATAAAATTTCAATTCTCATCATAAACATATTGGCACATAAAGTAATGCACACATGAAAATATTGATTACATCAATTAGTAGTTCTATCTAATGTACCTGAAATTGTAGGAAAGTTAGAACGACACTGCATCAATCTATCTCGTTGAGTTGAAGGAACAATAGTGGATTGTTGTACCTCTACAAAAATTCGCACAAAAGTTAGCTAAGAAATGATGATGTTCATATACACTAATGTAAACATATTGATCTCATTACTCTATGAAACATACCTGGCACAATAGAGGATGCATGGTTGGAGCGAGGACGGCCCCGCTTGTTGAGGTGTTGAAACTGAAATGGTTCATATTTAGATGCATGGACATTTAAATCAACTTCCAAGCCACCACTTCGTTTGTTTCTTTTTTTTTTTCTTTTTTGGACTGAGAAAACTCTTTTTCCTCTTCAAAGATGATTCAAAAGCCCCCAACCCAAGGGTGAAGTCATAATCCATAATATGAAGATTATTGGCGTCATCCGTCATTTTTTTAACCAAACCAATCAATTGATTCGTCTTGCTCAAAGTAGCAGGAGGACTGTTTCGAAACAAGTCCAAATAGCCAAACAACTCCTCTCTAGCAAACTGGAGTTCTTCAACATCCATATCAACATTGTCACCAACCATAAAAATTGTGCTAGTATCTTCACCAAGGTTTGGTGTCTCCATACTTATCTCAAGAGGGGCATTCAATGAATTGGGTGAGGCATCTTGATATGATAACAATTTTGATTCCATCAAGGGGGAATACAACCAATCTACCTTTATAACATGCTTGCAAATGTTGCCATGAATAGACCATGGGCAATCACAAGTTAAAAAATTTGTGCGGTGAAAACTGACGAGATATTGCTTATCACGATTACTTTGACTCTTCACCCAATAAGCATGAGATATACTTTCATGAAGGCTGCAATCACTATCTGCAATTCTTCTAGCTTTTTCTATCGATGATTCAAGTTGCTTCTCCTTCTTGTAATTGTTTAAATATCCTTCTTTTTTCAAAATTTCCTTGAATCGATAACAAGGTTCAACATTAGTTAGTAGGATATAGATCAACCAATCCATTCGACGAGAACATTTCTTTCTTCGATCGGATAAAAAGTTTGTCTTCAAGTAACTATGATATGACTCCACAGCATTGTTTGTCTCCTGATTTGCATGAGGAAAATATCGACAACCTTTTACCCACATTCCTAAATATAAAAAAAGATGAGTTAGTGAAGATACATTGTTTTTATAAAACAAAAAAATATGAATATAAAAAAGAGTATGTGAACTTACGAATCTTATCACCAGCAACCCAGTTCTTGTGGAAATAGTCCAAAAATTTCTTTTCATTTGCAAATTTATTGAAAAATCCATTGATTGCATTGGTCATTGCATCATTGGAGCAATTTATCATGATAGACCCTAGCTCACTAAACATCTCGTTTGCTTTTTCTCGACTACTGGCTAATCGGTTCACATTTTTTAGCCATGCTCTTCGTACGTGCCAAACACACAAAATCACTTCACAACTTGTGATTCTCCTGCCAAATTCAATTAATCTTAAGTGTGATGTCTTTAGAATAAACAAAAATTACAATGTAAAATAAGAAGATATAAGTTACCTCAAAGCATCGATTTCAGCCAATGCATCATCAACCATGAAGGCATTGACTTTCCAATCAGGACAAAGTTGATAACACCTATGCATGAGGCGCTCCAACCATTGTGCAATATCCTGTGATGTATTACGAGATGCCACCACCCATGCAACTGGAACCCCACTTTGTTGCTCATCAAAAGCCACGAGTGTGTACAATTGATACTGTCATATTAAAAAAATATATAAATTCAAACTTAAGTCATTAATCATATTAAATTGCTACAACTCAAATGATTGTAATTAATAAATCATTAGCAACATACCCCATATTTATTTGTACTAAATGTTGAATCCATGGCTAATAAACTGTTATGAGATAGCTTCACCATGGTCTCCAACATCCATTTCGTTTGTATCCCAGCTATAAAAGGGACTTCAACACCATTGGGCTTTTGGTAAAAGAAGAAGTCATCATGGTGTTTTTGATACCAAAGATTCACACTCATTTCATCTTTTTTGTGCAATTGGTAATTTCCTTTCATTAAACGATTATAGATGTTGACAACATCTTTTCTGCACAAGAAGAAATCTCTATCTCGAGCTGTAGCATCCATGTCCACATATTTCTTAATGTGCATCTTACACACTAAGTCAATTGGCACTTCTAAAAAGAAACAACTTTCAATATAAGAAATCATGTCCCTCGAAAGTCTTGGCTTATGCAAAGACCTCGCATCACCTGAAGTGTCATGTTGTCCATGACAGGGCCATCCATTCCCATCTTCATGATCATACATATTATATGTTAATATTGCTATTTTAGGGCTATTAACCATAACCTTTACAATGAAATGGCACTGGCAGCCCCTCTTTTTCACAAATGAGCACCTTCGTTTCATTGAATCATCTCCTCTTTTGTCCTTTGGGCCATACGAACAAGTATATCTACACAAAAATATTTGAAATGTCAATAAATATGAAAATTAACAAAACAATATTAATAACAACATCTATTAATAGCATTTTTTAAATACTTACAACTCATATCTCAAGGCAGCACTAGCCCTTGAGCTTGGGGGTTTGCTTTGTCGACGAATAAATGTACATGGAGCTTTTGGATTCGTCTCTTCTCCTCTAATAAAGTCGTCAACTCTATGTAAAGGAATTTTTGCAACCTGATCAATACTCATGTTTGTTTTATATACTTCAGCCCAGACTAAATCTTTACCAGAAAATGTGATCTTGTCTTTAGGGTCTTGCACGTCAAGGTCCATGATAGTCTTCCATTTATTTTGCTTTCCCATTTTGAATCGATGTCTACAAATGCAGACGCAAAATCAAAAGTAAAATCATTAAATTGAACTTGACATTTTCCATAAAGAAACAATGATAACCAATAGACAACAAGATTGCAAGTAAAAATACTTCCATATCTACTAAACATGACAGAGAAGGTGAAGTTCAAAGTACACTCTTATCTTGATATAAATTTTGTTTGGAATACATCTATACTTCTTTGCAATTCCTTGGTGTATTTCCTTAACAAAATTTTAATGAAATCTAGACACCAAGGCATTGGTGTGTCAGCCTTGGGTATATTTTTGTAGATTCAAGTTTGTTTCTCTTTGTGATCCTCCCAATTGACAGAACAATTCAGAATAAGGCCACAACATCATTGTAATAAACAAAGTAAGCATACAAATAGATAGCAGCACACAATAGTGGCATTTGATTCTGTGTAGATAGATGGGACCAACCATGGCTTAAGATAGCCAATACTGATACCAACAGGTCCACAACTCCTATTACCAACTTATAACTATTGTTAAGAGTAATAACCCTCTTAACAATACTGTATTAAAGAATTCTCTATCTGAACTCCTTAACATATTATTGTGTGTTATTTATCCTAACACATCTCACCTTACAAGGAATGGTAAGCAGAAATCAGGAATAGCTAGGAATGGGCATGAAGTCATCACCTCATGATTTTTAAAGGTCAGATTCTCTGTTCTATAACATCTATGCTCACCATTCTTTGTCAAGACTCGTACAAGTTAAGTTCTCCTTCTGCCTTTAAATTTTCATAAATTTATATTGGCCTGTGTTACATTCAAACTTTCTTAACACATGTTTACAAGATATATTGGCAATTTTTTCTCTGCATCATTAGCACATTCATGAAGAAAAAGTCCAATGATGGGGGCAACAAGCTAGTAGAAAGGGAGAACAAGTTTTGCAAACAAGGTTTTCTCTATCATGCCTGTATCACTTTTGGATCTTGTTTCAGATATAGTTATTCATATGTAGATGCAAGGGGATTGTATTCAGTAACAAGTAGGTAAATTCTGCATGGAGAATTCATCTCTACTACTGATAAATAGTTGTAGAAGTAATTTACAGGGATCTTGTCAGGGAACAACTTTAAGGAAAACAAATTGTGTATATGCCACTTCTTTACCGAGCCAACACTTTGTGCTACAACAAAGTTCTGATATATCTTTGTGGAAACTTGCTTTTAGATCACGATTCTTTCTTTTTTGGACTGTTAACTATTTCTTGTTTATGCACGTAATTTGTCTATTCTTAGTAAATTTTACAGGAATTATTCTTAGTAGTACGTTGATCCTACAAAACTTTGGCATGCATCAAGTGCTTTCTGACAGGTTTTCAACTACAGTGAATCACAATCCTCTATATTTTAATAAATTGATGATACTGATATAAACTTAACTGCACTGTTTTATTTAGGTCTGCATTTTGATCTTAGTGAACTTCTTACTGATCTTTGGTAATCTGGCCATCACTGGGGGCAAACACAGAAGGTTCAAAGGAATGCGGGACTGCATATTTAGGACTGTTAGAGACGAGGGTGTGCGTTCTCTTTGGAGGGGAAATGGCAGCAGTGTCCTCCGCATTACCCATCAGTGGCACTCAATTTTTCTCTCAAGGTATGCCTTAAATTCTATGGTTTCCTTTGCTGGCTGTTAGTTTTGCCAGTCTTTAGATTAGTTCCTTTATTTTGGGTGTTTCAATATTTTGAATTTACCATGGCTAATATGCAATTCTTCTTGTTTCTTCAAATTGGGTTTGCGTTCTTTTTTTGGGGAGGCATAATCTGTGTGATATTGCAAGTTATATTATTAAAGTGACATATGTGTATGTTGGATTCCTCTTCTCCATATATGTATATATTTAATTGATAAAAGTTGAATAGGTCTCTCAACAATTTCTCATAACATTTATATGGGCTGGGAGCAAAGGCTTGTTCCCATCGAGTTGTAAATTATTTTAGGGCTGGGAGCAAAGGCCACTTCCCACAGAATTGTAAATTATTTTAAGAGTATG